>CP136069.1:90099233-90476484 GCA_032622095.1 Siphonodentalium dalli
ACATGTCAATGTCAACAGCCATGACAAATTTCATAATGATCCGACAAAGTTACAATTTGTAGCCCATGCCAAAGGATTTAGTCATGCAAAGAGTAAAATCCAAGACGGCTGTTTTATGGGCAAATGACCCCACAATGACTCGTTTCCATCTGCATATCAATGCTAACATCCATGACAAATTTCATGATGAACCGACTAAAGGTATGACCTGTAGCCCATGCCAAAGGATTTAGTTCATCCAAAGAGTAAAATCAAAGATGGCTGCTGGCGGCCATATTTTTTTGACCGAATGACCCCCAAAATGACTCGTTCCCATCTACATGTCAATATTAACATAAATGACAAATTTCATGATGATCAGACAAAACAGTACCGCATATAGCCCGTGCTAATGGATTGAATTTTGAAATCCAAGATAGTCAGTGGTGGCCATGTTTTTTTGCCGAATGACCATAAGATGACCCGTTTCCATTTACATGTCAAAGTTAACATCCTTGACAAATTTCATGATGATCCGACCAAAGGTACGACCTGCAGCCTGTGTCAAAGGATTTAGTCACGCAGAGTAAAATCCAAGATGGCTGCCGATGGGCCATGTTTTATGGCCCGAATGACCCCTAAATGACTCACTCCCATCTACATGTCAATATCAACTTCCACGACAAATTTCATGATGATCAGACGAACACTCCGGCCTGTTGCCTGTGCTAATGGATCGAATTTTGAAATCAAATATGGCCGCTGCGTCCATGTGTCTTTGCCAAATGACCCCCAAAATGACTTGTTCCCATCTACATGTCAATGTCAACAGCCATGACAAATTTCATGATGATCAGACCAAAGGTACGACCTGTAGCCCGTGCCAAAGGATTTAGTCATGCAAAGAGTAAAATCCAAGATGGCTTTTGGTGGCAATGTTTTTAGGCCGATTGACCACAAAATAACTTGTTCCCAACTACATGTCAATATTAACATCCATGAAAAAATTTCATGATGATCATACACTTTACAAGTCATGTTAAGCTAAAAACATTTCCGCACAGTTCCGCAAGCTTCTTTTAGACTCGATCTTAACACATTTTCCTAGTTCCAAGTTACATAAAATGATCTTCTACTCGGCAGTAGTATTGCCCACTTATTTTCCTTGCAGGGTATATAAATCTATTTAAAATAAAAACACCAAGCTGTTGGCAGATGGATCGGTTTAGTCTGGCCTGTGTAAGACGACCCTCAGTTTTCTGGACATCGATGCAGTCCTGTCTGGAGTTTTATGCACCCATGTAAGGTGTGAGTTCATGATATGCCTTTTCACATCATGACATCTTTACCAGTTTCAAGAAGCAATCATTAAATATTGTTCTAATATGAAAGATTTATTACCCAAAATAAATCCCGAAAAAACGCTAATTAAGTTTATATGTAAATTGTGGATTTAAAATATAATTTGTGCAACAATTTCATAGTAGTGCATGTGCATTCTCAACATTCAGTACTTCCGGAATTATGTCTCCGGAAGTACGGAAGCACAATGGAACAAACAAAGCAAGATCCAGACAGGCCCAAAACATTACTTTTGTCCAGTATAGACTGGCGCAAGTAACTACTCGTTTGTGAGTATTCTGAAGGTTAATGGTCAGAATGAGAGAGACATTGATAAATAAAGACAGCCAGAAGTATGGACTTATAAGTGCTTATTTCAATGCTAGGGACATTATTTATTTAGATTGATTAACTATCTGATGAGAGTTGTCAATTTCTGAATCATGGAAGTATCTATATGATGTCTCAATAAGACTAACCTTCACAGCCATTAGGTAGCCTGTTTTCCTGTGTTTCATTTTGAACACCTGTCCACAGGTCCCATGTCCCAGCTCTCCTAAATTCTCCAGATCTGAAAGCTCAGTAGGAATTCTCTGGAGAGAAAAAACATAACTCTTTGTATTTCTTAAGTATGCAAATATTGCAGTCTGAAAAATATAGACAATAGCAGAAAATTCTCCTCCACAATTGCGATGTGAAAAATAATGTTCCATAGGCGTTATTTGAGAAACATTGTATGCTACTTGGCAGTAAACTTTGTGTTTTGTATGCTTTAAACAACAGACCATTACGATCCAAATCTACAAAATCACATAATTACACCTTTCCAAAGCCATAGCTTGCCAATTCGTTTTGATAGTTAAAATGACCCAAGATTACCAAACAAATGATGTCATTCATAGTCCATCAATGCTCAGCGTAATAACATCCTGACTGTGTATTGTTCAGCATATCCGGTAATTACTCCCAGATGAGAATATTATCACAAACACCCCAGGAACTTTGAAAAAATTTTAAATGAAGAAATATACTCTTTTCAAGATGCTTAAGTTTTAGTGCTCAGAATAAATATTGACTTATTGAGGCTGATGGACGCATTGCTATGAGTCACAAGGCATCGATCACCTTCGTAGCCAGATTTACAAATTCCATTGTTATATGATGGGATATATGACATTATCGTGTTCCTGACTAATAGGGTGACAAATAGGAATAGAACTCAAGCAATTTCATGACATTGATCGCAAACCTTTGATATTTATTAATGCTATACTAATATTGACTATCTTTCTTCCCTTTTATAAGTTATTTTTCATTCACCCTGATTAATCTACTCAAAAATGTGATTACTGGTAGCCTAACTAGTCTCATTCATTAGGCCCACAAGCATATTAAAAGCTGGTTAGGAATGTAATTTGCCCTTGAAAAGCTGGCTACATTTGTTACCATTTTTAAAAGCTGACTATGTAACGAATGTGATCGATGCCTTGTAACAATGACGCCATTAGCCTGAGTCTGTGAATGAATAATTCAGAACAAATGGTTCAAACACAGCATGGACATATGATATATATAGCATATGCTGTGACATTTTACATGTACCTCCATACCCAGTATGGATATACAGCACTACAGAGATAGTTACAGCACATAATGTGACATACATGTATGTACCTCAGTACTCAGGACAGACATATAGCACTACAGACATAATTATAGCACATGATGTGACATTTTACATGTAATACCATACTTAGACACATACTCACATCGCCATCAATATTCAGTATTCCTGACTGCTTCATAATTTATACACACATACTCACATCACCATCGATATTCAGTATTCCAGACTGGTTCATAATTTATACACACATACTCACATCACCATCGATATTCAGTATTCCAGACTGGTTCATAATTTATAGACAAAATCACAATGCCATTGTTATTCAGTATTCGAGACTGCTTCATAATGTATACACACATACTCACATCACAATTGATATTCAGTATTCCTGACTGCTTCATAATTTCTTGGTATTTGTTCTCATAATCTGCTCTGTAAAGAAATAAAATGTAAAAAATTTCACTTTTCAAAATAGGATGACGACAAACTCATGACTTTGACTGCAGAGGGGAAAACAGGCATCAACCATTGATCAGGATATAGGTTCATGTCTATACCTTAAAAAATGTTTTGCAGTGTTGTACATGGTTACTGGAAAAAAAACAATGAATTTCACCTGAAAATGGACAGATCTGCTCTAGTAGTTCGGAAAATACAAATTTTGCAAGAATTTACTCAAGAATTATTGGTATCAAACAAATTTTTTTAATGTTAAGGGAAACGCACCATTTTTAGGCTTTGTGAAAATAAGAAACAAACACATTCTTACATGTCGGGAGGCTTGGGAGGAAATGACATGCCTTCCATGTGCAACCCCATTTTTGGTCTTCGGCGATTTGATGGAGATGGTGCCGGTGCTGAACTTGAGCGAGGAACATGAGCAGCTCCGTTGGTGTCCCACATAGGAACTGGAAGAAAACACATGAAACAAGCTTAAATTAGCAATCAGCTACAGTAATGCCCTAAGTAATCGACTCCTTAACCACAGCAGAATTATGGGTAACTTTTCAGGATTTAGTCGGAAATATGGCTTGTTGCCATTCATAGGAAAGCTCTCAGTGAGAGCTTTCTGATGAATGGCAACGAGCCATATTTCCGACTAAATCCTGAAAAGTTACCCATAATTCTGCTGTGGTTAAGGAGTCGATTACTTAGGGCATTACTATATAGCTGCATGTGGGTACTCTGTCATAGTCATATGTTATATTATAATTACAAGATGATGAAATGAAAGTGTCAAGAACACTGCAGATCAACTTGAGAAGGAGTTATTTTTTGCTGAGCAATGAATAGAATGATAAAGTAAACTAGAGGTCACCCCGAAGATCCATATGAAGTTTGGTGATGAGATGAGGGATGTGGTCTGTAGGGTTTGCTGAAGGATTTAATCATACAAAGAGTAAATTCCAAGATGGCAGCTGGTGGCCATGTTTTGCATCAAATTTCGGTCAAAATAGGAGGCTCCCATCTAGAGGTCACCCCGAAGATCCATATGAAGTTTAGTGATCATCAGATGAGGGATGTGGTCTATTGTGTGCCAAAGAATTTATTCATGCAAAGAGTAAAATCCA
The DNA here is from genome assembly GCA_032622095.1 of Siphonodentalium dalli. Classification (NCBI taxonomy): domain Eukaryota; kingdom Metazoa; phylum Mollusca; class Scaphopoda; order Gadilida; family Siphonodentaliidae; genus Siphonodentalium; species Siphonodentalium dalli. Next base: position 90,103,755 of record CP136069.1, read on the forward strand.
AGATGGCTGCTGGTGGCCATGTTTTTCATTGAAAATTGTTCAAATTTGATAGCTCCCATCTAGAGGTGATTCTAAATATTCAAATCAATTCTCCAATAAATGCGGGCTGTGTCGATGGATTCAATTTGAAATCCAATATGGCTGATGGTGGCCATGTTTTTTAAAAACAATATTCAGTCAAAATAAGAGGTCACCCCGAAGATCCATATGAAGTTTGGTGACAATCGGATGAGAGATGTGGCCTGTAGGGTTTGAGAAGTATTTAGTCATACAAAGAGTAAATTAGAAGTTGGCCACTGGCAGCCATGTTTTTGAATGAATTTCTGTCAAAATTGGAGGCTCCCATCTAGTGGTCACCCCAAAGATCCGTATGAAGTTTGGTGATGTGATCGGATGAGAGATGTGGTCCATAGGGTGAACCAAAGGATTTACTCATGCAAAGAGTAATATACACGATGGCTGCCGGCAACCATGTTTTTCATCAAAAATCATTCAAATTCAATAGCTCCCATTTACAGATGATCACAATCATGCCTGCAAAATTTAAAATTGATCTGACCATAAATACAGGCTGTAGGGTGTGCCGATGGATTCAAATTTGAAATCCAAAATGGCTGCTGGTGGCAATGTATTTTATTGAAATTCAATAAAATTTGATAGCTCCCATCTATAGGTCACCCTGAGGCTACATATGAAGTTTGGTGAAGATCAGATGAGGGATGCGGCCTGTAGGGTGTGCCTAAGGAAATTATTGATGCACATATGCATGCACGGACAACGGACGCCAACCCATGACAATAGCTTAAACTTTACGTTGTAAAGTTGTCAGAGCTAAAAAAGTATAGTGGGATGAAAACGGAACATTATTTTTACTTGACCCTTTATTTAAAATTGACATAAATGGATTAAAAACATTGACTTTTATTAAATCGAAGCAGACAACCTTTCAAATACTACATATAACGTCCCTTCTATTGAGTGAGAATTTGGGGATCCTGGGTACCATATAATCAATGTTTCAGAAATCCTGGGTGCCCAAGTCAATGTTCCGAGATCCTAGCTACGCTAATCAATGGAAATATGCGAATTTGGCCAATACAGCATTACTAACAGCAAATCAAATATGCAGTCAACTTGTTGTATTTGTGGGTGTAGTAAATAGTAAGTGGTCAAACAATTTAATTGCCCAAAAATAATGCTAGCCACAGTCAACTAATAGTATAAAATTGCCCGAAACGTGTTATTTATCAACATGTTGTTCGACGAAATTTAGCCTTATTGTCAACAGAAAGCCTTGTGATTTTAGAATTATCCATCTTCATCCACAATTGGTCCACTGTTACTGGGCCACTATTAATTGTCGATGGTGAAAAATAATAGCTTAAAAAATTTATATCTAATAACTCTGAGCTTTGATATAAAATATCCCAAAACGTGTTATTTATAAACATGATGTTCAACAAAATTTGTCCGTATTACCACTTGATTTTAGAGTTATCCATCTTCATCCACAATTTTGTCCGAGACAGTCGGTTTGACGACTTTTTTCCAGGCCACAATTAAGTACACATCTCGAGAAATAATAAATTTCAAAAATTGATATCTGATAACTCTGAGCTTTGATGGGTGGGTTCCTCGACTCAAATCAAATATTTTTTACCCCCGCAGCCAAAGATATAGTAATTTGGTAGATTTATTATGGATATTGCATCTTTAAATGCCAGAAAATAAGGTATATATATTACTTTCAAAGTATTTAACTTACTATTATTCACTTCCCATTTGAATTATTATAAATTTTTATGTTTATGAACATGATCAATCATTCCCACCCGATAAAACCCCAGGAAATAATAAGCTGTCCCACCCCACATGATCAGTAGAACATAGCGGAGAATGATGCAAGTATAAATTGCAATATAACATTGGGCTGCATTTTCAATAAATGATAACATGGATGAATCCACATAAAGGGGGTGGATACCAATCATTGAAACAGACTAGTCATTTGTTCAACGGGTGCATGGTGCACGCAACGTAAGTCTTGCAATATATTCGCGGCTGACCTAATAAACCAAACCGCAATACTTAGTCTAGGAAGTACTCTAGCCCAATTTACAACAATGCCCCCCCCCCCCACATGTCTCCTAATACTTACTCTCTGTCTGTGGTTCTGTTTTCAATGAAATACAGTGTAAAGAAACCAAATAGCTTCTTTGTATTCTGATAAAGGTAAACCACAATGTACCCAGTAATGGGCTGGTTTGACCTGTAACCGCAATAAAACCATCTTCAAGGTTTACCGATTATGAAAAAATGACGGTATTGAAAATCTTACTGATTATTATCGATATAGCGGAATACCGCCCAGCACTAGAGTGAATTATAATTATGATTATGATAATAAAATGTCATTTCCTTTACAACGCCGGACAGATAGTTATGTTATAAGTTGGTAGCCGAGAGGTACTGTACCGTAGCTAGCGGACCGGGGATCGCAACCTGGTCAGGGTATTCTGACAAAAATTAGAGCTCAGTCAGATACCAAGTTTCGAGATCACTGAATAAAGATCTGAATGCAAAATGCCGACTTCCCCCATTACAACACTTGTCCAGGTATGTTGTCGTGGGTACAGTATGTCCAATCAGGCGCGGACATTAATGGCTAACCCATGTACCTGGTGTGTGCACGTTAGAGAACGCTACCGGGGTCACCGCAGGGTTATAAAGTTACTCGGCCGTGGTAGCACCTGGACCAGTGCGTCTACAACCATAATTGGTTCCTGCATTTAAATATCTACAGACAGATATAAAATCAACACACTTACTATCAGAACATCTATGAAAATAATCTTTCTCTATTAAAAAACATAAATGCCAACCCACATGTACCTACGGTACCTGGAATCTTTTTGGCCAACTAATCGGAAACACGTGTTTTTGGTTTGGCCTAATCTTGACATTTTATATGATCTATTATTAAACTATTGCCTAATGAGATATATAGCCTATTATAAACATGCCGACTCCTATTTCCTCTGACTTCCTCTGAATTTCAACGCAGTCCTATATATTGTACACTCAATGTGTTCTATCTATCTATCTAGAATTACCTGTCAACTCCCTTTTCGGGCATTACAGACAGGGTCCAGGTCTCGACTGTGGTCGGTGCTTAGTGGGCTACTCTAACCTACAGCCGGGTTCTTTAACGTGCACATAGTCACCCATGTACACGGGTCATGCAGCCATTTATGTCGGCTCCCGATCCGACAGCGTACCGCACTCACGACAACATACCTGGACATGATATCGCCGTGAAGGGAAGTCAGTTTTGTATTCGGATATATATTGTGTGATCACGAATGAGACTTTTCAGTCATACAACGTGGTAATCTGACCAAGTTTGGATTTTTGTCAGAATACCCGACCGGGAATCGATCCCCGGACCTTTAGGCCTAAAAAAAAAAGAGGTTTGTTTCCGCTAACCCGACCGACCCTATTTTAAACCCGCGACCCTAAACGTTTTATTGCCATTGCAACAAAAAAAAATTGAACCCAAAAAAAACTACTTTTTTTCTTCTTTTATTTAGGTCCCAATTCATATCATAACAAGATGCAAAACATTTATATATATTGACATAAGAAATTTAAGTTTATAAAAAGATTTAAGTTTAACAGTTGGAATCATACTGTAAAGTATGTTTGGCTTTATCTAGCTTTCATCTGTGAAAACTTCAAATAGTTTCAGTTCAGGTTTGTTATGATTCAGCCTTCAGACTTCAGTATTTCAATCAAATACAGTACATGAACATTAACAATTTGATCGAATCAACCTGGTTATCAGGTGGGATCTCATAATACCAAATGAAAAATTAACATAGAGATTAGTACTATAAATAGTAATTACTAACTTAATAGACATTGTTTCTGTACTACATGTAGTATATTATGTATGTGTCTCACTTGAATTTTATAAAATAGCCTATTATATGAATTAGAGTGATAATGGTAATTAAGTCTCATTTCAAGCAGGATAAGCATAATCCATTGAACCAAAAGATATCTGACAATAACTTATAAGCATTTCCAATCCATACATATATAAACATTTCCAAAGTTATGCTTGAGAAACTTGATCAAATTGACCTCTCAGTAAAATTCAAAATACTGACTCAAAGTGCCCTAGATTAGCTCTAAATGCAATGTTTTTCAAAAATTTCCAGGGGGAGAACCCCCACCATCAGCAGGGAGTCACCCCTCCCAAACCTTCCTCCGCTCAGGCCTTCAGGTTATCCCTTTGGCATATCATTGCCCAAAAACAGGTGTCCCCAAAAAATACCTAGATCCTTCACTGAATGCGGAAGAGAAGGTGGGGTTGTGAAGCCATCATTAAGAGATCGGTACAAGACGGTCACTCCAATATGTGACAGTGCAGTGGTGCTGGACTGACTCCAGTTGTCGCCAGAAAATATGGGAAATATTAGGATTATCAAAGACTATATCAGTAGAATTTAGTGGACGAGGTTGATAAATTACGTATAAAATAGGACGAGTGTGAGATACTTTTTATCACATGATCAAATAAACGCAAAGCAATGCGAAATATCCATCGAAAACAACGATAAAAACCGCAGCGATCGCAATTCATTTGAAGAACGATGTGACGTCATTGCACGCGCTGATATTAAACGTGTCTCTTAACGATAATTATGAAACTGCTTTTATGGGCAAATTATGTGATAAATTAGTATATAGACTGGTATATATGTAAATATTGAAGCATATGCAAGATTGAATTGGAGTTTCTAGTTCCTCTGTAATTTGGGTTAACCTGATTGGGGCTAAGAAGTGAATAGTTTGGGTTATTGACAAGTATTATACAGTTATTTTTAAATATACTGAAAAAAAAATAAAAAAAAAAAATAAAAAGTTAAGCCTACCTACATGTACCTACCCTAATTTTTTTCAGCTCGTTAGCGGAAACAAATGTATTTTTTTTTTAGGCCTTAGCACGAGAGACCAGTACACTATCCACTCGGCCACTGACTTCCACTGGTGTTGTTAATGCAAAAACTACCATTACACAACCATCCCTTGGAAACTCATAACCACACCATTGTACACATTACTGCGGTCGACTACCGCTCTAGCCAACAGCCGTTAGTAAAGGTGTAATTAGTTTAGTGGGCACCTGAATTTCGGTGCGTGTACAAGAAGATTACTTTGTGCTATCACTACAATTAATTATGATTTTATAAAGTGGTGTTGTCGCTTATTTAAGCTTACGATCATGTAGTTAATCAAAGGAAATAATTTTTATCAATTGACCTAATGCGCCGACAAATAAAGCCGAATGTCATAGTTTTACGGCCGAAAATTTTATTTATATATAATTATGTCCGTCCGCCGAATCGAAGACCGGTAGTGAACCGCAGTAACTTTGAGGAATGATTTCACCCATAAATATTAATTTTTCCCCATCATGTGATGTATTGACTTGTTGGTAAAAGATAGACATTCACGATTATGTAAAAACATCAGCTGATTTATACAAACCAGCTCCGATAAATAAAGCCAAAATGTCATTGTTTTACGGCAGAAAATTTAATTTATATATAATTATTGTCCGGCCGCCGACTCGAAGAGCGGTTGTGAACCACACTAACTTTGAGGAATGATTTCGCCCATAAATATTATTTATTCCCCACCATGTCGTGTATGTACTTGTTGGCAAAAGATAGATCTTCACGATTATGTAAAAATATCAGCTGATTTGTACAAACCAGCTCCGATAAATAACGGCAAATATCATAGTTTTACGGCAGAAAATTTAATTTATATAATAATTATGTCCGGCCGCCGACTCGAAGAGCGGTAGTGAACCGCACTAACTTTGAGGAATTATTTCACCCATAAATATTATTTATTCCCCACCATGTCGTGTATGTACTTGTTGGCAAAAGATAGACATTCCCGATTATGTAAAGACATCAGTTGATTTGGACAAACCAGCTCCGATAAATAAAGCCAAATGTCATTGTTTTACGGCAGAAAATTTAATTTATATAATAATTATGTCCGGCCGCCGACTCGAAGAGCGGTAGTGAACCGCACTAACTTTGAGCAATGATTTCACCCATAAATATTATTTATTCCCCACCATGTCGTGTATGTACTTGTTGGCAAAAGATAGACCTTCGTGAATATGTAAAAATATCAGCTGATTTGTACAAACCAGCTCCGATAAATAACGCCAAATATCATAGTTTTTCGGCAGCAAATTTAATTTCTATATAATTATGTCCGTCCGCCGACTCGAATAGCGGTAGTGAACCGCAGTTGCTTTGAGCAATGATTTCACTGACAAACATTATTTTTACCCCATCATATCGTATATATTCTTGTTGGCAAAAGACAGACCTTCGTGAATATGTAAAAACATCAGCTGATTTGTACAAACCAGCTCCGATAAATGACGCCAAATATCATAGTTTTTCGGCAGCAAATTTGATTTCTATATAATTATGTCCGTCCGCCGACTCGTATAGTGGTAGTGAACCGCTGTAACTTTGAGCAATGATTTCACTGACAAACATTATTTTTTCCCCATCATATCGTATATATTCTTGTTGGCAAAAGACAGACCTTCGTGAATATGTAAAAACATCAGCTGATTTGTACAAACCAGCTCCGATAAATGACGCTAAATATCATAGTTTTTCGGCAGCAAATTTAATTTCTATATAATTATGTCCGTCCGCCGACTCGAATAGCGGTAGTGAACCGCAGTTGCTTTGAGCAATGATTTCACTGACAAACATTATTTTTACCCCATCATATCGTATATATTCTTGTTGGCAAAAGACAGACCTTCGTGAATATGTAAAAACATCAGCTGATTTGTACAAACCAGCTCCGATAAATGACGCCAAATATCATAGTTTTTCGGCAGCAAATTTAATTTCTATATAATTATGTCCGTCCGCCGACTCGGATAGTGGTAGTGAACCGCTGTAACTTTGAGCAATGATTTCACTGACAAACATTATTTTTTCCCCATCATATCGTATATAATCTTGTTGGCAAAAGACAGACCTTCGTGAATATGTAAAAACATCAGCTGATTTGTACAAACCAGCTCCGATAAATGACGCCAAATATCATAGTTTTTCGGCAGCAAATTTAATTTCTATATAATTATGTCCGTCCGCCGACTCGAATGGCGGTAGTGAACCGCAGTTGCTTTGAGCAATGATTTCACTGACAAACATTATTTTTACCCCATCATATCGTATATATTCTTGTTGGCAAAAGACAGACCTTCGTGAATATGTAAAAACATCAGCTGATTTGTACAAACCAGCTCCGATAAATGACGCCAAACATCATAGTTTTTCGGCAGCAAATTTTATTTCTATATAATTATGTCCGTCCGCCGACTCGTATAGTGGTAGTGAACCGCTGTAACTTTGAGCAATGATTTCACTGACAAACATTATTTTTTCCCCATCATATCGTATATATTCTTGTTGGCAAAAGACAGACCTTCGTGAATATGTAAAAACATCAGCTGATTTGTACAAACCAGCTCCGATAAATGACGCTAAATATCATAGTTTTTAGGCAGCAAATTTAATTTCTATATAATTATGTCCGTCCGCCGACTCGAATAGCGGTAGTGAACCGCAGTTGCTTTGAGCAATGATTTCACTGACAAACATTATTTTTACCCCATCATATCGTATATATTCTTGTTGGCAAAAGACAGGCCTTCGTGAATATGTAAAAACATCAGCTGATTTGTACAAACCAGCTCCGATAAATGACGCCAAATATCATAGTTTTTCGGAAGCAAATTTAATTTCTATATAATTATGTCCGTCCGCCGACTCGAATAGCGGTAGTGAACCGCAGTTGCTTTGAGCAATGATTTCACTGACAAACATTATTTTTACCCCATCATATCGTATATATTCTTGTTGGCAAAAGACAGACCTTCGTGAATATGTAAAAACATCAGCTGATTTGTACAAACCAGCTCCGATAAATGACGCTAAATATCATAGTTTTTCGGCAGCAAATTTAATTTCTATATAATTATGTCCGTCCGCCGACTCGAATAGCGGTAGTGAACCGCAGTTGCTTTGAGCAATGATTTCACTGACAAACATTATTTTTACCCCATCATATCGTATATATTCTTGTTGGCAAAAGACAGACCTTCGTGAATATGTAAAAACATCAGCTGATTTGTACAAACCAGCTCCGATAAATGACGCCAAATATCATAGTTTTTCGGCAGCAAATTTAATTTCTATATAATTATGTCCGTCCGCCGACTCGAATAGCGGTAGTGAACCGCAGTTGCTTTGAGCAATGATTTCACTGACAAACATTATTTTTACCCCATCATATCGTATATATTCTTGTTGGCAAAAGACAGACCTTCGTGAATATGTAAAAACATCAGCTGATTTGTACAAACCAGCTCCGATAAATGACGCCAAATATCATAGTTTTTCGGCAGCAAATTTAATTTCTATATAATTATGTCCGTCCGCCGACTCGTATAGTGGTAGTGAACCGCTGTAACTTTGAGCAATGATTTCACTGACAAACATTATTTTTACCCCATCATATCGTATATATTCTTGTTGGCAAAAGACAGACCTTCGTGAATATGTAAAAACATCAGCTGATTTGTACAAACCAGCTCCGATAAATGACGCTAAATATCATAGTTTTTCGGCAGCAAATTTAATTTCTATATAATTATGTCCGTCCGCCGACTCGAATAGCGGTAGTGAACCGCAGTTGCTTTGAGCAATGATTTCACTGACAAACATTATTTTACCCCATCATATCGTATATATTCTTGTTGACAAAAGACAGACCTTCGTGAATATGTAAAAACATCAGCTGATTTGTACAAACCAGCTCCGATAAATGACGCCAAATATCATAGTTTTTCGGCAGCAAATTTAATTTCTATACAATTATGTCTGTCCGCCGACTCGTATAGTGGTAGTGAACCGCTGTAACTTTGAGCAATGATTTCACTGACAAACATTATTTTTACCCCATCATATCGTATATATTCTTGTTGGCAAAAGACAGACCTTCGTGAATATGTAAAAACATCAGCTGATTTGTACAAACCAGCTCCGATAAATGACGCTAAATATCATAGTTTTTCGGCAGCAAATTTAATTTCTATATAATTATGTCCGTCCGCCGACTCGAATAGCGGTAGTGAACCGCAGTTGCTTTGAGCAATGATTTCACTGACAAACATTATTTTTACCCCATCATATCGTATATATTCTTGTTGGCAAAAGACAGACCTTCGTGAATATGTAAAAACATCAGCTGATTTGTACAAACCAGCTCCGATAAATGACGCCAAATATCATAGTTTTTCGGCAGCAAATTTGATTTCTATATAATTATGTCCGTCCGCCGACTCGTATAGTGGTAGTGAACCGCTGTAACTTTGAGCAATGATTTCACTGACAAACATTATTTTTTCCCCATCATATCGTATATATTCTTGTTGGCAAAAGACAGACCTTCGTGAATATGTAAAAACATCAGCTGATTTGTACAAACCAGCTCCGATAAATGACGCTAAATATCATAGTTTTTCGGCAGCAAATTTAATTTCTATATAATTATGTCCGTCCGCCGACTCGAATAGCGGTAGTGAACCGCAGTTGCTTTGAGCAATGATTTCACTGACAAACATTATTTTTACCCCATCATATCGTATATATTCTTGTTGGCAAAAGACAGACCTTCGTGAATATGTAAAAACATCAGCTGATTTGTACAAACCAGCTCCGATAAATGACGCCAAATATCATAGTTTTTCGGCAGCAAATTTAATTTCTATATAATTATGTCCGTCCGCCGACTCGTATAGTGGTAGTGAACCGCTGTAACTTTGAGCAATGATTTCACTGACAAACATTATTTTTACCCCATCATATCGTATATATTCTTGTTGGCAAAAGACAGACCTTCGTGAATATGTAAAAACATCAGCTGATTTGTACAAACCAGCTCCGATAAATGACGCTAAATATCATAGTTTTTCGGCAGCAAATTTAATTTCTATATAATTATGTCCGTCCGCCGACTCGAATAGCGGTAGTGAACCGCAGTTGCTTTGAGCAATGATTTCACTGACAAACATTATTTTACCCCATCATATCGTATATATTCTTGTTGACAAAAGACAGACCTTCGTGAATATGTAAAAACATCAGCTGATTTGTACAAACCAGCTCCGATAAATGACGCCAAATATCATAGTTTTTCGGCAGCAAATTTAATTTCTATACAATTATGTCTGTCCGCCGACTCGTATAGTGGTAGTGAACCGCTGTAACTTTGAGCAATGATTTCACTGACAAACATTATTTTTACCCCATCATATCGTATATATTCTTGTCGGCAAAAGACAGACCTTCGTGAATATGTAAAAACATCAGCTGATTTGTACAAACCAGCTCCGATAAATGACGCTAAATATCATAGTTTTTCGGCAGCAAATTTAATTTCTATATAATTATGTCCGTCCGCCGACTCGAATAGCGGTAGTGAACCGCAGTTGCTTTGAGCAATGATTTCACTGACAAACATTATTTTTACCCCATCATATCGTATATATTCTTGTTGGCAAAAGACAGACCTTCGTGAATATGTAAAAACATCAGCTGATTTGTACAAACCAGCTCCGATAAATGACGCCAAATATCATAGTTTTTCGGCAGCAAATTTGATTTCTATATAATTATGTCCGTCCGCCGACTCGTATAGTGGTAGTGAACCGCTGTAACTTTGAGCAATGATTTCACTGACAAACATTATTTTTTCCCCATCATATCGTATATATTCTTGTTGGCAAAAGACAGACCTTCGTGAATATGTAAAAACATCAGCTGATTTGTACAAACCAGCTCCGATAAATGACGCTAAATATCATAGTTTTTCGGCAGCAAATTTAATTTCTATATAATTATGTCCGTCCGCCGACTCGAATAGCGGTAGTGAACCGCAGTTGCTTTGAGCAATGATTTCACTGACAAACATTATTTTTACCCCATCATATCGTATATATTCTTGTTGGCAAAAGACAGACCTTCGTGAATATGTAAAAACATCAGCTGATTTGTACAAACCAGCTCCGATAAATGACGCCAAATATCATAGTTTTTCGGCAGCAAATTTAATTTCGATATAATTATGTCCGTCCGCCGACTCGAATAGCGGTAGTGAACCGCAGTTGCTTTGAGCAATGATTTCACTGACAAACATTATTTTTACCCCATCATATCGTATATATTCTTGTTGGCAAAAGACAGACCTTCGTGAATATGTAAAAACATCAGCTGATTTGTACAAACCAGCTCCGATAAATGACGCTAAATATCATAGTTTTTCGGCAGCAAATTTAATTTCTATATAATTATGTCCGTCCGCCGACTCGAATAGCGGTAGTGAACCGCAGTTGCTTTGAGCAATGATTTCACTGACAAACATTATTTTTACCCCATCATATCGTATATATTCTTGTTGGCAAAAGACAGACCTTCGTGAATATGTAAAAACATCAGCTGATTTGTACAAACCAGCTCCGATAAATGACGCTAAATATCATAGTTTTTCGGAAGCAAATTTAATTTCTATATAATTATGTCCGTCCGCCGACTCGAATAGCGGTAGTGAACCGCAGTTGCTTTGAGCAATGATTTCACTGACAAACATTATTTTTACCCCATCATATCGTATATATTCTTGTTGGCAAAAGACAGACCTTCGTGAATATGTAAAAACATCAGCTGATTTGTACAAACCAGCTCCGATAAATGACGCTAAATATCATAGTTTTTCGGAAGCAAATTTAATTTCTATATAATTATGTCCGTCCGCCGACTCGAATAGCGGTAGTGAACCGCAGTTGCTTTGAGCAATGATTTCACTGACAAACATTATTTTTACCCCATCATATCGTATATATTCTTGTTGGCAAAAGACAGACCTTCGTGAATATGTAAAAACATCAGCTGATTTGTACAAACCAGCTCCGATAAATGACGCTAAATATCATAGTTTTTCGGCAGCAAATTTAATTTCTATATAATTATGTCCGTCCGCCGACTCGAATAGCGGTAATGAACCGCAGTTGCTTTGAGCAATGATTTCACTGACAAACATTATTTTTACCCCATCATATCGTATATATTCTTGTTGACAAAAGACAGACCTTCGTGAATATGTAAAAACATCAGCTGATTTGTACAAACCAGCTCCGATAAATGACGCCAAATATCATAGTTTTTCGGCAGCAAATTTGATTTCTATATAATTATGTTCGTCCGCCGACTCGTATAGTGGTAGTGAACCGCTGTAACTTTGAGCAATGATTTCACTGACAAACATTATTTTTTCCCCATCATATCGTATATATTCTTGTTGGCAAAAGACAGACCTTCGTGAATATGTAAAAACATCAGCTGATTTGTACAAACCAGCTCCGATAAATGACGCTAAATATCATAGTTTTTCGGCAGCAAATTTAATTTCTATATAATTATGTCCGTCCGCCGACTCGAATAGCGGTAGTGAACCGCAGTTGCTTTGAGCAATGATTTCACTGACAAACATTATTTTTACCCCATCATATCGTATATATTCTTGTTGGCAAAAGACAGACCTTCGTGAATATGTAAAAACATCAGCTGATTTGTACAAACCAGCTCCGATAAATGACGCCAAATATCATAGTTTTTCGGCAGCAAATTTAATTTCGATATAATTATGTCCGTCCGCCGACTCGAATAGCGGTAGTGAACCGCAGTTGCTTTGAGCAATGATTTCACTGACAAACATTATTTTTACCCCATCATATCGTATATATTCTTGTTGGCAAAAGACAGACCTTCGTGAATATGTAAAAACATCAGCTGATTTGTACAAACCAGCTCCGATAAATGACGCTAAATATCATAGTTTTTCGGCAGCAAATTTAATTTCTATATAATTATGTCCGTCCGCCGACTCGAATAGCGGTAGTGAACCGCAGTTGCTTTGAGCAATGATTTCACTGACAAACATTATTTTTACCCCATCATATCGTATATATTCTTGTTGGCAAAAGACAGACCTTCGTGAATATGTAAAAACATCAGCTGATTTGTACAAACCAGCTCCGATAAATGACGCCAAATATCATAGTTTTTCGGCAGCAAATTTAATTTCTATATAATTATGTCCGTCCGCCAACTCGTATAGTGGTAGTGAACCGCTGTAACTTTGAGCAATGATTTCACTGACAAACATTATTTTTACCCCATCATATCGTATATATTCTTGTTGGCAAAAGACAGACCTTCGTGAATATGTAAAAACATCAGCTGATTTGTACAAACCAGCTCCGATAAATGACGCTAAATATCATAGTTTTTCGGCAGCAAATTTAATTTCTATATAATTATGTCCGTCCGCCGACTCGAATAGCGGTAGTGAACCGCAGTTGCTTTGAGCAATGATTTCACTGACAAACATTATTTTTACCCCATCATATCGTATATATTCTTGTTGACAAAAGACAGACCTTCGTGAATATGTAAAAACATCAGCTGATTTGTACAAACCAGCTCCGATAAATGACGCCAAATATCATAGTTTTTCGGCAGCAAATTTAATTTCTATACAATTATGTCCGTCCGCCGACTCGTATAGTGGTAGTGAACCGCTGTAACTTTGAGCAATGATTTCACTGACAAACATTATTTTTACCCCATCATATCGTATATATTCTTGTTGGCAAAAGACAGACCTTCGTGAATATGTAAAAACATCAGCTGATTTGTACAAACCAGCTCCGATAAATGACGCTAAATATCATAGTTTTTCGGCAGCAAATTTAATTTCTATATAATTATGTCCGTCCGCCGACTCGAATAGCGGTAGTGAACCGCAGTTGCTTTGAGCAATGATTTCACTGACAAACATTATTTTTACCCCATCATATCGTATATATTCTTGTTGGCAAAAGACAGACCTTCGTGAATATGTAAAAACATCAGCTGATTTGTACAAACCAGCTCCGATAAATGACGCTAAATATCATAGTTTTTCGGCAGCAAATTTAATTTCTATATAATTATGTCCGTCCGCCGACTCGAATAGCGGTAATGAACCGCAGTTGCTTTGAGCAATGATTTCACTGACAAACATTATTTTTACCCCATCATATCGTATATATTCTTGTTGACAAAAGACAGACCTTCGTGAATATGTAAAAACATCAGCTGATTTGTACAAACCAGCTCCGATAAATGACGCCAAATATCATAGTTTTTCGGCAGCAAATTTAATTTCTATATAATTATGTCCGTCCGCCGACTCGTATAGTGGTAGTGAACCGCTGTAACTTTGAGCAATGATTTCACTGACAAACATTATTTTTACCCCATCATATCGTATATATTCTTGTTGGCAAAAGACAGACCTTCGTGAATATGTAAAAACATCAGCTGATTTGTACAAACCAGCTCCGATAAATGACGCTAAATATCATAGTTTTTCGGCAGCAAATTTAATTTCTATATAATTATGTCCGTCCGCCGACTCGAATAGCGGTAGTGAACCGCAGTTGCTTTGAGCAATGATTTCACTGACAAACATTATTTTTACCCCATCATATCGTATATATTCTTGTTGACAAAAGACAGACCTTCGTGAATATGTAAAAACATCAGCTGATTTGTACAAACCAGCTCCGATAAATGACGCCAAATATCATAGTTTTTCGGCAGCAAATTTAATTTCTATACAATTATGTCCGTCCGCCGACTCGTATAGTGGTAGTGAACCGCTGTAACTTTGAGCAATGATTTCACTGACAAACATTATTTTTACCCCATCATATCGTATATATTCTTGTTGGCAAAAGACAGACCTTCGTGAATATGTAAAAACATCAGCTGATTTGTACAAACCAGCTCCGATAAATGACGCTAAATATCATAGTTTTTCGGAAGCAAATTTAATTTCTATATAATTATGTCCGTCCGCCGACTCGAATAGCGGTAGTGAACCGCAGTTGCTTTGAGCAATGATTTCACTGACAAACATTATTTTTACCCCATCATATCGTATATATTCTTGTTGGCAAAAGACAGACCTTCGTGAATATGTAAAAACATCAGCTGATTTGTACAAACCAGCTCCGATAAATGACGCTAAATATCATAGTTTTTCGGCAGCAAATTTAATTTCTATATAATTATGTCCGTCCGCCGACTCGAATAGCGGTAATGAACCGCAGTTGCTTTGAGCAATGATTTCACTGACAAACATTATTTTTACCCCATCATATCGTATATATTCTTGTTGACAAAAGACAGACCTTCGTGAATATGTAAAAACATCAGCTGATTTGTACAAACCAGCTCCGATAAATGACGCCAAATATCATAGTTTTTCGGCAGCAAATTTGATTTCTATATAATTATGTCCGTCCGCCGACTCGTATAGTGGTAGTGAACCGCTGTAACTTTGAGCAATGATTTCACTGACAAACATTATTTTTTCCCCATCATATCGTATATATTCTTGTTGGCAAAAGACAGACCTTCGTGAATATGTAAAAACATCAGCTGATTTGTACAAACCAGCTCCGATAAATGACGCTAAATATCATAGTTTTTCGGCAGCAAATTTAATTTCTATATAATTATGTCCGTCCGCCGACTCGAATAGCGGTAGTGAACCGCAGTTGCTTTGAGCAATGATTTCACTGACAAACATTATTTTTACCCCATCATATCGTATATATTCTTGTTGGCAAAAGACAGACCTTCGTGAATATGTAAAAACATCAGCTGATTTGTACAAACCAGCTCCGATAAATGACGCCAAATATCATAGTTTTTCGGCAGCAAATTTAATTTCGATATAATTATGTCCGTCCGCCGACTCGAATAGCGGTAGTGAACCGCAGTTGCTTTGAGCAATGATTTCACTGACAAACATTATTTTTACCCCATCATATCGTATATATTCTTGTTGGCAAAAGACAGACCTTCGTGAATATGTAAAAACATCAGCTGATTTGTACAAACCAGCTCCGATAAATGACGCTAAATATCATAGTTTTTCGGCAGCAAATTTAATTTCTATATAATTATGTCCGTCCGCCGACTCGAATAGCGGTAGTGAACCGCAGTTGCTTTGAGCAATGATTTCACTGACAAACATTATTTTTACCCCATCATATCGTATATATTCTTGTTGGCAAAAGACAGACCTTCGTGAATATGTAAAAACATCAGCTGATTTGTACAAACCAGCTCCGATAAATGACGCCAAATATCATAGTTTTTCGGCAGCAAATTTAATTTCTATATAATTATGTCCGTCCGCCAACTCGTATAGTGGTAGTGAACCGCTGTAACTTTGAGCAATGATTTCACTGACAAACATTATTTTTACCCCATCATATCGTATATATTCTTGTTGGCAAAAGACAGACCTTCGTGAATATGTAAAAACATCAGCTGATTTGTACAAACCAGCTCCGATAAATGACGCTAAATATCATAGTTTTTCGGCAGCAAATTTAATTTCTATATAATTATGTCCGTCCGCCGACTCGAATAGCGGTAGTGAACCGCAGTTGCTTTGAGCAATGATTTCACTGACAAACATTATTTTTACCCCATCATATCGTATATATTCTTGTTGACAAAAGACAGACCTTCGTGAATATGTAAAAACATCAGCTGATTTGTACAAACCAGCTCCGATAAATGACGCCAAATATCATAGTTTTTCGGCAGCAAATTTAATTTCTATACAATTATGTCCGTCCGCCGACTCGTATAGTGGTAGTGAACCGCTGTAACTTTGAGCAATGATTTCACTGACAAACATTATTTTTACCCCATCATATCGTATATATTCTTGTTGGCAAAAGACAGACCTTCGTGAATATGTAAAAACATCAGCTGATTTGTACAAACCAGCTCCGATAAATGACGCTAAATATCATAGTTTTTCGGCAGCAAATTTAATTTCTATATAATTATGTCCGTCCGCCGACTCGAATAGCGGTAGTGAACCGCAGTTGCTTTGAGCAATGATTTCACTGACAAACATTATTTTTACCCCATCATATCGTATATATTCTTGTTGGCAAAAGACAGACCTTCGTGAATATGTAAAAACATCAGCTGATTTGTACAAACCAGCTCCGATAAATGACGCTAAATATCATAGTTTTTCGGCAGCAAATTTAATTTCTATATAATTATGTCCGTCCGCCGACTCGAATAGCGGTAATGAACCGCAGTTGCTTTGAGCAATGATTTCACTGACAAACATTATTTTTACCCCATCATATCGTATATATTCTTGTTGACAAAAGACAGACCTTCGTGAATATGTAAAAACATCAGCTGATTTGTACAAACCAGCTCCGATAAATGACGCCAAATATCATAGTTTTTCGGCAGCAAATTTAATTTCTATATAATTATGTCCGTCCGCCGACTCGTATAGTGGTAGTGAACCGCTGTAACTTTGAGCAATGATTTCACTGACAAACATTATTTTTACCCCATCATATCGTATATATTCTTGTTGGCAAAAGACAGACCTTCGTGAATATGTAAAAACATCAGCTGATTTGTACAAACCATCTCCGATAAATGACGCCAAATATCATAGTTTTTCGGCAGCAAATTTAATTTCTATATAATTATGTCCGTCCGCCGACTCGGATAGTGGTAGTGAACCGCTGTAACTTTGAGCAATGATTTCACTGACAAACATTATTTTTTCCCCATCATATCGTATATATTCTTGTTGGCAAAAGACAGACCTTCGTGAATATGTAAAAACATCAGCTGATTTGTACAAACCAGCTCCGATAAATGACGCTAAATATCATAGTTTTTCGGCAGCAAATTTAATTTCTATATAATTATGTCCGTCCGCCGACTCGAATAGCGGTAGTGAACCGCAGTTGCTTTGAGCAATGATTTCACTGACAAACATTATTTTTACCCCATCATATCGTATATATTCTTGTTGGCAAAAGACAGACCTTCGTGAATATGTAAAAACATCAGCTGATTTGTACAAACCAGCTCCGATAAATGACGCCAAATATCATAGTTTTTCGGCAGCAAATTTAATTTCTATATAATTATGTCCGTCCGCCGACTCGGATAGTGGTAGTGAACCGCTGTAACTTTGAGCAATGATTTCACTGACAAACATTATTTTTTCCCCATCATATCGTATATATTCTTGTTGGCAAAAGACAGACCTTCGTGAATATGTAAAAACATCAGCTGATTTGTACAAACCAGCTCCGATAAATGACGCCAAATATCATAGTTTTTCGGCAGCAAATTTAATTTCTATATAATTATGTCCGTCCGCCGACTCGAATAGCGGTGGTGAACCGCAGTTGCTTTGAGCAATGATTTCACTGACAAACATTATTTTTACCCCATCATATCGTATATATTCTTGTTGGCAAAAGACAGACCTTCGTGAATATGTAAAAACATCAGCTGATTTGTACAAACCAGCTCCGATAAATGACGCCAAATATCATAGTTTTTCGGCAGCAAATTTAATTTCTAGATAATTATGTCCGTCCGCCGACTCGGATAGTGGTAGTGAACCGCTGTAACTTTGAGCAATGATTTCACTGACAAACATTTTTGTACAAAGCAGCTCCGATAAATAACGCCAAATATCATAGTTTTTCGGCAGCAAATTTAATTTATATATAATTATGTCCGTCCGCCGACTCGGATAGTGGTAGTGAACCGCTGTAACTTTGAGCAATTATTTCACTGACAACCATTATTTTTTCCCCATCATATTATGTACCGACTTGTTGGCAAAAGACATATCTACAATAATAGACTGAAATGTGCGCCCCATTCTAGAAGGTCGTTCCAGAAATCGAGTCCGAAAGTGGATATTTTGACGACTGAAGTAATGTGTCCTACTGCATGCAATTATGAGTTTCCAGGGACAGTATTGTGATGGATTTTGTTTTAATGTTAAGCTCCCTTTCTAACTTATTTAAAACATAGTTCAAGTTTTGATACAAATTCTGCCGATCTTTCTCAGATATAAATAAAAGTTAAACGGGACTCTTTTTTTAATTAACAGATAAGATAATCAAAATCTATGCTCCTAACTTCAAAGATATACCAACAATATGCGACTAGTTTAACAATTGCACAAATTCTGAACGGCTGTCAGGAGTCAGGACAGACGGTGCATCAACAAAGTAATTACTTACGTAACGGTAATCCCTTTGTATTGTCGGCACGTATACACCAGACGGAATCGCGCGTCTAGTTTATTAGGTGAGTTTACTGGCAGTACCCGAATATTCGCCGTTTGTTGATTCCGGCGCTGTAAATGTTTATTAGGCCACTAATACCCGAACAGTATAATTTATATATTGTGCTACTTAGGTTGTGGATACGATCATCACAGTCTGGAATACACCAGGTTGGCAAGGGTTCTAACCCCGACATGGGCAAAAATCTGAATCGATTTTCATGCCGCGCTTCAAGTTGATTTGTTGAGGAATATCCCAATGTATGTACCCATACATATTTGAATGTTATGTACCCATACAATTAACTTGTATTCAACTTAAAGCCATTCCGATCGATAAATGGACATTTCGATAAGAAATGGGTATTTGTTCACGCTCACTAAATTAAGCGCATATGACACCGCGGCAATGAATAATCATACTGAGTCTGTGTCTCCATAACTTTGATGTATTGGGAAAGGATAATGCATGAACCATAGATGTGTCTTATAATTTATTTATACTTCAGATAATATGACTTGAACATTCTTACATAAACGTTTCATGCTTGCCGAACAAATATATACACTATACACAAAGAACAAAATATATAAATTAACTATTATCTAGATATATACTGTGCAATAAGAATAAGTGATTTCACATTTACGACTAACCATGAAATATATCAAAGGTAAGCTTTTATATTTTAAAACAATACAAAATAACTCATTATGAAGCACTATAAACTATTGCTTTTAAAATGTAAAAGCTTAATTACCTTTGAAGTTTAATGGCGGGTTCCTGTGATTGCAAAGATGCATAGCATTCTGCTTATTTCCAACTCATGCATGTTTGTGAACATATTTGAATGTTATGTACCCATACAATTAACTTGTATTCAACTTAATTCCAAATACGAACACAACGTTTTATATGGGGGAGCGATCCCCGTGACGGTCGAGATAAATTTATAAATCCAGACTCGGATAGATTGTGGGCGTAAAGAAATTTCCAACATTTAGAAGTTATTCAAACTGAGATATTTAAAACATGACATGGCTCACAATTGTGCCTGTGTAATGGTAATTGAATATTGTAGCAATTCGTGTAATGTTGAAATCCAGGACACATGGATCTACTCAACATAGAGTAAAAATCGGTATTGTCTGTCTTAATTTTCCTGTTAGTCAAGGCATGAGAGCACCATATCGGATTGTTAATGGGACATTAAACACTCGTGTATCACAATCGCCCTAAAGAGCTGCAAATTCTGCACATTTTATTTTTATTTTGGATGACCCTGAAATGACGAGAAACAAATAAAGTATAAAATCGAGGGACTCAACTCCACTTTTCGAAATGAATTAAAACTCGTGAAAAACAGCAACAGATATCAGACAGGATTTGTTCATTTCGGCATCCATGAAAGAATTTATGACTGGCCTGAAATTTCTTGATAGCAGTTTATTTGATAATAGCTTATAACTACTCACTTGTCTCGCCTGTTGAAATTGTCCGATCGCGCGCAGGCGACTAATGCTATCAATGATTGGTGTGACCATGTAAAATACATGGATTTTACATACAGAAATTACATGCATGTGTGTATCCACCCTAATGACAGCTACTAATGAGTACAAGGAATAAATCGTATCTAAGTTTTGTATTCCCCAAATGTATTACAAAAATCATAGCTAGCGGCTTCAACTTTACAAATACGGTGCATGTGTGATGTGAGATCAAAGTCGGCAATAATAATGTCAATTAATATCAAATGATATTTTACGCCGTAAGCATTATATTGGGCAGTATGCGAATAATATGTCGGAGTCATCACAGGGGGGGGGGGGTGAAAAAAAAATCCGGCACGTATGCCGTGGTGGGTGGGTGGTCAAAGCCACCAACAAGCAATTTTTTCCGCAACTAAAAAAAAAATTCCTGCTTGTTTTTTAGTGTTTTGGCAATGAGTTGGGCTTCAAACCCACTTTGAATGAGAGAAATAATGTAATTCTAACTGTAAACTGACTGCAGGCAGTTATCGTGTTGTATTTTGTTGCAAATTTTGAAATCCAAGATGGCCGCTGGCAGCCATGTTTTTTTGGCCGAATGACCTCAAAATGACTCATTCCTATTTACATGTCCATGTTAACATCCATGATAAATAGCATGCACAGAAATTCATATACAGCTGTTTACAGTGAATTTCCCCCCGCAAATCTCTGTTTTAGTGTTAAAAGGGGGGGTGGGTGTCAAAAAATGGTCGGAAAAAACTGCCGAAAACGGAAAAAAAATTGGCGGTGGGGGTGGGTGGGTACAAAAAATGATCGAAAGGGAAAAAATGCCATACGTGCCTGAAATTTTTGTCCGACCCCCCCCCCCCCCCCCTGGTCATCATGCATAAAACTGTAATGCGGGATGTCTATAAAAGACCATAATTTTGGCGTTATAATTTTTAAATATTCGGTACAAAAAAAACAATATTAAATTCGTTACAAAAAAATGTGACATCTGTTTTTCATGTCATTTGCTATTCAAAACTCAGCTAACTTATCAATCCGCAGAATGGGATCTGTTGCCGGGCGGCAAAAGTAGCCTTTTATCGCACAGGCTATTTTCTGATTAGTTGACGATGTCAGATGGCCTGCTTTCATTTTTCTAATTGGTCAAGCAAAATTTGACATAAAAGGACTCAGGCATTATTTCATGTCGTGCATTTAATTTAATTGTTATATATATATATCACAATTAAATTAAATGCACGGCATGAAATAATGCCTGAGTACAAACTGCACACTTTGTGGCAGATCTGACCCTTGATGGGACAACCATCTTGCCTCCCTTTGAGGTTTCTATTACTCTTCCTCTATTAGGGGCAGAATTGGAGGCAACTGAACTAAAACTATAACTGTTGCTATAACAATTATTGAAAGTTCTCCAACAAAAAAATGCCGCACAATGAAATTATTGTTATGTAAACAGAACTGTTACAGTGATTTGTCAACAACTTAGTAGTGAAATAAGTTCGATTACTTTAGTCGAAAATATTATTAGAATATTTCTCAATGCTTTGAGCTTTTCCAATGCCATTTGTTTGGTATCTTATTGGATTAATTTAATTTACTCAGTAATGCCATTCTGACTGTACCAGTAATGTTCACATAACAATGGTTTTGTGAAGTTAAATCTCGTCATTGGTAGTGCTGGGGCGGTTGTCCGGATAATCGGTTACGGTTCGGTTATGCGTGTCAACCGGTTGGAGGAGGCCACAGCCGGATAACCGTAATATTGATAACGATCGTACTATCAACGTAGTAGCCGCTTATAGAAGCGATTTGGACAGTTGATTGTGTATTCATATACCCCACAACACATGCCTGTTTGATCACCGGTGGCTTTTCTAGACGTGAAACCAACAACAACACTCTTATCTGTGTCAGTCTGTGAATCACTTGCTACACATTCAATGCCAATTTCCTTTGGGGGCATTACATGACGTTCCGGCTGCACGCGCACCGCGGCATACATCAAAGCAATCAAGTCTAGACTTTTACTACGTCATCAATATTATGTCTGTTTTCTTGAAACTGCCGCCCCCCCCCCCCCCCCTTGTCATTACCATTAGTTCGTCTCAAAGCGATGACAGAAGACCTATACAAACGGAAATCAAACGTTTGGGGACATTTAGTCATATAATTCAAGATGACGAAAAAAAAAGGAAGAAGAAATGGGCGGTATGCAAGGCCTGCCGAAGGCGATTCGTTTATTCTGGATCAACATCCAATATGAAGTCGCACATCCAGAAAAAAACACAGGCCTAATGGGAGTGGGAAATAAGAGGATATCTAGTGATAACGTTAATTCCTAAACACTGGCTGGGGCTTGAGTAATGAATCACGACGATTTAATTTTTTTTGAATTTATTTATTAAATAATTGAAGTAACATCGTGTAGCCACTGTGATTAATACATACCTGCCTATAGGCTATACCCAAACACTTAACATTACTAAACAACAGTATGCCTATCTTCAGTACATTGTTTGGGCTAATCGTGCCCGGGGGCCCCGGGATACACACAGGGGGGGGGGGGGGGACTATATTTCGTCGTTGAATGTTTTGCAAGCAAGCGTTATGCAGTGCGAAACTCCCGTAAACATCGATTTACAACTATTTGATCGCCGTAACGGGAACGCATTGTATGTCCAAGACATCGTTTGTGATCGCATGTATATCAACGTTTCCGGGACGCGTAATAAACATTTGTTTTGCCGATATAGTACCGTATGTAGTATATAGTATGTATTCAATCTCATACTGAGGGTAATACTGGTCACGGTTAACCGGTTATGGTTAGGTTAATGCCCGTGGTTAACCGGTTAGGAAAATAAACCAACCGTCCCAGCGCTAGTCATTGAACAGTTGTTCAAGTTAATAATGACAATAAGAACATTGCAGAAAGTGAACACCATCCATACTTTTTATATCTAAATCCTAAGTTGTGAGATATAACCAATCTCATAAGTTTATGCTGACATCCATCTCAGCCTGGTGGCCAGTTTTACCAGAAATTAATTGGTGTTATGCGCCAGAATACGCACAACGTGAAACCTTAAAGAGCGTTTCAAAAGTTTTAACCGTAAATTATTAACGAAAATACGCCCCCACTGAACTCTATATTAACTGATGATTATATCATTATAATAAATATATATTGTTCTCACTTCCCACAAACTGGGATAGAAATTTTACAAATACAAATTACAAATTTAAATTAAATCCTGCTGAAATTGAATACTTAATAAAGTCTCATAGAATTTTAAAAGGTCGGCTAGCTAAAGCTAAAAAATGTGTACGGTTAACCTTAAGTGTGTATAATTCGGGCAGAAATGTGAAAAAATACTGTAATATACATTAATTTGCACCTGAAATACCATTCAATTTGCCTGAATATTGAGCTTTCAAAACGTTGGGAGGGGCTGCAGCCCTCCAAGCCCCACTCCCGGCCCATGCGGCTATGATGCAATGCAGTTCACTTGTTCTGTCTTGCTTAACATTTTTCGACCGGCAGATCGATACTAGTATACGGATATATAATATTATTATAATTTGAGTGTTTACCGTCCGATTTTTGTAACTGAAGAGTCAAACTATACAGAAATTGTTGTATATTTAACAATGCATAGTTGATTTAGAAGTTTGAGCGCACACTGAAAAGATAACATTTTAACTAGGAATCTCCAGAGTCTCGTGTCATGTTACGCAATGTTTATTCAAACAACGGCTGGTACCCGCGAGGCCGCGACAGCAGGCTACTCAAGGGGAATAACTCTATCTGCTTATATGATACTATATCCTATCGCGGTAGCCTTACCAGGGGACAGTTGTGTAATGATTGCAGTGACGTTATTACCATGTTGTTAATGCTGAGGACAGCGTTAAAAAGGACACTTATTTTGAGAATATGTGTATCGCTTGGCGGACAAAACTGGCCTGTCATAAAGACATCCCGACGCATCGCTGGTGGAATCCAAGGCACCGTTAGGCATTACGTTTTGTTTATTACCACCTCCACCATGTTATGTTGCATTTGCAGTTATCTCAACCATGTTGAGGAAAATTACAACTGGGTTGGAGTAACATTACGAGTGCGTTACATTAACACTAGAACTGCATTGATGCAATGATCATGATGGTATGGGTAATTTTTCTACATGGTCTCACGGCGGTTCCAACGTGGTCGACTCAAGAGGGACACTTATTTTGAGAATGTGTTGTTCACTGTTGAACTGAGCCACCAGTGGCCCTAAATCTCTGAATGGCCGAATCACAATGTGAATGTGAATCACATTTCACAATCACATGGTGATTTAATTTTGCTATGTTTTGGCAAACTGACGAATTCGAATGTTCATCTTTTCTTGAAATTCTTCAATTTCTTGTGTTTTGATAAAAGTAAAACTAAAAGTTGAACTTATAATTAAAATATCTCACATGGGCGAGGTCGACGCGGACTTGGTGTGCTTGGCTCTAATTGCTTCATACGATCTCTGTCTCTCGATCGGTTCTCGTCTTTTAGACGACGCTCTAAATCGTTCAGTTTGTTTTGAAATGAAGTTGACACATTCGACATCTTGAAAAAAATATCACATGACCATTCATTAAATTAGGAATATTCGACCCAAGTATTTTTCGTCCCAATATTGAGAATTTAAATCAAGCTCTCCCAGCGACATATATAATTCATGTATTTTGTTGACACTGGATCTATGACGCTCAGACGCTCTGCCCTGTTCGCCGTCATGACGGAGTGCATAATGTAACGACGTAGCCTCATAGAGACAGTGTCTAGTCAGTCTAGTCCAGTATTTTGTACCACATTATTCAGGATGATCCGACATTTTGATTCCATCCTTGTCATTTCCAGGAAAAGCCATGTGCACTAGTTAGCGGAATTCTTGATAGTTATTCCAGACAATGATACATAATGCACAATGCACATATGGTATGTGTACGTGTATACAGTCTGTAGCATTATTGAACTGAACTGAACTGAACTGAGGTAATTTTTATTGGTTGTCCAAAGTATGTATATTGTACTGTACAATATACATACTTTGGACAACCAACAATTTGTACACAATGACAACGGGGCTCTATGGAAGGCATGGATTATGGGCCAGAGCCCTATATATAATAGCATAATAAATATAATAATGAATATAAATTGAGTGCATGTATGTGCAGTGGGAGTGAGTTGGTGGGATGGGGTTACGTAGGAGTGGGTGTATGCGATGTTACATGGTGTGCACGGATGTCTAATAAATATACATTCAATGCTTCTACGATTTTAGTGCATTTAGCAAATTAGCAGTATTTTGCACTTACCTTACGTTACCTTACGTCTGTAGTGGACGCTGGCGGTTAGTCCAAGTCTTCTTGTACTAAAACCAGCTAAGATATTGGTATGGCGAGATGCTGGTAAACACCAGCATCTCGCCATACCAATATCTTAGCTGGTTTTAGTACAAGAAGACTTGGACTAGCTGGCGGTCTGCCACTATATCCACCTCACATTGTGTTATTTCACCATATTCGGCTGCATCTCTAGACATATTTGGGTCCGACTATACGCAGCAAGTCCCTGGATATGCAGCACGTCTCCGGTAAATGCAGCAAGTCCCTGGTAAATGCAGCAAGTCCCTCACACCTAGGGTGGATTAGTGGAGTTGTTGATGAGTTTAATCAGTGTTTTATTATCCATTTTATTTATGATCTGTGGCAGTTGATTAGAATTGATTGGAAATCTTTATCCCTTTATAATTATTTAAGATGTGTATTTGTAGATTTTTATATATAAAATAAAATAGTTTTTCTAAGTTTTATTAAAGGTACTCAACCCGATAAAACTCCTCTCAATTACTATTTCAATGGCTTCGGGGGTCAAAAAATTTGATTCGAGTCGAGGAAGTCACCCATCAAAGCTCAGATTTGTTAGATATCGATTTTAGAAATCTATTATTTTTCATTATCGGGAATTCTTACTGGCCCAGTACGTAGTCAATTATTACCACTTGATTATAGAGTTATCCATCCTTGTCTGTTTGAATAGAAATTTGGCGTAAAATCTCGAGCATGTTACCAATTGACGGCAGTTATAAGTACTCATCTCGAGAACATAAGAATTTTCAAAAATCAATATCTAATAACTCTGAGCTTTGTTTGATGGGTTCCTCGACTCGAATCAAATATTTTTTACCCCCAAAGCCAAAGAAATAGTAATATAGGACCCTCTGATCGGATTGTTGTTGTTGGAATCTGTTGAGATGGGGACCCTCTTTACGGGTTGAGTACCTTTAAGTTGCTTTTATTCTACTTACTATTTAATATAATTTATCCAGGGACTTGCTGCGTATAGTAGAACCGCATATTTGGGTTGTATGGTTGAAAATCAGTCACCAATTCGCTTTATAGTCATATTTAACATCCTGATTCTTCCAATGATGATCTAGTCTGTTTTTTAATTGGTTTATATCTTCAGCATACACCACTTCGTCTGGTAGATTGTTCCAAGTTGTGACCACTCTTTGGCTGAATGTATATTTTCTAACGTCATAGTTAGATCTTTCCTTGTACAATTTATAGTTGTGGCCTCTAGCTGGTCCGAGATTCGGTGTTTCTTGTAAGAATGTTAGATACTTCCGGATCGTAGCAGTTGAATATTTTAAAACATTCAATCATATCACCTCGGTGGCTTCTGTACATCAGGGTTGGTAGTTCCATTTTTCTTAGTCTATCCTCGTATCCCATATCTTTTAGTCCTGGTACTAGTTTTGTTGCTCTCTTTTGAACTTTTTCCATTGGAACTGTGTGTTTTTTATAGTTATGGTCTCCAATTATATATAATTAAGCAGGTTGAGAATATTCGAGTAATGGTCTTACCAGTCCTTTATATAGTTTTGCCATTGTAGTATAGTCTAAGTAGGTGAATGATCTTCTGATGGCTCCAAGAACACTGTTGGCTTTCTGTATTTTCTCGTTTATGTGGTCCTCAAATGATAGATTTCTGTCTTTGGTTACTCCTAGTCATTTTCTTTTTCCACCTGTTTTAATTTAGTTTCACTCCCATTCTTGTCTTTCAAGTTGTAATTTGGCTGATACTCCTCTTTTCCAACATTCATGACAACACATTTTTCTGGATGGAATCTTAGTAACCAGTTGTTTGACCACTTATGCACTGATTATTTGATGATGATTATGTACGTTGAGTTGGGTTTTGTTTTTCGGCGGAATAGTCTGTAAACCAGATCACCTAATCACTATATTAATATATACACTACTAGCACTCGCCAAACCTCGTCAGAATCCGTACCGTTTCAGATGTCTCAGAGGTCAAAGGTCGAGGAGTCCATATATAATGACACTACAGTACACTACTATATTCACACTACTGGCTCAATTGGAGCTTTGTTATCTGGGATTAGGACGGAGTGATCTCATTATGTCATCTGATTTTGTTAATTCTGCATTAGTAATAGTGATCTATTTATTTATTATATAAACATAACCTGATATTAAAGGTACGGTTGGCCTTGGCGGTGGGTATCCTGTGAAAATATTTCCAACCGTCAAAAACCGCCACAAACAGAAATAACATCACAATGTAGACAGACTTTGTCCGTATACATATAAGAAATATCGCATAAACAGTATGTTATTGTCATATGGTTGACCATAATTGTTATGTAAACAAAAGCATAAAAAGTTACTTTTCTGGTGTTTGTTTATATTATAATGGTAAACATAAAGAGCGTTCTTTGTGGGTGAATTCCTGATATGGAACTCATAAAGAGCGTTTATGCCATTTGTGTGTGATTAGCCAGTAGCATTGTGCCGTCTTCTGTAACACAATCAGGCTCTTGCTTAGGTAAAATATAGTAGGTCTTTATGATAACATGCTGTTTACGCGATGGTCTTGGTATATATGAACGAAACTGTATGCGTTTTACTGTTTTTTCTGTTTACGGTGATTGGAACAAATATGAATATTTTCGATAACTAAGGCCTCACGTGCCTTTAAATTGTGAAATTGTAGAAGCTCTCTATTATTCGAAACTACCGTGACCCTCCGTTAGCTCTGCAGCAGGTGCGTGAATAAATACCGACCAAGCGACGAATTCGTCCATTTGTCCATCTGACACCGAAGCCGAAGTCTCCTTTTGTCGTGGTATATGTTATCAACAGTTACTCACTTACTCAAAGTTACTGTACACTCTTCATCATATTCATCATAATAAGGAGTTTGGATGAATAAATTCTCTTTCTTTAAGCGAAACTCTATACATTCCATAATTATGCGTGAGTTGACAAATGTCATTCCAAGAACAAAATGCGACAAAGTTATAGAAGAAAAATATCAGGTTTGTAATTAATATTATTTATTTATTATTTATTTATTATATAATTTATAAAATTATAATTTATATATAATAATTAATATACTAACACATATATGGGAGTCCGTTTTCACATTTAATCCTTATTTGTGCTTAAACACTATCATTTATGCTTAAGTTAAGCGTAAATATTTGCGCTTAACTTAAGTCTTAAGGAAGTTAAGCGCAAATAACCTGTCAGTGTCATTTGCACTTAATTAAGACTTAAGTTAAGGCTAGTGCAAATATTAATTTATGCTTAAGCGTAAATCATTTACGCTGGCGAAAATTATTTACACTTAAGCACAAATCATTTGCACTTATATAACTTATAAGCACAAATAAATCATATTTGCGCTAAAGTGCTAATAAAAATTCATATGCATTGAATCGGAATTTGACCCCCCCCCCCCCCCCCCCCCCCCCCCCCCCCCCCCCCCCGAATTTAAATGACACAGGCCTCAACACATCAATCAGTGAAGGAGCCGAAAAGTTCACATTTCTTCAATTTTTTAGTCCATACTAGTATATACTAAGGCCCACCATATGAGGGAAGTAAGCCCCCAGTAACCCCTAATACCATTTTATGATCATGGAAATGGTAT
Organism: Siphonodentalium dalli; assembly: GCA_032622095.1. Taxonomy (NCBI): domain Eukaryota; kingdom Metazoa; phylum Mollusca; class Scaphopoda; order Gadilida; family Siphonodentaliidae; genus Siphonodentalium; species Siphonodentalium dalli. Next base: position 90,133,657 of record CP136069.1, read on the forward strand.
GATCTGTGCAGGAGATGTCCCTTTAATAAATTAAGATATACTAGATCTCTGGGATGGAGACACAAATTTGTTGGGGCAGGGATGCTCTGTTTTATACTTGTAGCTTGGCACAGGCGAATGAACAGCAAGGCGGGTCAGCGGCTAAGTTTTTACAAACTAGCACCAATTCTGCATGCCGAGGCAGACCACGTCGCGATCTCCGTGGCAGCTCGTGACCTTGAGACCTTGGGCCGAAACGTCCCGGCCGAAACGTCCCAGCCGAAACGTCCCTGGACCGAAAAGGTCTGAGCCGAAACGTCTCCGGACCGAAACGACCCGTTCCCATTTAGTACACCATGTGAGGGAAGCAAGCCCCTAATTTCCTTTTTATGTTTATGCATACCATAGTTTCTGTGTACGTGTAGACACTTTACCAGGGTTGGCTGATTTAAATCAAGCGATTTAAATCATTGATTTAAATCAATTTTTTTTAAATGATTGCATAATGTTAAGAACTTGCAATATCTAACAAGGTTTGTTAACTATAACATGATTATGATTAAACAATATACAAAATTGGATAGTAGATATGAAAATGTGCAGTAATTGTCAACCCTATAGAAACAGGCATACTGCATGGTACCGGTACCGTGATTACTGCTCCAGCAACGGCCTGTTCCGCTTATTTGTAACTACAATCAGATTCAGCACTCCTCATTACACAATTAAATCTTTCCTTTTCTGATTGCCATACATGTAAATGCCAACCGAGTAATTCTACCATATACTCTGCCATCTAAACTACTCTAGTTGTCTAATGTCATACTTGATACATGTATATGGTGTGATTATACATGTATGTCCTCAAGTCACCGAGGAGCAAAGGTGATTGAAAATATATTCAGTTCTCAGCTAAAATTTACTAAATTTAGTAGTAAATCTTTATGAACAGGTCTACCTATCCAGATATCACAACATTGGAACTCACATGGACCTAGTGTATGCACAATTAAAGTACATGGTTGCTATATCTGTACTGCCATGATATTTTTTAGTGATGAGCCGATGATCGGAAACGAAAATCGGAATCGGCCGATTGTGGCCCATCGGATGACAATCGGTTCTCGGCTTTCAACATCGTCATTTCCGATTGTCCAAATAATAATCAGGTGCTTGTTTTTCTTCAATAAACTGTGTTAAATATAACGATGTTTTGTTGAATAAATGACCAGTAAACATGGGGAAAGTGCAACCAAACACAAATTTGATGATATACAGCCAGGTCCTGCATAATACAGGTATAAACCCCCGGAAGTACATGTCACCTGACACATAATTACGCAGTTGACTGCATTCACCACGCTTCAGTTATTATATATCCAATGAATTGAAATAATTATGTAAAATGAACCATTGACCTCAATGACCTCTTATCTATAAGCCGACATAAAAAAAACATGTAGACAGTAAACAAGTGTTGCGTCATCCTTGGTATTGTCTCCACAGACTACAGTTGAGTTCGGGATAATGTGGTATAACATAAAAATTCCCTTCCTCAGACGGAGGTCTCATGTTGAATTCTTGTATTTCATTAATTGGATAGAGATAAATACACTGGTAACAATTATTAATATTATTTAATTGTTTTTATTTGTAATTAAACATTTCGTTCCTGTTTTGGTGTGAACGGTCATGCGAAGATGCAAACCATTTTTCTTCAGTTGTCCTCTGTACGCAGAAGCGAGAAGTCGGATGTGGGCTCGTATGGATGAACTTAACGTGACTACTGTCTCCGAATAAGATCTCCTGTTTGGTGTACAACACTACAGCGGAAAGCTAAATGCGCGCCTGTTTGAGACAGTACCGGTACAATCATTTATCTCATCTACAGACCGTTTCTCTTAATCTCATAATTATCAGAATTCTCTCATTATAGTTTCCCTCACCCCAATTCTGCGAGATCACAGCCACTCCAACAGCCACACTTAAACAGTAACTTCTACAATACAACTGAATTAAAACCATCTCTGATATTTGAATTTATTAGCAATTGAACGTTAGGGGAGAGGAGCTCCGATAAGTTCGGCAACTTGTTCTCCGATCCTCTGTGCCCACAGTGATTAATAGCAGTGTACTTTCATAGAAATAGGACATTGTGACAGGTTATGACCTCAATAGTTGTTTATGCCAACTGGCCTTTCCTTGACTTCATTGTCAGTTCATAGAGAATTGTTTGTTTCCTCACTGCTTGTGACTGTATATACCAGTAATGCCCTAAATAATCGACTCCTTAACCACAGCAGTGAGAGCTTTCCGATGAATGGCCACAAGCCATATTTCCGACTTAATCCTGAAAAATTACCCATAATTCTGCTGTGGTTAAGGAGTCGATTATTTAAGGCATCACTGTACCTGTAATCCTTGTGTGGTTGCTATCATTAACCCTTCTATACAAGCCTGAGTTTAGTGTGCCTGTCATTTGCAGAATGAGGTCCCCAGAGGGTGAATTTAGTAATGCTATCCCGCATAGCAGGCTACTCGAGTCTCTCAGGCTCCAAATAAAAGTGCAGAAATAATAGTGCAGGGTGAGGGGGGGGGGGGGGTTGAAAGTTAATAAAAGTACAGACTGAAATAATAGTGCAGGGGGAACTCTGAGCAAAACATCAATTGCGGTTAAACACAATATTGTTATTGTAGGTCAAGTATAGGAATCAACATAGTATGTGTCATGTGGTGTTTTATTAAATATTTAAATGCTCACATGTATGTCATATACTTGGAATATGTACATGCATAAAGTTATAAGCTCATCAATTTGGTATCAGAATCATATAGAAATCTTGAGTTTGTGCTGATTTCAATTTTCATAGCCTCAAAATTAATAAACGTGCAGACCCAAATAAGCACTGTGCAGGGGGGAAATTTCCCAAGAAAATAATAAACATGCATGCATGTTTATTTGGAGCCTAAGAGTTGCTTCACTAAATTCACACCCATATTATGTGATTGGTATGTTCATCCATTTGTCCGTTCGTTGGCAGTTTGGTTTCCGGATGATAACTTTTGTTTGGGTTATTTTATCGGATCTAAATTTGATATGAAAGTTTTCCAGACCAAAGTACATGTCAGGTTTGAATTTGGGATCGTTCCGATTATTTTTTTACTGACTTATGGCTCTTTTCTACTTAGATTTTTCAATATTTGAGGTTTCCGGATGATAACTTTAGTTTGGTTTATTTTATCTGAACCAAATTTGGTATTTGAGTTTTCCAGACCAAAATACAGGTCAAGTTCTATTATGTGTTTGGTCCGAATATTTTTTGCTGACTTTGGCCCCAAAAAAAACTTGTCTGTTTCCGATTTAGGTAGGAAATCTTTTCCGTTTTTTTGGAATGTTTTTTCTTCAAATCTATCTATAATGCACCTTATTCTAAAAACAAGATAAAAGTTGGTATTCTCAATACCTTTGTGTCCAGATGCTGAAGTTTCTAACAGAAAACTAGTTTTATATCTGACAATATTCCCAGAATATGCACCAGAAAGTTTGGAGCGATCGGAGTTCCAAGAAGGGACACAAAAATGCTATCTCCCGTGGCTCATGGCACAGTGACACAATGTTGCGTATTACTGTACATGACAACATAGATACTATCGGCGTTGCTAGAAAAAGTCTAAACAACTTCCGTCACATCATGTTGACATCGCATTTTCACCTGGGCGAGCGAACAGATTTATTCCTAAGATTGGGATTCATCTGCAACCACAAATACATGTAGACATTTTTTTTAATAGAAGTAAATTGTTTTTGAAAATTCCATCTAAAATTATTGCTGCTTAATGTAAAATATATCGCGATATAGATGTGTTTTACATGTCATTTACATCAAGAAAAAAAAATTAAAAATTTGTTATTGTTTTAATTTTTATTTGTTTTTGAAAATTTTGGAAAACTAATCCAGGTCGGCCCAATTTCGACAGGTAGGTCAGGAAACCGGAAACACAGATGTTTTTTTTTTGGCCTTGTGGCTCTTTTCGATTTAGAATTTTCAATATTTGAGCTTTCCGGATGATAACTTTTGTTTGGGTCATTTTAAGATTTGCACCAAAGAATAACTCGGCCAACACATGACAGCGAGTCTTGTATTGACCTAATATTCTGCAATAATGATAAAATCTCGCGCGGTGTGGCAGAAGTATATTTAACATACCTTTTTAATTGTTTTTAGCTCAACTTTGTAAAGTTTGAGCTATTGCCATGGCTTGGTATCCGTCGTCCGATTGTGTGTGCGTGATGCGTCAACAATTTCCTTTAGCACGGGCTACAGTTCGTACCTTTGGTCCGATTATTATGAAATTTGTCATGGATGTTGACATTGACATGTAGATGGGAACGAGTCATTTTGGGGTCATTCGGAAAAAAAACATGGCCGCCAGTGGCCATCTTGGAGTTCAAAATTCAATCCATTAGCACGGGCTACATGCCGTACTGTTCGTCTTATTGTCATGAAATTTGTCATGGATATTAATATTGACATGTAGATGGGAACGAGTAATTTTGGGGTCATTTGGCCAAAAAACATGGCCGCCGGCAGCCATCTTAGATTTTACTCTTTGCATGACACGGGCTACAGGTCGTACATTTGGTCAGATCTTCATAAAATCAATGACATGTAGATGGGAACGAGTCTTTTTTGGGTCATTCGGGCAAAAAATATGGCCGCCAGCAGCCATCTTGGATTATACTCTTTGTATGACTAAATCCTTTAGCACGGGCTACAGGTCGTACCTTTAGTCTGATCATCATGAAATTTGTAATGGCTGTTGAAATTGGAATGTAGATGGGAACGAGTCATTTTGGGGTCATTCGCACAAAAAACATGGCCACCAGCAGCCGTCTTTGATTTCCAAATTTAATCCATTAAAACATGGCCGCCAGCAGCCATCTTGGATTTTACTCTTTGTATGACTAAATTCTTTAGCACAGGCTACAGGTCGTACCTTTAATCAGATCATCATAAAATTTGTCATGGATGTTAACAATGACATGTAGATGGGAACGAGTCATTTTGGGGTCATTCGGCATAAAAACATGGCCGCCAGCAGCCATCTTGGATTTTACTCTTTGTATGACTAAATCATTTAGCACAGGCTACAGGTCGTACTGTTCGTCTGATCATCATGAAATTTGTCGTGAATGTTAATATTGAGATGTAGATGGGAACGATTAATTTTGGGGTCATTCGGCCAAAAAACATGGCCGCAGCAGCCATCTTGGATTTTACTCTTTGTATGACTAAATCCTTTAGAACGGGCTACAGGTCGTACCTTTAGTCTGATCATCATAAAATTTGTCATGGATGTTAACAATGACATGTAGATGGGAACGAGTCATTTTGGGGTCATTCGGCCGAAAAACATGGCCGCCAGCGGCCATCTTTGATTTCAAAATTAAATCCATTAGCACAGGCTACATGTCGTACCATTAGTATGATCATCATGAAATTTGTCATGGATGTTAACAATGACATGTAGATGGGAACGAGTCATTTTGAGGTCATTCGGCCAAAAAACATGGCCGCCAGCAGCCATCTTGGATTTTACTCTTTTTATGACTAGATCCTTTAGCACAGGCTACAGGTCGTACCTTTAGTCTGATCTTTATAAAATTTGTCATGGATGTTAACAATGACATGTAGATGGGAACAAGTCATTTTGAGGTCATTCGGCCAAAAAACATGGCCGCCAGCAGCCATCTTGGATTTACTCTTTGTATGACTAAATCATTTAGCACGGGCTACAGGTCGTACTTTTAGTCTGATCATCATAAAAATTTTCATGGCTGTTGAAATTGGAATGTAGATGGGAACGGGTCATTTTGGGGTCATTCGGATGAAAAACATGGCCACCAGTGGCCAACTTTGATTTCAAAATTCAATCCATTAGCACAGGCTACAGGTCGTACTGTTCGTATGATCATAATAAAATTTGTCATGGATGTTAATATTGACATGTAGATGGGAACGGTTAATTTTGGGGTCATTCGGCCAAAAAAACATGACCGCAGCAGCCATCTTGGATTGTACTCTTTGTATGACTAAATCCTTTAGCATGGGCTACAGGTCGTACCTTTAGTCTGATCATCATAAAATTTGTCATGGATGTTAGCAATGACATGTAGATTGGAACGAGTCATTTTGAGGTCATTCGGCCAAAAAACATGGCTGCCAGCAGCCATCTTGGATTTTACTCTTTGTATGACTAAATCATTTAGCATGGGCTACAGGTCGTACCTTTTGTTGGATCATCATAAAATTTGTCATGGATGTTAACTATGACATGTAGATGGGAACGAGTCATTTTGGGGTCATTCGTCCAAAAAATATGGCCGCCAGTGGCCATCTTTGATTTCAAAATTCAATCCATTAGCACAGGCTACATGTCGTACCTTTAGTCTGGTCATCATAAAATTTGTCACGGATGTTAGCAATGACATGTAGATGGGAACGAGTCATTTTGAGGTCATGCGGCCAAAAAACATGGCCGCAGCAGCCATCTTGGATTTTACTCTTTGTATGACTAAATCATTTAGCACGGGCTACAGGTCGTACTTTTAGTCTGATCATCATAAAATTTGTCATGAATGTTAACAATGACATGTAGATGGGAATGAGTCATTTTGGGGTCATTTGTCCAAAAAACATGGCCGCCAGCAGCCATCTTGGATTTTACTCTTTGTATGACTAAATTCTTTAGCATGGGCTACAGGTCGTACCTTTAGTCTGATCGTCATAAAATTTGTCATGGATGTTAACAATGACATGTAGATGGGATACAAATCATTTTGGGGTCATTCGGCCAAAGACATGGCCGTCAGCAGCCATCTTGGATTTAACTTTTCTCTTCATGTCTATAAACTAGTATTAGACATTCCTAATCGCTCCATTGACTGTAATACATTAAATTATTCCCTTTCCAAGTTGAGCTACAGTGTCATTGATACTTTCATTTATATGTCCATTTGACTTAGAAAATTCAGCGTCCTCACATCATAACATTTCCAATGCTACAATTTAATGTCACTGCCATTGTTTGTCTGCGTAAAGTTCATAAAAGCACACCAGACATACTTTACCATGCCCAGCATAGCTCTTGTTGGAATATAAGACAAGAATTAGCTCAGTGAGAGCTTTCCGATGAATGGCAACAAGCCATATTTCCAACTAAATCCTGAAAAATTACCCATAATTCTGCTGTGGTTAAGGAGTTGATTATTTAGGGCATTACTGTACATAATCCTGTTTTATTCGTGAAATTAGACAAGAGATAAACACCTTAATGATTACACAATACACATGTGATTAGATGTTTGTTTACTTTTGTGATGACATGTGCTTGAAAATTCGAGTTTGAATCAGGAGTCACCATATATTGAATTTGTCAACCACACTCGCTCAGCAGTCAAATGCCTTGAAAGAACTTTAGTACATATACTTTTGGGCCACTACCGTTTGATTCTGTACTCGGTATTGTTTTGAGTATTTATTAGTAATAATCTAAAGCTCGGTGGATCTTTAAACTTCATTGCATTTGATGTGATATATATATTTCAGGAAGCCGTAGCTGCACTGAACACTCTCCAGAGCAATGCACAGACTCTTGCAGATATACGCAAAAATAATGATAAACACAGACACCAGAATATCCCAAATGTGGTGCAGTTCCTCTCACGGGTCGGTCTTAAGGTCTGTTTTATGCTTTTCGTCATATTAGTGATGTAATACCAACTACATATTTGACATGGTATCACTGTTTAGAAATTAATCATTAAAATAAAATATTCAGGAAAATCTATTCAGTAATGCATTATACAATCCAGTAAATACATAGTCTGTCATTCCCACTAGAGAAAAATGGACTGTCATCAGGGAGAAGTCATAAAGGCTGAAGTTTAATTAATGCCTTTGGATCAACATTATTAATATCCAATAATAAGTAGTATGCAATACAAGAGCCGGCAGCCATCATGTATTTTACTCTTTACACAACTAAATCCTTTGGTATGTGCTAAAACCAACATTTTCAATATAATTGATGCCAAACTTCAGACTGATTTTTGGAATGACTTTAATTTTTTTAGATGAGAGATATTGAATTTTAAAGATTTTTGATTAAAAACATAGCCGGACATCTAGTATTACTTCTATCTCTTCCGGGCGACCATTACAACAACAACATAATTTTTATCAATCCCTATTTCAAGACTACAAATGCATGTACTAGTAGCTAGAGTATTTTGTGAATAAAATACTGATAAAATTGAAGATGGAGTATATTATTTGTCTGTAAAGACATAGTAAAGTGGGTTCAATCGTAATTTGTGGTAAATCACTTAGCTGATCTACAATTTTCCTTGACTAAAAATATAGACTGCTCTCTCTTGGTACAATCCGAATGTTTTTGAATTTCTGTTCTAAAAATAGCCCCACAAATGTCATAAGAAATTCTAAATAAAATTGACATAACTCTCTCAGATGGTCTGCAAATTTCCTGGATTGACAGTGCCCTACAAGATAGAGCGCTCTCTCTCTCTCTCTCTCTCTCTTGATATGCTCTGAACTTTTTTGCCCTTATATCTTTTCTAAAAATAGCCCCTAAAACTGTCACACGAATGTCATTAGAAATTCTGAATAAAATTTATCGTAATTGATAGAAGCTTTTCCGGATATGTGTCCTCGATATTATCCATTTTTTATATCCTGGAATCTATATAAAATTTCTAGGAAAAGATAGACCATCTTTAGACATTAATATTTAGTGTATGACATTATCCCCTCTCCAAGTTGAGCTACAGTGTCTCAAGCCCGTAGCCAGGGGGGTTCGTACCATTCGAACGAACGGCCTTTTTCATGCATGTGCCCGGAGGAGGTGATGGCCGTTCGCCGTTCGGAGAAACATGTCATGCCGCGGAGCGGCATGCTATGCTCGTGTCGTGCATACTAGGCCGAACTGTATATTTGCTATTGATCCAGTTGATGCCCGGAACATTCACATTTCATTCGAACGAACGGCGCAATGCAACAGCCTGGACAACAAACGTTAGTACGTTACGCCTTAATAATTTTCTGGCCAACGATAGTTTATTATCGTGCTTTAACGCTACCGTCAAATGGGGATACTTTGAACACTTTTAATATGTTAAGTATCATATCGATAAAATGTGGGCTGTATGTTGATTTTATTGACATACAATTTTTGGGCTGTGTTGGATTTATTGTAAAATTAAACTTGCACAAGGGTCTTGTGCCCTAATAGTTTGATACCAACATCAATTATGTGGTGTTCAAAGTTTCACCACATTGGGGATACTTTGAACACTGAGAGGTCCTTACAGAAATGAATCATGCTGTTTAAGTAAAGTCACGCCCATATCACATTTGAACCTAGCAAACAATCTGGACTATATAATATATATGTGCCATATTTGGTCTGACACCAATGTAAATCACACTGTAGACCCCCTATATACCTCACCCTAACCAAACAACCAACAGCTCCTGCCATCAGGACATATCTGGGTCTGTTTATAGATATTACATTTTAGTGCCAACAAGAGATGGACTGTCGTCCGGTGCATACACCCATGTGACATACTAGCTAGTGTGGGCATATACCTATAACCGATGAGTCATGCCTGATACATACTCTGAAGACAAACATACCCAACAATAATTATTTTCAGATAAACGAAGATGAATAACTCTAAAGCCAATATTGCGTTTCTCAGCTCAATCAAATAATATATTTTTTTTTAATTTAAAACTTAACACGATATTAATATATTACATAAACAGTTTGGGCTCCAACTGTTGAATAGACATCTGCCGGACCAAAAAGTCAACATTTCCAGATAAACAGAGATGAATAACTCTAGTATAGAAAACCTGAACAAAACAATTGAGCCCTAAATATTGAATGTCCTAATAGAACTAATGGATATTAGGCTTAGTTACTTAACTAATAATCATTATATACCATCAATACCCCCCCCCCCCCCATTTGGGTACAGAACCACTTCCCCAGAGTACCAATTGAATACTGCTCCCTATCTTAAGATACTCCAATAGCCATGCAATATTTGGCAAGTGACTTAGGAATGGATTCACTGTCAGAACTACTGGTACTAGTATAGGTGCAACATTAATTTTTCAAAATTTCCCCAGGAAAGAATTAGATGTACTAAACTACTAGTAGATTAATTGAATATATCCACTTTTCACCCCATATGTTAGTAGAGGCCAGATTTGGGGAATAATGAGGGCAACATCCGGCGAACATTATTTTAACGCCTCCATATCGATGTATTGGGATTTGGGTTGGCCAAGTTGAATCCCCCATCACAAATATTATCAAACCTGATCCTCCTATATAAACATAAGGGAGATTCTGAATATGCCCATGCATGTACCACACCCGGCCATTTCGCAATCTGCGTGATACTGACAGCTATAATAACAGAATCAGCATACTGAAACATAACATTTGAATGACTTTGGTGATACTTTGAGTGTTCAAAGTACCCCCCATCCCATAAGATACACCTGCGATTTTATGGTTCTGAATTATTTCTAATCATAATTTATATGTTGACAGATCACAAAGTATTTTCTTGGTTCCATTGACATTTAAACAACATTAAATTTAAAACAATGTTTCTTGGGGGAGTTTATTACAGCCATCTGTATTTTTGTGTGAAAGTTGACACATGTAAAATTTTAATATCCCATGTGTGATCACCATATGATATTTACTCTGGGACTGAAATTAAAATTTCCATCCAAAATAACACAGTACCATGTTCCTCAAATAAATCACATATAAGTAGTTTAAATTTTATCTGAGCAAACAAGCAATTGCCATTTATTACTGGGAATAAATAATTCTTTTTCAGGAAAACTGTTCAAAGTTACCCCCATGTCCAAAGTATCCCTGTGTGACGGTATATAGTTTAGGTCGGGTATAAACATTAGGTTCTTTATTCCGAAGGTTCTTTAGATTTTAGGGTGGTTTAAATTATGCCATTTGCATTGTCTTTTCAGAAAAAAAATTCCCGGGGAATGCCCCCGGACCCCCCTTAAAAGAGAGGGGGACACCCCCTCTCGCGCTCTCCCCCGCTCGCCGTTCGATTCAAATGCCCTCCAAATATATGACGAACTGCCTTCTATAATGGCTGGCTACGGACTTGGTGTCATTGACACTTTTGTTCATTTTATTGACATTTAGGTGCTACTTGGTCCCTTTTGCATTTCAGTTGGATGACCTGAACAAACTGAACATTATACACATCACAGGCACCAAAGGTAAAGGGTCAACATGTGCATTCTGTGACAGTATTCTCAGGCATCAGGGCTATAAAGTCGGTCTGTACAGGTATGTGTTATTATTGATTATACTGTAATGCCTTAAAAAATCGACTCCTTAAACACAGCAAAATTATGGGTAACTTTTCAGGAAATATGGTTTGTTGTCATTCATCGGAAAGCTCTCAGTGAGAGCTTTCCGATGAATTGCAACAAGCCATATTTCCAACTAAATCCTGAAAAGTTACCCATAATTCTGCTGTGGTTAAGGAGTCGATTATTTAGGGCATTACTGCATGCAAGGCCACACAAATATTATAGTCTGGTTTATGAATATTTGGTTAAAAGTAGAAGCAGTTGGATGCAGGAGGTGATTAATTGAAAATATATTGATCTATCACATCCCAACAATTGAATTTTTTTTTTTTTTTATAATTTTTTTTTTTTTTTATTCAAATTATAAAATATAAATTTAAAAATAAATTATTTCTTCCCATAAAACAGGGTATAGTGGAAAAGAAGGGTTAATTAACCCTCGCTATACTTAACGGATTCTCCCATTCACTTGGAAAAATATACTTTGGAATGGTCTATTATTCATTTGGAGGGGTGTTCAGGTGATAAAGGAAGATGAAATATTCAGATAATAAGTTAAAAAAAATGACCTATGGTCGTTTGTTGAACTTACTATCTGAACAATGCCTGAGAGAACTACTCATTCAAGATGCATAATCCAAATTAATGCTCGCAAATTACTATTTCCTTGGCTTCCAGGGTAAAAGATATTTGATTCGAGTCAAGGAACCCACCCATCAAAGCTCAGGTGACGTTTACACATAGCCGGTGAAGCCGTTACCCGGCGAACCCGTTAGCCGGCGAAGGTTGGGCAGAGTGTTTACACATAGCCGGCGAAGATAGGCATATATTCATGTGTCTCCTTTACTTGTTAATAGTTTTCGTTTTAGTTCTCACTGAACTGCAATATGATATTGCTGTACACCTGTAAACATCTAGCCGCTTCCTGTTAGAGATATGGTTGGGCAGTATAGTGAAATGAAACTTTTTAGAAATGGAAATGCCGAAATTATTAATATCCAACTCAAACTTTCAGGTATTGCTATTGGTAATTTTATAGATATTTAAAAAACATTGTTAATGGTTTGTTTGGGTTCACATACAGCCTGTGAAGTGAGTGTCGCACCAAAAGCATGGCCATTGTCTGTTTTGAAATCTTTTCGTCGCATACATCTACAAATTGGTGTCTAATCATTCGGATTGGATTTTATATTATATATATAAGATTCAACATTGCGAATCAAATGTGACACATTTTCCGTTTGCACATTATACAATAAAATATGTTTTTCATTTTACTCGGGCGTTCACCATGTCCATGTATATATAGGGCCGTGGCGATGGGGGTGTCTCATCCCAACTTTAATCAAAATATTCAAAAGCTGGAAATTTCATACCTGACACAGCAATAGTTGGACATTTGACATCAGCAATATGTTGAAATTGTTCGCGTAGTTTTATTTTCAACAATTTGTTATTGGTGATTTCTTTGGGCAACATTTGCTTATTTTTTTACCAAATTGTTGGACTGAAATGACCATCAGTTGGAAATGATCCAACCTTAGAGGTGCGTCAAGTTTGAAAAATGTCCAACAATTGGAAATCTTAAGGCTGGATGCTAGGATTTAGCAATTTTCAGGGTTCAGATTAAAAAAAATTCTCACACCTGGCCATAACCACGGTCGGTCGATAAATTCCAAAAATGAACAGTCCCACACCTCCAAATCAGGCCCTCTAGACCCGTCCCTGTGTAAATATGTCCACGGCGCACTCAGATTTAGATTATTGAACTAATTGTCCATTAAGTTTGAATCCACAGAAACGTGCCATCCCATTTCTTCTATATATATATATATGGACATACATGTACATGAATTAATTCCCTCAAATGCGCAACAAATGTACCATGCACATGCAGAGTACGTGTACCGTCATCGGTTAGTATATATAATAATAGCTTATAACCAAGGTGCGTGACCACCGACCTGACAGCTGATTAGAGACAACCAAACTGGCACACTGACCAATATATACACAGGTGAAAAGCGGGCTGGTCTATCAGCGATTGCACAATAATATTGTTCGAGTTAATTGTTGAAAGGAAATCACCCATGACGGCATGACCCCAGATAAACATCTAACTTAACCGCAGAGCGAATTAGAATCCATACGACAATCAGGTGCTTGTACTAAATCATTTTATCCAAAAGTTGAAAACCGTATAGCTGAGTATCCGGATAGCCGTAATTCTTATCCGGCGAAGTATAAACACTCTATTGTTATCGCTGCCGGCTGAAGCGAATGCGATCTTCGCCGGGTAATGTATAAACACCCCCTCAGAGTGATCGGATATCAATTTTTGAAATCCATTATTTTTTCACCACCGATAGTTTTTAGTGGCCCAGTAAATAGTCCATGAGAAGACGGTCTTGGACCAAATTGCGGATGAAGATGGATAAATCTAAAATCATATGGATATTTTGTGTCAAAGCAGCAAATTTTTTTTTCAACAAAATGTTAATAAATAACAGGTTTTGGGGAATTTTATACTATAGTTGACTGCGGTTAGCACTATTTTTGGGCAATTACTCTATTCTGATAACTGAAGCAGCATTTCAAAACATATTGATGTTGTTGGAATCTGATGATATGGGGACCATCGAATTGGATTGAGTACCTTTAATGAGTATTTAGCATCAACATCATCATCACCCTTGATATCATCATTATCATCATTAGCAGCAGCATTGTCATCATCATAGTCATCATGATCATCATCCATCATCATTGTCACATCTGTGCTTCGTCTTCGTCATGCACTTGGATCTGAACTCAGGTGGTTGTTTATGGCTTGAAGGCTTCGCTGCGAGCTGAAGGATCAAGGGGTCATGTAGACTTCCTCAAGTGTTTCAGATATCAGTCAACCAATACCATAACCATCTGTTGAGTAAACAAAATTGCTCCTGATTTTAACTATTGTCTTCACCACTTGCTTCAGCAGCTTTATATATTAGAAGTTTAAAGTTTAGCAAGGGAAGCATAACTGTCTTAGTAAAGCCTTTGTCGGTATGAGTTCTCATAAGTTGCTTGTTAAGTATGGTAACTTAGGTGATAACTGATAAGTATTTGGTATACTAGTACTATGTTTATAGTTTAGTGGGTTTACTGATTTTGCTTGGGTTAAGCTCTTCAAGTGTTTATCACGATCAGCAATCGGATATGTTTTCTGATTAAGTGGGACAAGGTCTATTTACTGTCTTGTTTATATAGAGAAGTTCTGGGTATCCAGGTGGTGACCTGAGGTTGATATTGTAGTTTTATTTGGTGAAGGTTACATGTACTTTAGTGGAAGTACATTAGTTTACAACAACTGGAGTTCGTGGAGAATTCACAGTTAAGTGTTTGTTTATGAGGTCACAATATAAGGGTTGAATGTACTGTATTTTTCCATTAGTTTAGAAATATCCATAGTGCATGAACCGGTCATACACCTTATGGTGAATAATAATAATCTCAGCTTCATATAGTAGTCAACATGAACATTAGCCAATCATTAAGAAGAGAGTTAGTTTTATACAATATGGGACAGTAGTTGTACATAGGATTGGTTCTAAAACCAGGCTAGCATACATACATGTACAGTATTACATGTACAGTAATGCCCTAAATAATCGACTCCTTAACCACAGCATAATTATGGGTAATTTTTCATGAAATATGGCTTGTTGCCATTCATCGGAAAGCTCTTAGTGAGAGCTTTCTGATGAATGGCAACAAGCCATATTTCCGACTAAATCCTGAGAAATTACCCATAATTCTGCTGTGGTTAAGGAGTCGATTATTTAGGGCATTAATTTACTGTAAATTGTTGTAAAGATGCCGTCCTTGTAACAAATGGGCAGTCCTTTCTTGCATGTTTGGGATGATATAAATGGCATACATATAATGTCCAGATGGGGCTGTCCTTGCTTTCTGACTGATGTGTTTGGTCATTACCAAGTTAATATGTCACTTATGAGATAATAATTAATAGTGTACGTTGAAGGTTGTGCTACATTTAATTTAATGTTAACTCATTTTCACCATAAGCAGCAGTATAAATTTTAATTTATGCATCCTTTGTAGTTGTTTATATGTTTCATAATATGTCAGGGTCATGGCACCTGTGCTTTGTTTATAGTGAATGTCACAGGATTCCAAAACAACATAATTTTTTTTTTATGGAAGCTAGTTACTGTACGTTTCCTCTGCAGTGAAGTTTGTCCCAAGATAAATACCACATAAATAAAATGTTCATATTTATAACACTGGAGTAAATTATATTTGTCACATTCTTGTCCACATTCTAGGCCTAAATTGGAGCTCATCTATTTTCCAGTTGAAGGAAATAATAATTCTGAGCCAGAGAAACTCGTCAATATAAATTTTCCCCTAATTTATTTCAGGAACTGGGGCATTAAATGTAAATTTTTCTAGATTATTACAGTATTTTTTTTATTGAAACCATATCGTTTAACACATTTTAACCCTTTTATGATGGCAGCTGTGCTGGTGCAGAATTAAAGATCATGTGCCAGTGCATTCTCTTATAAATGCTAATCTCCCATAGGGAGCCTCACATATATAAGAGAATGCACTGGCTTACATGGTAAAGGTAAATATTGTTAGGCCATTGTATTCTCTTATATATGCGAGTCTCCCTATGGGAGACTTGCATATATAGAGAATGCATTGGCACAGGGTTTTCGCAAAATTTCAGGAAACTCCAGTCATGGAAGGGTTAAAGTCCCTCATAGCCTTTGTAGCAAGTGCTGGGTGAATAGATAGGCATGGCAATGCTGGTCACATCATGAATGTAAACAGTCAAGTTAGATCCTTAAAGAAGGTATATCTCTTTATAAACATGTTTTATATAGATACCGGGGTATAAAATATTAGATATGAATCGAAGACCCCTGTCCGGAAATGCTTCTATCGAATAATATTTACAATATTTCAAACATTTTCTGGTCTTAATAACGTGTGGTTGTTTAGCCAACAAACAATATTGGTTACGGTTAAAAGGGACCAGAAATTTTATTTTGTAATTTTGTCACAAATAAACTTTAATTTGACTCATTATCGCTTATAACTATGTATTACAAGAGTACAAACAATCAATCTGGGACATTTGAAATTTCGGAGCATAACTATAGGAACACCCTAATCATCTCTACCGCTATACCGTATCGCCTGAATGGTCTGTTCTAAAAACAGATCAATAAAGTGTCCCACTTAATCATCTCATTTTATAACAAAATATTCGAAATAAAATCAATATTAATTGATAGAAGCATTTCTGGGCGGGGATTTCCAACTCATACGCATTACAAGTATTTCATACCCAGGAAACTATTTAAAATTTGTTATTTCAAGAGATAATCCATCTTTAATGATTATTCCAAATAAAACAGATATAGTAGCCAAAAAAACATTTGAATCAAATTGACAAATTTTCTGGAAAGCAGATATTTTGCTCCAGGTTAATCGTGATCGACATGACTTGCTAATCAATTATCCAATGAAGAAAAGATGCAAAATTCAGGATTTTTTATGCTTGTGATAAATGCATCTTCATGAATTACATATTAATAAAATAGTATATATTGTGTGAATAATGGGCTTTATATGTTCTGTTAAACTAGAGAATGCATACCCTGGTCACTCTACATTCCAAGCTCTACTTGGAAATTATATTTCCCTACTATTACTTCAAATTTACTGAAAACCCACATTGGTCATAGCTGTATATTTCTGTACTAGAAGTCCAATTTTTCATCACAATTATGAACAATTACATGTATCAAGAATGCACAAATTTTTCAGTGTGAAATTTCTGATTGTTAAGTCACTTGTAGCATTTGTATCACCATTCATTCTACTCGATTTGTTATCTGGACTCAAATTGCTACAACTTCACACTTTTCTACAAACAATATTAGAATTTAAAAATGAAGTTTCAGATATAAATAAAAAAATATATAAATAAATCGCTTCAAATACTTTCTCGTTCCAAATTTTCTTATTATTATATATTAAATGACAAACTGATCAGATGTTATATCTACGCAGCTCTGATTATGATCAGCGTTTAATTTCCTATTGCTATGTGTTGGCATCCATCGTCCGTCCATCCATTCATCAGGCCATCCATGTATCCATCAGCAATTTCCTTTAGCATACCCTACAGGCTACAAAGGCTACATCTCATATCCGATCACCAAAATTAATATGGATATTAGGGGTGATCTCTAAATTGGAGCCATCGATTTTTTTTCAAAATTTGTAAAAAAAAATTTGAATCCATTGGCATATTCACCAAAATGTTTTGAAAATTTACAGCCATGTTCAGGATCACCTCTAGATGGGGCCTGTAAACGATTTTCAATAAAAACATGGCCATCGGCACCATCTTTGATTTTACTCTTTGCATGACTAAATCCTTTGGCACACCCTACAGACCACATCTCTCATTCAATCAACACCAAACTTCTTATGGATCTCGTTGTGATCACTAGATGGGGGCCATCAATTTTTTCAGTGAAAAACATGGCTGTCAGTGGCCATCTTGGATATTACGCTAAATTCTTCGACACACCATACATGTCACATCCCTCATCCCATCGTCACTAAACTTCATATGGATCTTCGGGATCAAAACTAGATGGGACCCAACAAATTTTTCCAAATTTTATTAAAAAACATGGACGCTATCGAAATTAAACAATATTCATCGATCAAAAACTTTTTTGTATTTTACTCTTTGCATCACTAAATACTTTGACATGCCCACAGCCAATATTTTTCATCCAATTGATCCCAAACTTCATATGGCTGTTTGGGTTGACTTCTGGTGTTACTTAAACATCTAAACTTCCCACACTTACTGTCACACCATTGACTGTAATTTATATAATTATCCCAACAAAGGTAAAAAAAAAAGTGTACAATGGAATTATCTATTATTTGATTTGAGGATGTACAGGTAATATAAGCAGATGCAGATATTACAAGTGCTGAACTCGGCATTATATTCCCCCAAATTCAAGTTATGTAAATGTATGCTGTGCCCAAAATATGGAAATGTGCCAAAAATGAACATGAGACCAAACGTTTGCCATTGCATAGCTTTGTTTATATACCCATAGAACTGAGAAATATTTTGCTATACTGAAATGATTCCATAGAAGTTAATATTAATGAAAAATTATCCTGGAATTGATTATTCTCGGAAATCTAATGCAAGTATTTCAAATTTTTTCTCTAAATTTTGGCTTTTTGTCCTTCTACCAGTCTGAACCATGGTTCGTTCTGATATACCCGTATTATACTAATCTAAAGGCCTGGTACATAAAGAATTATATTCATTGGTTTGTTGAATTTATTATCTGAACATATCCTAAGGGATGACTACAGTAATGCCCTAAATAATCGATTCCTTAACCACAGCAGAGTTATGGGTAATTTTCCAGGATTTAGTCAGAAATATGGCTTGCTGCCAATGAATGGCAACAAGCCATATCTCCAACTAAATCCTGAAAAATTATGTTGGCTTGGTGCCATTCATTGGAAAGCTCTCACTGAGAGCTTTCCGATGAATGACAAGTCATATTTCCAACTAAATCCGGAAAAATCACCCATAATTCTGCTGTAGTTAAGGAGTCGATTATTTAGGGCATTACTGAGTACTCAATGGGTATTTAGAATACAAAGCATTAAACCAAAGTAAATCCTAGGATCGTTGGTGGTGTGGTTTGAGTGGTTATGTTTATTTTGATTGATTATTTCTTTTATTTCTAGTTCCCCACATTTGGTAGAGACTCGAGAGAGGATAATGCTTGATGGTCTCCCTCTGTCTAAAGAGAAATTTGTCACATATTTCTGGGATGTGTATAATAGATTACTGGAGACGAAGGTGAGATTACATGTTTCATCTGACTTACCAGTATGTGAGGAAGTACTGTAATGCCCTCAATAATCGTCTCCTTAACCACAGCAGAATTATGGGAAATATGGCTTGTTGTCATACTTCGGAAAGCTCTCAGCGATTATTTAGGGCATTACTGTATAACCGTAAACCTTCCGCTAAATCCCCTAAACAACTGCTACTTGTGGGAAATCTTCTATTTGGTATTCTGATTTGAATAAGCCTGAATCAACTGGATTTGTTAGAAGTTAGAGAGCTTGACAATGAATGGCAACAAGCCATATTTCTGAGTAAATCCTGAAATGTTACCCATAATTCTGCTGTGGTTAAGGAGTCGATTGTTTATGGAATTACTGTATTCTGCATATGTCACATATGACAAGGTTTAAAAATTGTGAGGTTTTGTCATGCGTATGTTGAGAAAAGTATGTATAATTAATTAATTCTGTATTGGTAATGAGTCTACCACAACTTTTCATAGTGTACTACAATCAGTACTATACCCTTGTGGTTCTCTATTTACTCAATGGTGAGTATGTATAGCTCCCTAGAGTGCAACCTCTTGTTGTATGTTGCATCATATGATATTACGTTTAAAAATAACACGTTTAACCCTTGCATGACTGGAGCTTCCTGAAATTTTGCTAAAACCCTGTGCCAATGTATTCTATTATATATGCGAGTCTCCCACAGGGAGCCTACCCTTCGTGTATATAAGAGAATACTTTGGCCTAACAATATTACTGTGACCCTGTAAGCCAGTGCATTCTCTTATATATTCTAGGCTCCCTATGGGATACTTGCATATACGAGTATGCCTGGCACAGGATATTTAAACGCAGCTCCCGTCATGAAAGAATTAAAAATGTGAATGTGTCAAACTGCAAGCCAGAGTTCTGTCCCCCTCCCTATGCTGGTCAGACCACTGGCATCCATGTACATAATGTAAGCTTTTCTCATATTTTTTATTACGGATGTTTATTGGTTACATTTCATTCTGCATTTTTCTGAAAAACTAAGCTGTCCATATTCAATTGGAAATTGGTCAGATCAGAACAACTTAGTCAGAAATTGTTCGATATAGTAGCTCAAAATAGCCTGCCTGTTAATACCTACACTGATTAGCCAAAAATAAATAGAAACATGTTTCTGAAACACTTGGTATAACCGTATACCTTCCACTAAATCTCCTGAATAACTGCAACTTGTGGGAAATGTTCTTTTTGGTATTCTTATTTGAATAAGCCTGAATCAACTAGATTTGTTAGAAGCTAGATTAGAAAACATGATGAAAAACAACACATACAGTAATGCCTGAAGTATATGACCCTTTAACCACAGCAGAATTATGAGAAATTTTTCAGGATTTAGTCGGAAATATGGCTTGTTGCCATTCATCGGAAAGCTCTCACCAAGAGCTTTCCGATGAATGGCAGCAAGCCATATTTCTGACTAAATCCTGAAAAATTTCCCTTAATTCTGCTGTGGTTTAGGGGTCGATTATTTAGGAAATTACTGTACATGCAACACGTGGTGTTAGCCATATTTATGGAATTTCCTATTCCAAAAAATAGTCACTAGCACATGATGGCAGTGGTCTGAACAGCGTAGCAAGGGGACAGAACAGGGGTGTGTCTTTTTACCGGATTCCGGATTTCGACCCGGATTTAGGTGTCTTTTTACCGGATTTCGATCCGGATTCGGGTATGAATTTCATGCTTGTTTTATCACACATTTAACCCATTAAAAGCCGTTTCTGACACGATTAAACCAATATAGGGCTGTCGTGCTCATTCAACCCGATTAATCGTATTTAAAGGTACATATCGTGCCCGGATCAGCATACTTCTTATTTGTTCATATAGACACGGCGGTTGGATTGATTTTACGTGATCATGATGGCATTTAAGGGAACACACCATGTCCGGATCCGAATTAATTATCTCGTAAGTATTGATCATATTTAAAGGTAGATATCATGTCCGGATCGGGGTTTTTTCTCTCTCTTTTTGCCATATAAATGATCGTCTTTTTGATATATTAAATGTCACGTGGAACAAAGTTATAAGTTTATTTTGAGACGTTATACTAGGCTGTTGGATTGATTTCACGGAATGATTATCGCATTTAAAGGTACACACCATGTGCGGAACCGAATTAATTTCCACGTATTTACTGATAATATTTAAAGGTACAGATTATGCCAGGATCCGGATTTTTCTTCTTATAAAGTAATGCTTATTTAATACAATAAATGTAAACTGAGTCGCGTGGAACCTGGTTCCACGTGACTCCGCTGGCATTTAATGTATAAAATAGGAGTTAATTTATAAGTGAAAGGAGAACAATCGGGATCCGGGCATAATCTGTACCTTTAAAAATGATTAATAAATACGCGATAATTAATTCGGATCCGTGCATGGCATGCACCTTTAAATGCGATCATCGTGATCGTGATCCGTGAAATAAATCTAACAGCCGGGTCTAGCATCTCAAAATCAACTTCTAACTTCCTCTTAACTCAGCTGACATTTAATATATTAAATAGGCGTTAATTTATATGGAGATTTAATTTTTTTAAACCGGATCCGGGCATGGTCTGTACCTTTAAACTAGATAGTCACTGTATAAACTGTAGCTGGCTGCATCGGGATGAATATGCTAGCAGTGTTTTTATAACGATTCGGGCGTCGTGACATAAAACGCTTAATACAAGTCGTACATCTATCTCACTTAAACCGGCTTAAATATCGAATTTACAATAGTAATACTACTAGTATCACAAACATAATCGTTTATAATCGAACTAAAACAATAAACCAATTTAAACTGCACCAGGTTTTTTTTGTGGGCTGGAGAACAAAAAATATTCACAAAAGCAAGTCAATTTATTTCAATCCGAATGATATTACTGTTAAACGCAACCTGTGCCATGTTTTCGCGGGTCTGAAATGTCTTTTAATGTGTTAAACATGGGTTATAATAAACATAAAATTGAGATCAGGGTTCGGGTCGAAATTAGAAAAAGACACATAAAATCCGGATCCAGATCCGGGCATAAAGTTTGTCTGTAAATGGGCTCATTCTCGCGTGAAATCAATCCAAGCGCCATGTTCACCGTTTCCAAATAAACTGAGTTCCGCGTGGCTCAGCTGCCATTTAATGTATTAAATACTTGACTATTTATATGAAATAGAAAAGAACTATTCGTATCCGAATCCGGGAATGATCTGACCTAAACATCAACATCTATAACCTAGTTCCACGCGACTCAGTTTACATTTATTGTATTAACCCTTTGAGTGCCAGGGGCCGATATTATCGGCCCTAAACCTACACAATAAGTCTGTTAAAGAATATAATAAAATATATTAAAATTGTAAAAAAAATAAATAAAAAAATAATAATTGTTAGGCCAATGCATTCTCTTATATATGCGAGGCGACCTATGGTCGACTCGCATATATAAGAGAATGCATTGGCACAGGGTATATGGGTTGATACAAAAATCGACCTGGCACTCAAAGGGTTAAATAAGCATTACTTCATAAGAAGAAAATCCGGATCCGGGCATAATCTGTACCTTTAAATATTATCAGTAAATACGTGGAAATTAATTCGGTTCCGCACATGGTGTGTACCTTTAAATGCGATAATCATTCCGTGAAATAAATCCAACAGCCTAGTATAACGTCTCAAAATCAACTTATAACTTTGTTCCACGTGACATTTAATATATCAAAAAGACGATAATTTATATGGAAAAGAGAGAGAGAGAGAAAAACCTGATCCGGACATGATATCTACCTTTAAATATGATCAATAATTACGAGATAATTAATTCGGATCCGGACATGGTGTGTTCCCTTAAATGACATCATGATCACGTAAAATCAATCCAACCGTCGTGTCTATATGAAAAAATAAGAAGTATGATGATCCGGGCACGATATGTACCTTTAAATACGCTTAATCGGGTTGAATGAGCACGACAGCCCTATATTGGTTTAATCGTGTCAGAAACGGCTTTTAATGGGTTAAATGTGTGATAAAACAAGCATGAAATTCATACCCGAATCCGGGTCGAAATCCGGTAAAAAGACACCTAAATCCGGGTCGAAATCCGGAATCCGGTAAAAAGACACACCCACAGAACAGTTTGTGAATGTGAGTGTTTCTATAAACAACCACATTGTTAATTTATGACTCTATCACACTAATTTCCAAACAAATCTGTCATTATTTTACAGGATCTTCACAATGGAGTGATGCCAAAATTCTTCTGTTTTCTTACTGTTATGGCTTTTTATGTATTCTTAAACGAGAACGTTGATGCAGCTATCATCGAAGTGGGCATTGGTGGTTTATATGACTCAACAAACGTTATAAGAAGACCTGTTGTATGTGGAGTTACCTCTCTTGGATTGGATCACACATCTATATTGGGCAGCACACTCAGCAGCATAGCATTTCATAAATCAGGAATTTTCAAGGTTAGCACCAGTGCAATACTGTAACAGAATTAGTTTTGAGATTTGTTGAGTCCAGGCCTATTAAAGACATATTATAGACTTGTTCGGGTTCGTGAAATTGACGTTAGTATGCAGCCGCTATGCCTACTGGAGGACTAGCATTCTACTAACATCGCCGAAAATCTCAAGCAAATCGAATGTACCACACTATATAAATCATCGTCGTAACTATGCTTAATAGTAAATATTTCCATCTCGATTTGGGACGCAAAACTCGGTGATAAACGAACGCAAATGATTTCATGATCGAGAGTCATTGCATTTAATTAGTATATAAGAGTGACGGTGTGTGCTTTAAATTTGGATTAATATTCGTAAAAATAACTACTTTGAGCAAGATTAGTCTCCATTTCTATTTGATCACCATACCGATTGTTTCACATCACTTTAAATTTACAGATTTACAAGAAATAATACCTTAACAAATGAGGGGATAAATTTATATTAGTAAGCAATAACATTTTTTAATCAAGATTTGTGTTTCAAATCTTTTTGTTCATTTGCATGCTACACATTTACAAATTAGAATTCCTATATTGGAATATTACCACTGACCATGTGTAAAGCATGCTTTAACCCTTTCATGATGGGAGCTGCGCTGATATACAGCATTAAAGACACTGCCAGTGCATTCTGTTATATATGCGAGTCTCCCATAGGGACCCTCTCATATATCGGAGAATGCACTGGCTTACAAGGTTAAGGTAAATATTGTTAGGCCGATGCATTCTCTTATATATGCGAGGCTCCCTATGGGTCAATTATGTAGTTCAGCATGTCAGAACACATATTAAAGACAAATTATGGACATTTTCAGGTATGTGAAACTGATAAGTTAGGCCAAAGAAAAAAAGTGTTGTGGTTCGGGTTTCCCGACCGACCCTATTTTAAAGCTGCGGCCCTAAAGATTTTGTTGGTAAATCATAATAAAAAAAAAATTACGACGATCTCCGTAGTGCAGCGCTTCGCGTACGGAAACGAAGAACGGTACAATTTATAGTAGTACGTTTATTCCTCGTATCCGGTTTCTAATAATTCATGTCGCCAAAGTTCGTGACCGCATAATACAGAGAAAATGTCTTCTATAATAGCGATTATTGTCGAAAAATGCGAACATTTAGCCCAACAAAAAATACTTAAGACTATATCTCACATCACATTCTCCATAAATGTCACTGTCAAACCCCCTCACCCCAGAATGCAGAACCAGTTTACTGTTCACCAATCAATATGTGAACGTAATCATCAGCAATTCGAAAAATATAAGACCTTTGATGAATATTAACCTTGTGCGGCCCACAAGGAGCATGCCGGCACATGATTCAGGACTATATAGGGACATGTTCCAGCATGTAGTAAGTAGAGGGCCTCGGTAGTCACTGCCTGGAGCAAAAATCTTCCTAAAAGTGGGAGGAGCAATAAGTATATGCCTAGCCTGAACATATTTCGCCTCTTTCTTTTATGTCACAATATAGAGCTTTAGTTGCTGAAAGTGACATTGAACACCAATTAATCATTGATGAATATTATTTCTAATATCACAGATTACATTTCACTTTTGCTCTACTGTATGATCTGCTCCATCCCCAGAATGCCCTAAATTACAAAAAAACACTGGCAATTTACTACATGTATTTAGTATTCGCTCTCAGTTGGTACTATGACAACCACCAGGACACATTCATATATTTGGTTGGTGAACACAAAATAGTATATTACTGAAAATAGTAGCACTTGCCATTGGCGACTGGCCCGCAACTCATCCAGATAATGAATTGGATATCCAAATGGAGTATTGGATTCAAACTTAAGTTGACATGCATTCATGCAGAATTTGAGCCCTTCACTCAATTGCGCTTGGTGATGTGACAATATGGTGTCATTCACCCAATGAGCCATAGAAGCTGCAAGCCAACTTGTTTCACCTCTCCCAATTTTCTCAGTGTATAGACCAGTCTATGTGTGTTTAATGAGTTGAACATCTATTGCACGAGTTTCTTATGGTGCATGTGCTAGGTGGCAGACTCATCTTATAACTTACACCATTACAAATGTGTGCAATAATTCTCAAATCATAACAAGCTTGGATGGATCTACATATCCACATTTTTCAATGCAGTATTTTCTATAACATAACATTTGAACACAACTTATACTTGTCAGATACACAGGGTAGATAACGTATATTTTAATATCTAGTGTCTGAATATCATGGATACAAATATGTACATGTACATGTAAGATTCTGAAATGGTTAATACATTTTGTAAATAAGTGACCAACTGGCATAATTATACTCAAGGGACCATCCCTGTAAATAAAAAAAATAAAATAAAAAAATTAATAAAAAAACCTACCTACCTACAGCTGCTACCTACCCTATTTTTTTCTGGCACGAAACCCGAACCACAACACTTTTTTTTTTATTTGGCCTTAGCATTCAGGCAATATGTCAACTGGAGGAATGTAGCATTTTAGTAAACATCGCTGAAAATTTCAAGCAAATCAACCATACCACTCCATAGAAATCATCATCTGAACTACCCTCAATTGTAGATATTTACTTCTCGATTCAGGAAGCAACTATCTGCGATAAACTAATGAAAACGATTTCACCTTCGAGAATCAATGCAATTAATTAATACAAAAGAATGACGATGTGTGTTGCCAATTTGGATATAATAATTGTTAAAATAACTACTTTGAGCAAGAATATTCTCCATTTCTATTTGATCACCCTTCTGCAGTGTTTCACATCACTTTAAGTCAGATATGTTTTCATTGATTGTTTCTAAGGTGGACCCTACACAGACTTCATAAAAAATAATAATAAGATGACCTAATTGCAGGGTTTCAGTGTCAAACATTTGACTTCACAACTGTGTCAACTCTTTAATAAAAATAAGTTAGCACAATATACCAGTACAGTCACAGAGATATTTCCTAATGTGTTCAATGGGAAATCCTGAAAGAAAATTTGCAGCAATAGTTATCTATCAACATCAATTTAGTTTTTATTACATTCCTATGTGTGATTTACCTTGATTTCTCGAGTGATTATAAATGATAATTTCTCAAGTGAGTTATGTTACTTTATCTGGCGCGTTATGTATTCATACGTGGTAACAAAATTGTCATGGGTATAATGGCGGTATTATTAGGATTTCTGGTAAATCAGATGTTTAAGCGGAATGTAATAAACATAATATTCTTGATTGAACTGGTTACGTGAAATAATTCATTCGAGGCAGGGACTATTTTGTAAAACACTAGAGCGTAATGCGCTCTCATTTTTATGTTTACCCATACCATAGTATGGTAAACATAGTGTCGTTGCCCGGATTGACCACTCGTCGTTGGTCCATCTGTCCGTCTGTCTGTCCGTCCGTCTGTCTGTCCGTAGACACTTTACGAGTAATGCGATAACTCAAACATTTTCTATCCGATCGAAACCAAATTTTGTATATGGGTTTCTCAGCCTAAAATACAGATCGAGTTCGAATTTGGGTTTGATCCGAGATTTTGTTACAGAGTTATGGCCCTTTTTCAACTTAGAATTAACGCATTCTGCCATAACTCAAACATTTTGTATCTGATTGGAACCAAATTTGGTATGCGAGTTTCAGAGCCCAAAATACAGATCGAGTTCGAATATGGGTTTGATCCGATTTATTTTAAAGGAGTTATGACCCTTTTTCGAAAATAAAATAAAAAAAACAAAAATCCGATGCTATAACCAAAGTATATTTTGTCCGATTGTGTTCATATTTGATATGTAGGTTTATGATGACATGCCCCTCATCTGTATAGTTTTTGGTATTGATTGGTTGATCGGTTTAGAAAATAATTAACCCTTTACACACATGCTATCCAATGCAATAAGTTGAACATATTTCTTCTGATCTGCCTCATATTTCTTACCTAGGTTTTTCTTAGCACGTTCTTAGTCTGTATGGTTTTTGGTATTGTTTAATTAACCCTTTTCACTCTTATGTTTACTTAGAATTCACCCAAGCTGCTATGACTCAAAACATTTTTCATCTGATCAGCGCCAAATTTGGTATATGAATTTATCACCCCTAAATACAGATCGAGTTCGAATATGGGTTTGATCCGATATATTTTAACAGAGTTATGACCCTTTATAATTCAAATAATTACTGCTGGGAATTTTAAGAGAACATATCTGGCAGACCATGTGTTATTGAAATGAGTTAATTATCACTATGTCTATGGACATGCTATAAAGCCTGATAGTGGTACTCCTGGCTGGCAGGATTTGTTATCATATTAATGTCAAATTGATTGATGGCTATCTGGTGGAGTGCTGTTTTCTGTGCAATATTAAGTTAACCCCTTTGCTGAAACAGGTTCATTACTAAAGTTTATGTAAACACTATAGGACACCTATTCTAAAATATTAAATTGGAATAGTCCATTGTTACTTAATTTGTAGGGATGTTTTACAGACATTGTTGTCTACATACACTGTTGTCTTATCTTAGACAAAAATTAATCCACACATTCCTCAGTTCCATGATGTGATGTCATTGCAAATGATTAACCCTCTCCACACATCATATGGTTTTGAAGCTTTTCGTTTGATCATTCTCCTATATTATGTCCAGGTTGATGGTGATCCACTTTTGATTTGCATGGATTTGGGATTAAAATTAAACCATTCCATAGACACATATTATGCGATTGACAGATATAATATTATCCCTTTCACTTTGATCCAGGTTCAGTAAGGGTTTCAATAAATCACCAATTATATATTCATCATTAGAGGAAATGTCTTATTTTGATATTCCCTCAGTTGCATTTGGGCTCCAGGGTAATATTAATGGTGCTGGTATTCTTGAGACTGAATTATTGTATGGGTTTCTAAATCCAATGACATGCTTTGTATAGACTATTTTGTGTTTATCAGTTCATTAGTTTGGGTAAGATTAACCCTATTCTATCCGATTTGATAACTCAAATATTTCCATTGACTATGTTTATACATGTAGTTCTTGGCATAGTTGACAAGAACACACCCCTAACCTGCATAGTGAGGGTCATTTGGTTTATTTGCTTAAAAATATTAACATCCTCCTCCAATCCTGTTGACACAATGTGATAACTAAATATTTTTCACATGATCACTATATTAAGTGTGAATTGTTGAAACTTTAGCACTCATGAAAAGGTTGATGTAAGGATTTATAAAATTTATAAAAATAGCTAATCGCTATCGCCAAGGTATGGGTTAAACATCTGCCGATCGTGATCGGCCTCTCGTTGTACAACGTACCTGCCTCATATGAATTATTTCACGTCACCAGTTCAATCAAGTGATTACTCTCTATATAATCATCACCATTTCGTAATCTTGGCAACTTATGTCAATAATAACTCAAAGACTTTTTATATTGTTTGCATGTGTTTCATGCATGAGTATGGCATTACTCTGGAATCACATGTTATATCATTGTCAAGTGCAACAGCATGTACCAGTATAAGTTTCTTTGATGCAACTGATCTTATAATAGTGACAAACCATTATCATGATAAGCAGTTCGATGAATATATAGATTGATTAGGTTCAAACTTCCAACATACTTACAAAAGTATATCAGAACGCTCATCACTGCACATGGGACAAGATGTATGACATTAGATATTTACCTGTAATCAAAGTAATTCTACTTCCAGCCAAACGTTCCTGTGGTAACCACTGGCCAACCCACTGAAGCTTTAAAAGTGTTATTAGAAAGAGCAAAAGAATTTGGTGTAAGAATATAGTAATCTATTATCTACTTTGGAACTTCTGTCTGTCTGTGTGTATGTACAGCACTGCTCAAATTAAGCGACCTGTTTTAACGAGGTGTACATGCGTTAATACCGTGGTGCAATACCGCGACATACCGCCGATTTGCGGTTGCACTACCACGCGCGTACCGCGGTACCACCGCGACGTTCACGGTACCACCGCACTACCAGCGGTAACGAATGTTGGTAGCGCGGTGGCACGCGGTAATGCACCGCACAAACGCGGTGACATTACCGCTACGCGGTAGCATTTTTGTAACGAGGTTAATGACGGGATTCGATGGCTGACCGTCAATCTTCCAAAATAGGACGGCCGTTCTCACGATCTCCGTCCATGTTTGTGTACCGTGAAGTGTATTATTAAAATATTGAAATAGATGAAAGCCGAGTATCGGGGAAATATGCCCATTATAACGGGCTTCCAGATTAAGTAAAGGTAAGTATAAGTTACTTTGAGAAATCATTTTTCAATTAATGTGAATATTAAAATATTACAATAACATTTCTAGTCTCGTTTTATTGCCTAAAATGCCCATAAATGACACTATTTGTAATCAGTGTTGGTTATCGGGAAGGGAACAAATGATTTCGGCCATTTTAGACAGCTCGATAAATCCCGTATCTACAGTTTATATCAATGTTCAGATGTGCGTGATCCCTAAATTGAATGATAACGACACTATTTAAATAGTCCCCAGAATAAATATCGTTATTAACTTTATTGACATTCATTAACTGCAAATCACAAACACCATTTGTTCGTATAACGGGAATTATTGTCTTAGCAATAAAAGACACAACGTGGAACTCCCGTATATCCAGGAAAAAAACACATTCTGGCAAAAGCACGTGTCACTGATTACGTCATACTGCAGCTGGCAGACTTTGTTAATATAGGTCACGGGGCACTTAAATTAAGATGTCTTTTTATAACTGGCCTCAATGGGTGAAATAAATATTTGTGTTTTGTTGATGGTGCTATTATATAGTAAAACTACACACGTGACGCACGCGCGAATGGCTGTTTTGTGTTTTGGGCACTTGTATTTCCATTACTTCAATGCGTCCGTTTGGCTCGCAGAAGGTAGTTCAGATATTTATCGATCTATTTTGGTATTGCGAATAATATTATGTGCGAACCGCCACGTGGCTTTAAACAGACAAGTCTCATTCGATCTTTAAAATGTTGTGCACGTAATAGCTATTTTATAAATATTTGTCGCACAAAAGTGAGACAAACGCTCTTTATTGCTACCGTATCGGGAATAAAAAATTCGATCACTTGAAATAATTATGTTACAATGTTAACCTCTGTGTATAACCAAAGAAACATATTTTATCTTTCCAACACCATGCATGTTTTTTTTCCGAATAACGATTAGATAGGAATACCGGTATGTGATATAATTTATACTGCGACCAACCGAGAACTACAAATGCACGCCCTCGCCAAAAGTTGCAATTTCACATCAAACGATGCCGCCCGACACGCACTCGTGAGCACAATGAATGTTCACGTAACAAAATCAAAGACTGATTTGACAACGTTGTGTCTTTCAATGTTTGGTGTTTTGCGTGTGTCTTTTGTCGCGCACATTGGTGATGATAACAACTTTACTTTGCTGCATGACATGTGCAACGCTTTCTTAGTTACACATTTTATTCCCACCGACAAGAAATCTTCAGGCGCAAATGTTTTTAAATTGCTTTACTATTTCACGAATGCGTACAATCATACGTCTTGGCGATAATATACTATTTACGCGACGATTATGTTTGGCATATGAACACAACTATAGATTTGAACGAATATGAATATTTCTGCAACGATCGCCGCCCTGGCCTCCAAGACTAAACTCGGACTCAGTGTTACTAATGCACCGTCCACGCTGGTTTCGACCAAATTCAGATAAATGGAGGATTTACTTTTCCCATTTTTATAAGAAATTTAGATTTCGGAAACACAAAAAAAAAAAAAAAATCCGCATGAGTGGAAACCGATATAGGAATCGGGTGCGTAAATCATTTGACGATATGTAAGATAGATGCTAACAACAAAACTATTACTCCTGAGTCCACGGTGTTTTGCGTAATCCAGTCGCCGTAAGCAATTATAGCTGAGTTCAAAAACCGCCGACGTGATTAAACGTGATGTACGTGTACATTTGTAATATGTTACATGTAAACCAGACATGTTCATATGTAATCCGATTGCATTATTATTCATTTATATTCATTACGTATACATAATTACGTGCAGCTTACAGGTATTCATTCAATACAAAAGTTATTCATAATCATTTACCTACCGTGTGACGCCTTGTTTCAGTCGTGTTCTCTCCGCGGTGGAGGGCCGTTAGCGGTAATTTGAACGCGGTTACGAAAAAAATACCGCGGTGTACGGCGGTAACGAACACCAATAACGCGGTGACCTGCGGTAACCAACGGTAAAAATACCGTACCAGTACCGCGGGTCAACCGCCCTCCGTCGCGGTACAGAATGATAACCGCGGTATTTTAGTGGTAACACCGCGTTAAGTACCGGCCCATAACCTCGTTAAACAGGTCGCTTACTGAGAGCATAGCTGTATGTGTGTTATAGATTCGAAAACTGCTCGACTCTGATCCAACTCAAATCTGGTATGTAGGCCTACTTTGATCCCGGGAACAATATGGGCAGGTCCGATTTCATGTGCGACCGTGTCCTTGACCTCGCTCATATATGCTCATATAGGCATGTTTCTGGACCAATCGAACAATAGTTTGTCCAGACGCTGTATATTCTGCCCAAACGGAGGAGATCACAAAGAAATCCCTAACTAGCCCGGTCGAAGTCGGGCACATCAGCTGGTAACTATTAAATTTAGTTGTGTTTCATGAGGATACCCTTATGTATTCTTCTGTTATTTTCTTCATGGATTAACCCTTTCATGATGGTAGCAGCACTGGTGCAGCATTGAAGATCCTGTGCCAGTGCATTCTCTTATATATGCGAGTCTCCCATAGTGAGCCTCGCATATATAAGAGAATGCACTCCCATAGGGAGCCTCACATATATAAGAGAATGCACTGGCTTACAAGGTCAATGTAAGTATTGTTAGGCCAATGTATTCTCTTATATATGAGAGGCTCCCTACGGGAAACTCGCATATATAAGAGAATGCATTGGCACATGGTTTTTCGCAAAATTTCAAGAAGCTACAGTCATGGAAGGGATAAGACTTAGTGTATTTCAGCTGTTTAAAAGTATAAATGATGAAGATGCAGAAAAATTGGTCGTGATTTGCATTTTCAGAACATGTGACAAACAGCACCTTGCCATGAATTACTACCTTGTATCAAATCTATTATATATTTTGAAGACCTCTGTTTGTCTGTATGTCTGTCTGTATGTCATTTATACAAATCTACGATTCTCGACCGATCGGGACGAAACTTGGTACGTGTGTGTAGTTTGACCAGGCGGTCGACGTTGTCGTATTGGCGAGCCCATGCGGCGCCCGCTTCGCGCATGCGCAGATGAGATCTCGGAAACGGGTGGAGCTATCGACTTGAAATTTGCTATCTGAATGTATCTTGCCCCGGATACGAATTTTATAGAGTCGCCGAGCCCGTGCGACGCCAGCTTCGCGCATGCACAGACCAGATCTCGGAAACGGGTAGAGCTATCGACTTTAAATTTGGTTTTTGAATA
Source organism: Siphonodentalium dalli (assembly GCA_032622095.1). Classification (NCBI taxonomy): domain Eukaryota; kingdom Metazoa; phylum Mollusca; class Scaphopoda; order Gadilida; family Siphonodentaliidae; genus Siphonodentalium; species Siphonodentalium dalli. The sequence goes on from CP136069.1 coordinate 90,167,077, forward strand.
GCCCGGACAACGTCGGGCTCATCGGCTAGTCTACTATATATTTTGAGACTTCTGTATATATGTGTGTATATACTTTATAGAATCGAAAACGGCTGCACCGATCGAGACCAAACTTCCCATCTAAGGGTAAAAACCCACGGGAATGGTCGTCGCGGCGTTTTTTCGAGAAGATCCGAGCACCCATTCTCCACTCCCAGTCACAAAAAACGGCATTGTGGGGTTAATCGCGTTGATAGTTAAAGAGCGTTCGTATCCGCAGTGTCGTTGATAAAGAGCGTATGTGTGTAGTGTGATTCTTACGTCTGGGTCCACTTGTGAGCGTGACTGTATCCAGACATGAGCATTCCTAGGAACGGGGGAGATTTTCATCGGGTCAGTTTTTCCACCCGATGTGATCTTCACCTTGAAACGGGTACCCACAAATTATATATATGTGTGTGTCCTTTATAGACTCGAACTGATTGAGCTCAAACTTGCTACCTATGGGTACTTTTGTGCGGGAAGTGTCATGGACGGGTTAAATTGTGACCCTGACCTGACCTTGAAAATGATCCATTCAAGGTCAAATCGGGTAAAACTGGCGGATTTCGACGAAATGTTACACCTAGGTGCAGCATACGTGTCTCGGAAGCTGTTGCAATTGCTTTTTCGAACAAAGCCATGAGACGAACCACGCCAGTGGCGGGCTAAACCTGCTAGTATTCTATAAAACTCTTTCTGCAGTTATAAACCTAAACTCTTTCTGCAGTTATAAACCTAGAACAAAAGAAAACATTCTACCAGTGAGTGCCTTTACTAAACAGATTTCACTCTGTTAACTTTTCAAAGCACGTATCCAAACTGACAAGCAATATTTCAACAGAAGAAACTGACCACAACTCTGCTTTAAGTTAGGAAATATGTTAATAATGAATTGTCGGTTGGTGATTAAATTATTTTTTAGGATTCACCAAATTCACCCTCTGGGGACCTCATTCTGCATGGCCACATCTTCTATGGGAGACATAGGCTCAGATTGAAGTTCCCAAATGGTGAATATTGTGATGTACACCCATTGGGAACCTCGATTATGCAATGTGTCGTCTGCCAATTTATGGATATAGAGAAACTAAAATAAAAAAAGAATACAATCTATGTTAAGAAGTTTCTATAGAAATTTGATAACAAAGAAACTTTCCAGAGAAGCAGAATGAGGTGTGAGTTTAGTGATGCTAGCACGCTATGCGGGATAGCGTCACTCAATTCACCCTCTGGGGACCTCATTCTGCAAATGACAGACACACTAAACTCAGGCTTGATCCCTTTCTATACTGAATGGATTTTGTTATAAAATTTTATCTTGGAATGGTTTATTATTCATCTGGAGGGATGTTCAGGAATTATAATCAGGCAACAGATGGACAAACAGATATTAATAGAAGTTCAGAAGCATTCCTATTCATTTGTAGGAAATGTTCAGATAATAAGTTCAACTATCTGGCCATTTGTTGAACTTATGATCTGAACATTGTCTAAGGAACTTCATGTACTCGTCATATATAGTAATTAAGTGTTAAACATGAAAATTAAAACTTTATATCAACTTCAGATTGATGAATTAAATTATACATTGAATTTGTTGGAAATCAGGAAAATTACCTAGAAAAGTGAACAAATTTAGTTGAATAAACCCCCAAACCTGTAACAGGTATCAAAACAGCTCTGGACACTCACCTCTTCTACTTTGCAGTCTCCACTGTATATGTCACCAACACTATGTCAGTATCACAGTGGATCTGAATACATCAAACTTGGAATTGATGGTGCTAAACAGAGGATCAATGCATCTATAGCTCTGCAAATATGCAATCTATGGATAGAATACATGAAACAAGGTAAGTAATTAATCAGGCAAAACAAAACATATAATTGATTCTCAGACACCACCATGTAGACTTTTTAGACTGCTTTGATTGTCTTTATCAGGGATTAAGACATTGATGTTTTATTATCAACACTAAACATATCATGCAGATAGGAAATGCCTATTTGCGGTCAAGGGAATTAGGGGCAGTTCTGATGATGGAAATTGCTTGCAAATTTAATCTAGTGGTGGGATGTCGAAAGTCTTGAATGCTTTAGAAAACCGTAGAAACAAGTGTATGAGTGAACTGCCGCAGGCCCTTTAACCCTACAGTATGCAGTCAGTACCAAGTTTGTCAAAACATTATTACTAAGTAGAACATGATAAAATAGAAGGAATTTGTTCTTCTTGTCACAATCAATAATCCTCCGGTGAAGAGATTCTGCATGTTGAAATCATTGTTTGTAAACATGCACTGTAACAGTCAGTAATGTTTATGTTTTAGGCAAAGTATAATAACTCTTAAAATACAGATAACGTTGCTTATGATCAGTTGTGGTGCGTCATACATTTCCTCACTAAGTTATTTACAACAGTAATGATGGCAATCAAGTTTCTATTTTATTGGTATTAAAAGAAGAGAAAATATCATTTAATTGTACCTCCTTGAATAATTCAGTACATTGATTGCCCTGTTGTCCATTAATGAAATTTATATTGACGTTTACACAGACCCGAAGTACTCCCAGCGATATGAAGATATTAAGGAAGCGATGTCTATTGCTGATATACCCGGCTTACCTGGCTTTTCTCTAACTGATGAAACTGAAACAGGTATGTACCTTCCGCATCAAAGGAGATGGAGACTGGAACATATATAGATTAGTCTGATGGAACCTACATGTATATAGAACATGGCAGTCTAAAAAAAGTGTGATATCATTGGCATTACCATTGCTAAATTTATTCTAAACTTAAAGAATGGTTCACCCATATTGTGACGTCACCACCTATATATTATAATAAAATGGTTATTTGTCATCTTATGCCTGAAATGTTATCACTTCAGGAGTCATAAACAATGTAGACTGGATTAACTGACCCAGCTTGGGGTATTTCTTTCCATAAAACAGTTTAAATAATAGAAAGGAATGAGAAAGCAAAAGAAAAGATTCTTGTTACCAACTATTTTCTTATCCACATGCTTCATATTTTAGACAACATGAATATAAATCAATTGATAAAAGGTTGTAATTATTTACAATATTGTAAAAAAGTTGCAGAATTTATTCGTAAACCAGGTTATTAAATTGGTGTTGTCATAGCTTATTCCATTTCGTTGTCAAAGAATGTTAGAGACAACCCATTTGCAAAATAATCTAGTGTCATTGACACTTTAAAGTGATGTGGAAGAGTCTGTTGGGGTGTTCAGAATAGGATGGCGAATAATTTTGACCACAGTATTTATATACGTAAATTTTGCATCCAGAAAGACAGAAAACACCATAATTTTTATAAAGTAATTATTTGCAGTGACTCTCGTTGATGGAGCCATTGTTGTATGTTTTTCAGCCAATAATTCGTTCCAAATAAAGAAGTAAATATTTACATTTGTGAGTTGTTCATAGATTGTTTTCTTCAAAATTGTACAGTCGTTGTGGTTGGAATTTGCGACAATCTTAGTTGATTTCTATATTCCTCCAGTATAGATATAGTCTGATGAGGGTCCTCGCTGGCCCCAGATTTTCTTTTGCCAAATAATAATAATTTTCTCCAAATTTATTTAGAAGTATCTTGCCAAAAAATTTGCCAAATGAAAATATTTTTTGACAAGTGGCAGTGTGAACCCTGAGTCTTAAAGATGCAGGCGGCGTTGGCGGTTGGTATGCTGTTAAAATATTCACCTCCGTCAAAAACCCGCCATAAACAGAAAGAAAAGTAAAATATAGACAGACTTTGTTCTTATACCAATCAGAAATATGGCATAAACAGTACGTTATTGTCAATTTTTATTCCTTTGTTATGTAAACAAAAACAAAAGCAAAAAACGTTATGTTACCTGGCTTTTGTTTAGATCCCCATATGGTAAACATAAAGAGCGTTATTTGTTACTGTTTTCCTGATATGGAAATAATAAAGAGCGTTTATATAATTTGTTTGTGATTGACCAATAGAATTGCGCTGTGTTATGTAAACAGAAGCACAACTTCTGTAACACGAGCAGGCTCTTGTTTGATTTCACTATCGTACATTTTGACGACAATATACTATTTACGCGCGGATTATGTTTGGCATATGAACAAAACTATATATATTTTTTTGAACAAATATGAATATTTCTGCAACGAACGCCGCCCGTGCCTTTAACTACAAACTTATCAGTTTGTTTCACTGAAGCATGCCAACAATATGTCATTAATTTTAATTCCTTTGCAGCATTGCAGTATTGTTGCCTGCCTGGTAGACATCAGATCTTACCGAGGAGCAGAGTGACTTTCTACCTGGATGGTGCTCATACTGTGGAAAGCTTAGAGGTGTGTTTTTATTTCTGCAAGATTGGCATATGGTGTCCCGAATGAGCCCAATAAAAAAAATGTTCTCCCGCATTCAAAATTCCAATAATTAACGCAATATAGCCTACATGTTGATTTCAACATCGTTTCCTTCGATAGTTGATTCATGTTATAGTGTGGGTGTTGTGTTTTTGCCACGTCTTCCATAGCTAACTAACCATGGAACTCTTAGTTGTCCCCCGATATTCCATCGGAGGACAATAGTAATGACCCTCGTCCGTCCGCCGCCTGGAACTTTGTCCGAGTCGGTATTATGGTAAATTTTTAAACGCCATTTTGAAGAAAAAAAGTCGTATTATATAATCAGTCCGTCCGTTCTTTAACATTTTTGATTTCTGATTGATAACTCCAGTTTGAATTATTTGATCTGAGCCAAAGTTGGTACATGTGGCCAAGTTCGTCGATCGAATATGGGTTCCGTCCAATTATTTTTACATGTCGAGTTACGGCCCTTTTTCGACTTAGAATTTGACCATCTGTTAACATTTTTGGTTTCTGACTGATAACTCCAGTTTGGATTATTTTATCTGAACCAAAGTTGGTGTGTGTATTTCGCAGCTAAAGATACAGGCCATGTTCGAATATGGGTTCCGTACAATTATTTTACCATGAGTTATGGCCCTTTGACCGCATTTTAGCATTGAAATTTGGGGTATATCAGATATTCTTTGTAAGCTCAATTTATTATTTTGTTTTGTGATAGTACAATTCGAAATGTCTAAAGGGCATATTTTGCCATGCCCTAGCTATGCTCTTGTTTAAAACTTAGCACATATATCAACCAACATGGGAACCTGCGCACCTGCAATTTTTAATTTGGTCGGACTCATTTTGGCAGAGTTATTTTGCCATTTTTCGACATAGAATCATACATCCTGGATGCATCTTTTGTTCAAGCCTGTATTCTGTCATTTTTAGCTCAACTTTACTTTGTAAAGTTTGAGCTATTGCCATGGCTTGGTATCCGTCGTCCGTGTGTGCCTGATGCGTCAACAATTTCCTTTAGCACGGGCTACAGTTCGTACCTTTGGTCCGATTATTATGAAATTTGTCATGGATGTTGACATTGACGTGTAGATGGGAACGAGTCATTTTGGGGTCATTCGGAAAAAAAAACATGGCCGCCAGTGGCCATCTTGGATTTCAAAATTCAATCCATTAGCACGGGCTACAGGCCGTACCATTTGTCTTATTGTCATGAAATTTGTCATGGATGTTAATATTGACATGTAGATGGGAACGAGTAATTTTGGGGTCATTTGGCCAAAAAACATGGCCGCTGGCAGCCATCTTAGATTTTACTCTTTGCATGACTAAATCCTTGGACACGGGCTACAGGTCGTACCTTTGGTCAGATCATCATAAAATTTGTAATGGCTGTTGAAATTAGAATGTAGATGGGAACGAGTCATTTTGGGGTCATTCGGACAAAAAACATGGCCACCAGCAGCCATCTTTGATTTCAAAATTTAATCCATTAGCACAGGCCACAGGTCGTATTGTTCGTCTTATCATCATGAAATTTGTCATGGATGTTAATATTGACATGTAGATGGGAACGAGTAATTTTGGGGTCATATGGCCAAAAAACATGGCCACCAGCAGCCATCTTGGATTTTACTCTTTGTATGACTAAATTCTTTAGCACAGGCTACAGGTCGTACCTTTAGTCTGATCATCATAAAATTTGTCATGGATATTAACAATGACATGTAGATGGGAACGAGTCATTTTGGTGTCATTCGGCCGAAAAACATGGCCGCCAGCAGCCATCTTGGATTTTACTCTTTGTATGACTAAATCATTTAGCACGGGCTACAGGTCGTACTTTTAGTCTGATCATCATAAAATTTGTCATGAATGTTAATATAAATGACATGTAGATGGGAACGAGTCACTTTGGGGTCATTCGGCAAAAAACATGGCCACCAGAAGCCATCTTGGATTTTACTCTTTGTATGACTAAATCATTTAGCACGGGCTACATGTCGTACTTTTAGTCTGGATCATCATAAATTTTTTTATGGCTTTTGAAATTGTAATGTAGATGGGAACGAGTCATTTTGGGGTCATTCGGATGAAAAACATGGCCGCCAGTGGCCATCTTTGATTTCAAAATTCAATCCATTAGCACAGGCTACAGGTCGTACTGTTCATCTGATCATCATAAAATTTATCATGGATGTTAATATTGACATGTAGATGGGAACGATTAATTTTGAGGTCATTCGGCCAAAAAACATGACCGCAGCAGCCATCTTGGATTTTACTCTTTGTATGACTAAATCCTTTAGCACGGGCTACAGGTCGTACCTTTAGTCTGATCATCATAAAATTTGTCATGGATGTTAGCAATGACATGTAGATTGGAACGAGTCATTTTGAGGTCATTCGGACAAAAAACATGGCCACCATTACACAACTGTCCCCTGGTAAGGCTACCGCGATAGGATATAGTATCATATAAGCAGATAGAGTTATTCCCCTTGAGATTCCCCTTGAGTAGCCTGCTGTCGCGGCCTCGCGCGGGTACCAGCCGTTATTTGAATAAACTATTGCGTAACATGACACGAGACTCTGGAGATTCCTAGTTAAAATGTTATCTTTTCAGTGTGCGCTCAAACTTCTAAATCAACTATGCATTGTTAAATATACAACAATTTCTGTATAGTTTGACTCTTCAGTTACAAAAATCGGACGGTAAACACTCAAATTATAATAATATTATATATTCGTATACTAGTATCGATCTGCCGGTCGAAAAATGTTAAGCAAGACAGAACAAGTGAACTGCATTGCATCATAGCCGCATGGGCCGGGAGTGGGGCTTGGAGGGCTGCAGCCCCTCCCAACGTTCAATCGATTCAGGCAAATTGAATGGTATTTCAGGTGCAAATTAATGTATATTACAGTATTTTTTCACATTTCTGCCCGAATTATACACACTTAAGGTTAACCGTACACATTTTTTAGCTTTAGCCAGCCGACCTTTTAAAATTCTATGAGACTTTATTAAGTATTCAATTTCAGCAGGATTTAATTTAAATTTGTAATTTGGATTTGTAAAATTTCTATCCCAGTTTGTGGGAAGTGAGAACAATATATATTTATTATAATGATATAATCATCAGTTAATATAGAGTTCAGTGGGGGCGTATTTTCGTTAATAATTTACGGTTAAAACTTTTGAAACGCTCTTTAAGGTTTCACGTTTGGCGTATTCTGGCGCATAACACCAATTAATTTCTGGTAAAACTGGCCACCAGGCTGAGATGGATGTCAGCATAAACTTATGAGATTGGTTATATCTCACAACTTAGGATTTAGATATAAAAAGTATGGATGGTGTTCACTTTCTGCAATGTTCTAATTGTCATTATTAACTTGAACAACTGTCCAATGACTAGCGCTGGGACGGTTGGGTTTTTTTCCTAACCGGTTAACCACGGGCATTAACCTAACCATAACCGGTTAACCGTGACCAGTATTACCCTCAGTACGAGATTGAATACATACTATATACTACATACTATATCGGCAAAACAAATGTTTATTACGCGTCCCGGAAACGTTGATATACATGCGATCACAAACGATGTCTTGGACATACAACGCGTTCCCGTTACGGCGATCAAATATTTGTAAATCGATGTTTACGGGAGTTTCGCACTGCATAACGCTTGCTTGCAAAACCTTCAACGACGAAATATAGTCCCCCCCCCCCCTGTGTGTATCCCGGCGGGGCCCCCGGGCACGATTAGCCCAAACAATGTACTGAAGATAGGCATACTGTTGTTTAGTAATGTTAAGTGTTTGGGTATAGCCTATAGGCAGGTATGTATTAATCACAGTGGCTACACGATGTTACTTCAATTATTTAATAAACAAATTCAAACAAAATTAAATCGTCGTGATTCATTACTCAAGCCCCAGCCAGTGTTTAGGAATTAACGTTATCACTAGATATCCTCTTATTTCCCACTCCCGGTAGGCCTGTGTTTTTTCTGGATGTGCGACTTCATATTGGATGTTGATCCAGAATAAACGAATCGCCTTCGGCAGGCCTTGCATACCGCCCATTTCTTCTTCCTTTTTTTTCGTCATCTTGAATTATATGACTAAATGTCCCCAAACGTTTGATTTCCGTTTGTGTAGGTCTTCTGTCATCGCTTTGAGACGAACTAATGGTAATGACAAGGGGGGGGGGGGCAGTTTCAAGAAAACAGACATAATATTGATGACGTAGTAAAAGTCTAGACTTGATTGCTTTGATGTATGCCGCGGTGCGCGTGCAGCCGGAACGTCATGTAATGCCGCCAAAGGAAATTGGCATTGAATGTGTAGCAAGTGATTCACAGACTGACACAGATAAGAGTGTTGTTGGTTTCACGTCTAGAAAAGCCACCGGTGATCAAACAGGCATGTGTTGTGGGGTATATGAATACACAACCAACTGTCCAAATCGCTTCTATAAGCAGGGGGGGGGGGGTCGGAAAAAAAATTCAGGCACGTATGGCATTTTTTCCCTTTCGATCATTTTTTGTACCCACCCACCCCCACCGCCAAATTTTTTTCCGTTTTCGGCAGTTTTTTCCGACCATTTTTTGACACCCACCCCCCTTTTAACACTAAAACAGAGATTTTCGGGGGGAAATTCACTGTAAACAGCTGTATATGAATTTCTGTGCATACTATTTATCATGGATGTTAACATGGACATGTAAATAGGAATGAGTCATTTTGAGGTCATTCGGCCAAAAAAACATGGCTTCCAGCGGCCATGTTGGATTTCAATATTTGCAACAAAATACAACACGATAACGGCCTGCAGTCAGTTTACTAGTTAGAATTACATTATTTCTCTCATTCAAAGTGGTTTTGAAGCCCAACTCATTGCCAAAACACTAAAAAACAAGTAGGAATTTATTTTTTTAGTCGCGGAAAAAATTGCTTGTTGGTGGCTTTGACCACCCACCCACCCCGGCATACGTGCCGGAATTTTTTTTTTCACCCCCCCCTGCTATAAGCGGCTACTACGTTGATAGTACGATCGTTATCAATATTACGGTTATCCGGCTGTGGCCTCCTCCAACCGGTTGACACGCATAACCGAACCGTAACCGGTTATCCGGACAACCGCCCCAGCACTACCAATGACGAGATTTAACTTCACAAAACCATTGTTATGTGAACATTACTGTTACAGTCAGAATGGCATTACTGAGTAAATTAAATTAATCCAATAAGATACCAAACAAATGGCATTGGAAAAGCTCAAAGCATTGAGAAATAATCTAATAATATTTTCGACTAAAGTAATCGAACTTATTTCACTACTAAGTTGTTGACAAATCACTGTAACAGTTCTGTTTACATAACAATAATTTCATAGTGCGGCATTTTTTTGTTGGAGAACTTTCAATAATTGTTATAGCAACAGTTATAGTTTTAGTTCAGTTGCCTCCAATTCTGCCCCTAATAGAGGAAGAGTAATAGAAACCTCAAAGGGAGGCAAGATGGTTGTCCCATCAAGGGTCAGATCTGCCACAAAGTGTGCAGTTTGTACTCAGGCATTATTTCATGCCGTGCATTTAATTTAATTGTGATATATATTTATAACAATTAAATTAAATGCACGACATGAAATAATGCCAGGTGAGTACTTTTATGTCAAATTTTGCTTGACCAATTAGAAAAATGAAAGCAGGCCATCTGACATCGTCAACTAATCAGAAAATAGCCTGTGCGATCAAAGGCTACTTTTGCCGCCCGGCAACAGATCCCATTCTGCGGATTGATAGGTTAGCTGAGTTTTGAATAGCAAATGACATGAAAAACAGATGTCACATTTTTTTGTAACGAATTTAATATTGTTTTTTTGTACCGAATATTAAAAAATTATAACGCCACAATTATGGTCTTTTATAGACATCCCGCATTACAGTTTTATGCATGATGACTCCGACATATTATTCGCATACTGCCCAATATAATGCTTACGGGCGTAAAATATCATTTGATATTAATTGACATTATTATTGCCGACTTTGATCTCACATCACACATGCACCGTATTTGTAAAGTTGAAGCCGCTAGCTATGATTTTTGTAATACATTTGGGGAATACAAAACTTAGATACGATTTATTCCTTGTACTCATTAGTAGCTGTCATTAGGGTGGATACACACATGCATGTAATTTCTGTATGTAAAATCCATGTATTTTACATGGTCACACCAATCATTGATAGCATTAGTCGCCTGCGCGCGATCGGACAATTTCAACAGGCGAGACAAGTGAGTAGTTATAAGCTATTATCAAACAAACTGCTATCAAGAAATTTCAGGCCAGTCATAAATTCTTTCATGGATGCCGAAATGAACAAATCCTGTCTGATATCTGTTGCTGTTTTTCACGAGTTTTAATTCATTTCGAAAAGTGGAGTTGAGTCCCTCGATTTTATACTTTATTTGTTTCTCGTCATTTCAGGGTCATCCAAAATAAAAATAAAATGTGCAGAATTTGCAGCTCTTTAGGGCGATTGTGATACACGAGTGTTTAATGCCCCATTAACAATCCGATATGGTGCTCTCATGCCTTGACTAACAGGAAAATTAAGACAGACAATACCGGTTCGTTGAGATTCCTCGGATTGTGTCAGAGCGAGCTCGTGTGATAACATTCAATTGGGATTTCCATGCAAATATCCATTACAGCGCCAAAAAATTAATGCAGGTACAGCGTTGAAAGTAAAAAGAGTGACACCCCCCCCCCATTTTCACTCAGAACTTACATAACCGTATATGTTTCTCAAACCAAAGGTTGAACAAGTTACTAACTGTCACAATTTTAGCTTGTACATGCTTGAATTATAACATTTTGGACCAAAATTGTAATACTATGTTCATAATTATATGAATAGTATATATATATAACAAAGCATTCACGGATAATGTATCATCACCGTGACCTTGATACAGTCACATCCATGTCTGCATTGTTCAAAAGGCCGCCGCTTATTGACTAACTTCTAAATGTTGGAAATTTCTTTAAGCCCACAATCTATCCGAGTCTGCCTTTTATAAATTTATCTCGACTGTCACGGGGATCGCTCCCCCATATAAAACGTTGTGTTCGTATTTGGAATTAAGTTGAATACAAGTTAATTGTATGGGTACATAACATTCAAATATGTTCACAAACATGCATGAGTTGGAAATAATCAGAATGCTATGCATCTTTGCAATCACAGGAACCCGCCATTAAACTTCAAAGGTAATTAAGCTTTTACATTTTAAAAGCAATAGTTTATAGTGCTTCATAATGAGTTATTTTGTATTGTTTTAAAATATAAAAGCTTACCTTTGATATATTTCATGGTTAGTCGTAAATGTGAAATCACTTATTCTTATTGCACAGTATATATCTAGATAATAGTTAATTTATATATTTTGTTCTTTGTGTATAGTGTATATATTTGTTCGGCAAGCATGAAACGTTTATGTAAGAATGTTCAAGTCATATTATCTGAAGTATAAATAAATTATAAGACACATCTATGGTTCATGCATTATCCTTTCCCAATACATCAATGTTATGGAGACACAGAGATTATTCATTCAGCCGCGGTGTCATATGCGCTTAATTTAGTGAGCGTGAACAAATACCCATCTCTTATCGAAATGTCCATTTATCGATCGGAATGGCACATTGGGATATTCCTCAACAAATCAACTTGAAGCGGTGGCATGAAAATCGATTCAGATTTTCGCCCATGTCGGGGTTAGAACCCGTGCCAACCTGGTGTATTGCAGACTGTGATGATCGTATCCACAACCTAAGTAGCACAATATATATACTGTTCGGGTATTAGTGGCCTAATAAACATTTACAGCGCCGGAATCAACAATCGGCGAATATTCGGGTACTGCCAGTAAACTCACCTAATAAACTAGACGTGTGATTCCGTCTGGTGTGTAAGTGCCGACAATACAAAGGGATTACCGTTACGTAAGTAATTACTTTGTTGATGCACCGCCTGTCCTGACTCCTGACAGCCGTTCAGAATTTGTGCAATTGTTAAACTAGTCGCATATTGTTGGTATATCTTTGAAGTTAGGAGCATAGATTTTGATTATCTTATCTGTTAATTAAAAAAAGAGTACCGTTTAACTTTTATTTATATCTGAGAAAGATCGGCAGAATTTGTATCAAAACTTGAACTATGTTTTAAAATCCATCGCAATACTGCCCCTGGAAACTCATAATTGCATGCAGTAGGACACATTACTTCAGTCGTCAAATTATCCACTTTCGGACTCGATTTCTGGAACGACCTTCTAGAATGGGGCGCACATTTCAGTCTATTATTGTAGATATGTCTTTTGCCAACAAGTCGGTACATAATATGATGGGGGGGAAAATAATGGTTGTCGGTGAAATCATTGCTTAAAGTTACAGCGGTTCACTACCACTATCCGAGTGACCGAGTCGGCGGAAAGACATAATTATATATAAATTAAATTTGCTGCCGAAAAACTATGATATTTGGCGTTATTTATCGGAGCTGGTTTGTACAAATCAGCTGATGTTTTTATATAATCGTGAAGGTCTGTCTTTTGCCAACAAGAATATATACGACATGATGGGGTAAAAATAATGTTTGTCAGTGAAATCATTGCTCAAAGCAACTGCGGTCCACTACCGCTATTCGAGTCGGCGGACGGACTCGGACATAATTATATATAAATTAAATTTGCTGCCGAAAAACTATGATATTTGGCGTTATTTATCGGAGCTGGTTTGTACAAATCAGTTGATGTTTTTATATAATCGTGAAGGTCAGTCTTTTGCCAACAAGAATATATACGACATGATGGGGTAAAAATAATGTTTGTCAGTGAAATCATTGCTCAAAGCAACTGCGGTCCACTACCGCTATTCGAGTCGGCGGACGGACTCGGACATAATTATATATAAATTAAATTTGCTGCCGAAAAACTATGATATTTGGCGTCATTTATCGGAGCTGGTTTGTACAAATCAGCTGATGTTTTTATATAATCGTGAAGGTCTGTCTTTTGCCAACAAGAATATATACGACATGATGGGGTAAAAATAATGTTTGTCAGTGAAATCATTGCTCAAAGCAACTGCGGTCCACTACCGCTATTCGAGTCGGCGGACGGAAATAATTATATATAAATTAAATTTGCTGCCGAAAAACTATGATATTTGGCGTCATTTGTCGGAGCTGGTTTGTACAAATCAGTTGATGTTTTTATATAATCGTGAAGGTCTGTCTTTTGCCAACAAAAATATATACGACATGATGGGGTAAAAATAATGTTTGTCAGTGAAATCATTGCTCAAAGCAACTGCGGTCCACTACCGCTATTCGAGTCGGCGGACGGACTCGGACATAATTATATATAAATTAAATTTGCTGCCGAAAAACTATGATATTTGGCGTTATTTATCGGAGCTGGTTTGTACAAATCAGCTGATGTTTTTATATAATCGTGAAGGTCTGTCTTTTGCCAACAAGAATATATACGACATGATGGGGTAAAAATAATGTTTGTCAGTGAAATCATTGCTCAAAGCAACTGCGGTCCACTACCGCTATTCGAGTCGGCGGACGGACTCGGACATAATTATATATAAATTAAATTTGCTGCCGAAAAACTATGATATTTGGCGTTATTTATCGGAGCTGGTTTGTACAAATCAGTTGATGTTTTTATACAATCGTGAAGGTCAGTCTTTTGCCAACAAGAATATATACGACATGATGGGGTAAAAATAATGTTTGTCAGTGAAATCATTGCTCAAAGCAACTGCGGTCCACTACCGCTATTCGAGTCGGCGGACGGACTCGGACATAATTATATATAAATTAAATTTGCTGCCGAAAAACTATGATATTTGGCGTTATTTATCGGAGGTGGTTTGTACAAATCAGCTGATGTTTTTATATAATCGTGAAGGTCTGTCTTTTGCCAACAAGAATATATACGATATGATGGGGTAACAATAATGTTTGTCAATGAAATCATTGCTCAAAGCAACTGCGGTCCACTACCGCTATTCGAGTCGGCGGACGGAAATAATTATATATAAATTAAATTTGCTGCCGAAAAACTATGATATTTGGCGTCATTTGTCGGAGCTGGTTTGTACAAATCAGTTGATGTTTTTATATAATCGTGAAGGTCTGTCTTTTGCCAACAAAAATATATACGACATGATGGGGTAAAAATAATGTTTGTCAGTGAAATCATTGCTCAAAGCAACTGCGGTCCACTACCGCTATTCGAGTCGGCGGACGGACTCGGACATAATTATATATAAATTAAATTTGCTGCCGAAAAACTATGATATTTGGCGTTATTTATCGGAGCTGGTTTGTACAAATCAGCTGATGTTTTTATATAATCGTGAAGGTCTGTCTTTTGCCAACAAGAATATATACGACATGATGGGGTAAAAATAATGTTTGTCAGTGAAATCATTGCTCAAAGCAACTGCGGTCCACTACCGCTATTCGAGTCGGCGGACGGAAATAATTATATATAAATTAAATTTGCTGCCAAAAAACTATGATATTTTGCGTCATTTATCGGAGCTGGTTTGTACAAATCAGCTGATGTTTTTATATAATCGTGAAGGTCTGTCTTTTGCCAACAAGAATATATACGACATGATGGGGTAAAAATAATGTTTGTCAGTGAAATCATTGCTCAAAGCAACTGCGGTCCACGACCGCTATTCGAGTCGGCGGACGGAAATAATTATATATAAATTAAATTTGCTGCCGAAAAACTATGATATTTGGCGTTATTTATCGGAGGTGGTTTGTACAAATCAGCTGATGTTTTTATATAATCGTGAAGGTCTGTCTTTTGCCAACAAGAATATATACGATATGATGGGGTAACAATAATGTTTGTCAATGAAATCATTGCTCAAAGCAACTGCGGTCCACTACCGCTATTCGAGTCGGCGGACGGAAATAATTATATATAAATTAAATTTGCTGCCGAAAAACTATGATATTTGGCGTCATTTGTCGGAGCTGGTTTGTACAAATCAGTTGATGTTTTTATATAATCGTGAAGGTCTGTCTTTTGCCAACAAAAATATATACGACATGATGGGGTAAAAATAATTTTTGTCAGTGAAATCATTGCTCAAAGCAACTGCGGTCCACTACCGCTATTCGAGTCGGCGGACGGACTCGGACATAATTATATATAAATTAAATTTGCTGCCGAAAAACTATGATATTTGGCGTTATTTATCGGAGCTGGTTTGTACAAATCAGCTGATGTTTTTATATAATCGTGAAGGTCTGTCTTTTGCCAACAAGAATATATACGACATGATGGGGTAAAAATAATGTTTGTCAGTGAAATCATTGCTCAAAGCAACTGCGGTCCACTACCGCTATTCGAGTCGGCGGACGGAAATAATTATATATAAATTAAATTTGCTGCCAAAAAACTATGATATTTTGCGTCATTTATCGGAGCTGGTTTGTACAAATCAGCTGATGTTTTTATATAATCGTGAAGGTCTGTCTTTTGCCAACAAGAATATATACGACATGATGGGGTAAAAATAATGTTTGTCAGTGAAATCATTGCTCAAAGCAACTGCGGTCCACGACCGCTATTCGAGTCGGCGGACGGAAATAATTATATATAAATTAAATTTGCTGCCGAAAAACTATGATATTTGACGTCATTTATCGGAGCTGGTTTGTACAAATCAGCTGATGTTTTTACATAATCGTGAAGGTCTGTCTTTTGCCAACAAGAACATATACGATATGATGGGGGAAAAATAATGTTTGTCAGTGAAATCATTCCTCAAAGTTACTGCGGTTCACTAGCACTATTCGAGTCGGCGGACGGACATAATTATATATAAATTAAATCTGCTGCCGAAAAACTATGATATCTTGCGTTATTTGTCGGAGCATTAGGTCAATTGATAAAATTATTTCCTTTGATTAACTACATGATCTTAAGCTTAAATAAGCGACAACACCACTTTATAAAATCATAATTAATTCCAGTGATAGCGCAAAGTAATCTTCTTGTATACACACCGAGATGCAGGTGCCCACTAAACTAATTACCACCTTTACTAACGGCTGTTGGCTAGAGCGGTAGTCGACCGCAGTAATGTGTACAATGGTGTGGTTATGAGTTTCCAAGGGACGGTTGTGTAATGACCAGCAGCCATCTTGGATTTTACTTGTTGTATGACTAAATCATTTAGCACGGGCTACAGGTCGTACTTTTAGTCTGATCATCATAAAATTTGTCCTGGATGTTAACAATGACATGTAGATGGGAACGAGTCATTTTGGGGTCATTTGTCCAAAAAACATGGCCGCCAGTGGCCATCTTTGATTTCAAAATTCAATCCATTAGCACAGGCTACAGGTCGTACCTTTAGTCTGATCATCATAAAATTTGTCATGGATGTTAGCAATGACATGTAGATTGGAACGAGTCATTTTGAGGTCATTCGACAAAAAACATGGCCGCCAGCAGCCATCTTGGATTTTACTCTTTGTATGACTAAATCATTTAGCACGGGCTACAGGTCGTACTTTTAGTCTGATCATCATAAAATTTGTCCTGGATGTTAACAATGACATGTAGATGGGAACGAGTCATTTTGGGGTCATTTGTCCAAAAAACATGGCCGCCAGCAGCCATCTTGGATTTTACTCTTTGTATGACTAAATTCAATCCATTAGCATGGGCTACAGGTCGTACCTTTAGTCTGATCGTCATAAAATTTATGGATATAATCATTTTGGGGTCATTCGGCCGAAGACATGGCCGTCAGCAGCCATCTTGGATTTTACTTTTCTCTTCATGTCTATAAACTAGTATTAGACATTCAACTTTCCACATTCCTAATCGCTCCATTGACTGTAATACATTAAATTATTCCCTTTCCAAGTTGAGCTACAGTGTCATTGACACTTTCATTCCAGTCAACTTGGCACATATGTCAACCAGCATGGGAACTTGCGCACCCACAATGTTGAGTTCGGTCAGAGACATTTTGGTGGAGTTATTGCCCTTTTCGACATAGAATCGTACATCCTTGGATGCATCTTTTGTCCAAGCTTGCATTCCGTCATTGTCCAGTGAACTTCTTTTAAACTTAGCACCGATGTCAAACAGCATGGGAACCTGCGCACCTGCAAATTTTGAGCTCAGTCAGAGCTCATTAGAGTATATTTGTATTGAACACCCACCACCCCATCCCGCCACCCATAGAGGTGATTCTAGCCCACCGAGCAGGGTAGCGTCACCAAATTCACCCTCTGGGGACCTCATTCTGTAAATGGCCAGCACCATATTTTGAGGCCTGCACCTGTCTGTTGATTCTTTTCAATGAATAAATTACTCACTTTTGTTGCAGGACTGTGCTGAATGGTTCAATGAGATGACTGAGAGAGAAGCAAATACACTCAGGTATATCCTATATTGACTACGACCAGTAATATGTTACATGCAGTAGTTACAAGTAGCAGGGTAACAATCTGTAGTAGTATAACCACAGTTATGATTAGAATTAGGCAGGGTCCTGCGAATATCCGATATTTGATTCAGTCCAATATTTTAATTGAATTATGGTTTAAAAAAATCAGTCAAATGAACTAAATATCTCAAATGTAAATTTTTAATCTAGTTTTTATCATAACTCGACTTATGGTTTGGCAGGCGTCAGGGCAGCAGCAACAAACCTATATAACATAGCCATTTATTCATGGATTCTGACAATTTTTGGTATGCGAGTTACTTGACATGTGCAACAGCTGTAGACAGGAAATTGGGTCTGTCCAGACTTACTAACCAGAGTTTTGCCACTTGTTTCTACTTATAGAAATTTTACTCCCTTACCATGTTAACTTGAACAAATGTCAGCCAATTGTTTTTATAAATACTACAATTCTCACAAACATTTACTATACCAGACATGCGCTCCATATTTGGAAACGATTTATTATGTCATCTTGGGGAAAGCCCTGTCATCCTGGAAATCAAATCTGAATCGGAGTTCCAGAGATCTGATCAGATTATCATCCGCTTTTAACCCTTTCAGTGCCAAGTCCGATTTTTGTATCAACCCATATTTCCTTTATCATTTTTCAAATTTATTGATTATAATAATGTGATACATTGATGGAAAGAGCTCTTAAGAGCTCTAAGAGCTCTTTCCATCAATGTATCACATTATTATAATCAATAAATTTGAAAAATGATCAAGGAAATATGGGTTGATACAAAAATTGGAATTGGCACTGAAAGGGTTAAAAGAGACTGATAATATTTGTGATGATATGTCATGTTTAATTTTAAGATCATTTAAGATCTTTCCGCCATATTTTTAATATATAATTTGTGTTTCAGCGGGAAAACATTTATAATATATATATAATCTGTGTTTCAGTGGGAAAACTACTAGAATCCTTATCTTCAATATGACTGGAGACAGAAATTCTGATACACTTTTGAGGAAATTGTTGGTATGTATGAGTATTGTTTTTTGCATCTCCATAGCTGGAAGCATTGAATTTTGTTATAAGAATGAACTTCACTTTCAAATTCATCTCCAGTTGATCGAGTGGAGGGAAATCTTGCTTTTCGATTTGTCAATTCTTTACAATCCAAATATTAAGATTCAGACTCTGCTAACCTTTAGGGGGTCAGGTAAATCTCCCGGGGACATGATTGACTATGGAACGTCTTTTCAAATGATAGTTTGAAAACAGTTATACGTAAGTTTCTGGAAACAAAAGCCTTAACCTCAATGAATGTATCTTAATCTATATGAATAAAGAGTAGTGAAGGTAAACATGTTGTTAAGAAATCAGGATTTCCAAAAATATGTAACGCCGAGCAAAAACATTCTGGGTTGATGCCTTAAGAATACACAACTACTTAACTGCCATTAGTGTGGTATATTATAAGGAGATGACAACAGTCAGCAGCGATCAGCTAATTAAATAATACATGCCAGCTAGCACAGCAGCTCACCAGTACAGAGTTGTCACTGCCTTTTGAGGTAAACTAGCTAGGACACTGTGCATAATGAGTTGAACTCTTGATCTGCACGTGTTACACCTATGCTAACACACGGCGGCATCAAAGGGTCGCTACAAAGAGTAATAACTAGATCTCTGAATAATAAGGGTACCATTATATTGAATGGGGTTTTTAAACCTTATGTTGTTTATGGTAATCAGTAGGCCAAGATCGGGATTTGTTTTGACTAATATTTCAGCGATGACTTATTATACACCCTTTTGAAAAAATGTCGTATTATGTTATCAGTCTGTCCATCTGTCCGCCTGTCTGTCGAGCCGTCCGTCCATTAACATTTTTTGGTTTCCGATCGATAACTCCAGTTTGGATTATTTGATCTGAACCAAAGTTGGTATGTGTATTTCCCAGCTAAAGATACAGGCCAAGTTCGAATATGGGTTCCGTCCAATTATTTTTACATGAGTTACGGCCCTTTTTCGACTTAGAATTTGACAGTCTGTTAACATTTTTGGTTTCCGATCGATAACTCCAGTTTGGATTATTTGATCTGAACCAAAGTTGGTATGTGCATTTCCCACTTAAAAATACAGGCCAAGTTCGAATATGGGTTCCGTCCAATTATTTTTACATGAGTTACGGCCCTTTTTCGACTTAGAATTTGACCAATTTCATAACATTTCGGTTTCCGACCGATAACTCCAGTTTTTATTATTTGATCTGAGCCAAAGCTGGTATGTGTATTTCCCAGCTAAAACTACAGGCCAAGTTCGAATATAGGTTCTGTCTAATTATTTTCACATGAGTTACGGCCATTTTTCGACTTAGAATTTGACCGCATTTTGACATTGAAATTAGGGGTATATCAGATTTTCTTCAAATGTAAGCTCAAAGTATTATTTTATTTTGCGGTAGTACAATTCAAAATGGCTAAAGGGCATATTTTGCCACGCCCTAGCGATGCTCTTGTTTAATAATTGGGTTGACGTTGATTGGTCAACTAATCGTTTCAACATTACCATGAAATCCTCTGAAAATACACATACTAATAGCATATGCAAATAACTTCTGAACAACTGACATAACATGCCTAATAAAGATAAGTTCAGTGTTTGACACTTACAGTTACAAAAACAACAACAGTATTCACGTTTTGCAGCGAAGAGATTAATATAATAACATAACTCCTTCATTGAAGCCACTTAAAAACTTTTCATAAAAACTACATGTGACATATAAAGTGTCCATATAAATATGTAACAAATTATTTTTGTTGTCAAGAGTTATGCTATAATTTAGTTGTGTCTCAAGTCTAAAACAAAGTTTACAGATAACTTTTATCTCTGGAAATTGTTCAGCTTGGTATCTACCAATACCTTTGCACAATATGATCCTTTATATCACAGTTGTTTCATATTCATATCTCTCCTGGTTGAAGAGAAGAACATGATTTTATGGTTTTATACAGCATTTTAGTCAGGCAAGATATTACATTTTAGTTTTGACATGGGTTTGTTTAATCTTTGCCACTTAGGATAAGGAGGAAACACCCTCTGACCATGCCTCTTTAAAACAATCCAATCAGAATTTTCCTACCATTTTAAAATTAACTATAAAATTTCTCAAGGAAACCCTGATATAACATTTTCGAACATCAATTTTGCCCAAAAATGGCATTTTTGCTTGGAAAATTTACAAGCTCTGAAAGGATCTTATGTAATCAAACCCATAGATTCTAAATATGCAAAAATGTTCTTTGGCACCAAAACTCCAGATCTGACATTTTTAGAAGCCCACTGACTTATGTATCATCCTACAGTAATGCTCTAGATAATCGACTCCTTAACCACAGCAGAAATATTGGTAACTTTTCAGGATTTAGTTGGAAATATGGCTTATTGCCATTCATCGGAAAGCTCTCACTGAGAGCTTTTCGATGAATGGCAACAAGCCATATTTCCAACTAAATCCTAAAAAGTTACCCATAATTCTGCTGTGGTTAAGGAGTCGATTATTTAGGGCATTACTGTACTTCAACCACAAGATTGCAACAAAAGTGAGAACCCTAGGCCTAAATTTAGTCTTAAGATTATATATCTCTTTAAATAACTGATTTATTTTCCCACAGGTGTGTGATTTCAAAGCGGCTCTATTTTGCCCAAACAGACTAACATCTACAGGAAATCCACAAGGTATGCATCCAATTACTGCTATCTACAAATTAACATCTATGTACAGGAAATCCACAAGCTATACATCCTATTACTTATATGTGCAACTTTAAATTGATGACATCACATTATTAGCTCAACTTGACGAAGTAAAGTTTGAGCTATTGCCATGGGTTGGCGTCCCTATGTGTGTCCGTCGATCAACAATTTCCATTGGCACACCCTACAGGTCACATCTCTCACCATATCATCACCATACTTCATAGGGATCTTCGGGGTAACCTCTAGATGGGAGCCATAAATTATTTCTGAAATTTATTTAAAAACATGGCCACCAGCATCCATTTAAATTTTCAATCCATCGGCACACCTTGAAATCCCGTATTTATTGAAGAATTATTTTTTAAATTTACGAGCATATTTGGATCACCTCTAAATCGGAGCTATCAAATGAAAAACTTGGCATTTTGGACAAACCACAGGCATACATGCCATGCCCTAGGAATGCTTTTGTTCCAAATTTCATTGAAAAAATTGTATGCCAGCAACTGTCTTAGATTTTACTCTTTGTATGACTAAATCCTTTGGCACACCCTACAAACAACATCCCTTGTCTTGGCTGACAGTGGCCATCTTAGATTTTACTTTATATATATCTCTTCATGTTGATCTCTAGTATTACTTGACATTTCAACTTTCCGCATTCCTAATCGCTCCATTGACTTTAACACATGAAATTACCCTCCCCCTTTTTCCAAATTGAGCTACAGTGTTATTGACAATTTCAGTTAGGTGAGAGTGACCCCTGAGGTCATGTTGTGAGGAGAAGCTAGCTATTCAAGATTCACCTCACAGTAATTTTGAAGTCCCACCTCACTAAGGCTGGAAAAGTCATGGAATTTCATTGACCCCGAGGTCATGGTAATTTCTCGAAAATCCTGGACAAGTTTTGGAAAAATCCTACAATTTCATCATGAGATAGGTGTATGAACTCTGATAGAATGACCCATGTTTGATGTTAAGGGAAACAACCTTGCGAAGGATTGTGTTAATAGTCATGAACCTATATTCATGTTTAGACCTGATGCATTGTAACAATGTGAATGCTTGATTAACCTAGTAAACCATCTTGGATGTCAGTAGACTTCAATGTAACTATGGTATAGACATCAGCCTTTGTTAAATTAGGCCTATAATATAAAAATGTATAATTTTGAATGTTATATGTCGCTGCAGTAAAACCGAAAATTAAGCATGCCACCTTCAGACCTAAGTTCTAACAGAGTTAATGTCCTTTTTAGACTTAGAATTTCTTATTATTCTGGTATCCAGTCAAATAAAACTAGGTGTGTCAGCAACATAGGCAGTTAGAAGAAACGTTTGATTCAATGATTGTTCCCAGAATTAAATTTTTCAAATCTAAAAAAGCAACCGTCCAAAAAAGCAACCTTTTTAGGGGATGTGTGGCCAAGTTGCCTTTTATTTGTTCAATTACCATAATGTCCTAAATAATCGACACCTCAACCACAGCAGAAATACGGGTAATTTTTCAAAATTTAGTCACAGAGCTTTCCGATGAATGGCAACAAGCCATATTTCCGACTAAATCCTGAAAAATTACCCATAATTCTGCTGTGGTTAAGGAGTAGATTATTTAGGACATTACTGTACCTAAATTTCAGAGTACTACAAGCTCTATTCTTTGGTGTGCAATAAACATAGAACAACACAGTGGTGTGAGTGGGTTATTGTTATCACACTTGTTTGTCTTTCCTCAATGTACTACTCAAACCTGAGAAATCTTGTACCATTACAACAAACTCATGCAATATCACTAACCAGTTAAGACACTTGTATCATTCTATCTATCTCTTGTGTGAAATGTTGCCTGCTTGAACTCTTTTCCAGATTTGTTGAATCGGATGGTGTCCCCACATTCCCAGCTATCAAAAACCAAAGAGTTTGTGGAGAATTGGCATAACCTTCTCCAAGAGAAGAAAAAGAAGTTAAAAAAGGAGGCAACGATCAACATCCATAACCAGAATGGAACATTCTCACATAAGAATGGCATCAACAGGGCGGAGCCAATCACAGATATAGCAGATTACAGGATAGAAGAATTACATTGTGATGAACATAAAGACAAAGAGATTCTTTTCAACAAAAGAAACGAAATTGACGAGAGTGTAGCATACATGTTTGAATCTATATCGAGCACCATGCGCTACGCCTGCCATGGACGGGAATCTTTTGTCAATAGTAATGATAATGTGAACAATCCACCGCTTTCTGGACTACATGATTCTGATCATTTACAGATTCTAATCTGCGGTAGCTTACATTTAGTTGGAGGCGTTCTTGATCTCATGCTGACCGATCTTGGCGTCAATATATTTACATCAAATAGAATAGAATTTTAGTTTAGGTTATTGTAATTAGGTTATGTGCCTTTTGTGACAAATCAGGTTATACAATCAAGAGATGCTCGTTAAAATCAAGAGATTTTCGTTTATCTGACATGTTTTAATATTATTCATTTATTCTTATCAGACTGCATTTTCCATCTGTGCAAACATGAGACTAGTTGCATGCAAAATGTGTTTGTACCAGTTGCTAATTTGTGACTCGAGTAGTTTTCCTGGTTGTATATCTACTCAACAACAACAAAAATATTATTGTCATCATAGAGAACTCTTTACAAAACACATTGTGCATGTAACAGATATTTATCTTATAGTTCATGATAAATCAGGTAAAAGTCGGTAATTATTATTTATCTTACAAATCTTGATTACTACTTTTGATTCAACAACTTGGAACAGAAATGCCATAAATAATGACTCATTAACCACAGCAGAATTATGGGTAACTTTTCAGGATTTAGTCGGATATAGGGCTTGTTGCCATTCATCGGAAAGCTCTCACAGAGCTTTCCGATGAATGGCAACAAGCCATATTTCTGACTAAATCCTGAAAAGTTACCCATATTTCTGCTGTTTTCAAGGAGTCGATCATTTAGGGCATTACTGTAGTGATACCGATATGAATTATCTGCTCTAACCTACACTTCATCAATTATTTTGCTCCACATTTACTTATAATACTTGCTGAAATTGACTGCATTGTGAAGATGTTTTTTATGGATGAAATACCGATTATGTTTAATTCATTCATCAGAAGCTTAAAGATGCATTATCCAATTAAACACCCCCTAAATTACTATTTCTTTGGCTTCGGGGATAAAAAAATATTTGATTCGAGTTGAGGAAACCACTCATCAAAGCTCAAGAGTGATCAGATATCAATTTTTTTAAT
The DNA here is from genome assembly GCA_032622095.1 of Siphonodentalium dalli. Classification (NCBI taxonomy): domain Eukaryota; kingdom Metazoa; phylum Mollusca; class Scaphopoda; order Gadilida; family Siphonodentaliidae; genus Siphonodentalium; species Siphonodentalium dalli. The sequence goes on from CP136069.1 coordinate 90,192,057, forward strand.
CTATTATTTCTCGAGATTTTTTCCGCTTGGAAAATATTCATCAAACCGACCAAATTGTTGATGGAGATGGATAACTCTAAAATCAAGTGGTATTACGGCCAAATCATCATAGGGTTTACACGAATGTTTCAGAGGTTTATCAACCAATAACTGCAGCCTCCACTTCACAAAAAGCGATGAACCACCTATGTCTCTTTGAGCTGATCATTCAAATTCCAACACTTTCTCCCAATAACAACATGTGTAGCAAGCGCATGCTGTTATTGGGAGACTGCTGGAATTTGAACAATATGTTACTTACCATTGTTTTGGTAGTTTTGAAATATTGTTAATGTTATTAAAGTTCTGTTAAAATGTACTGGTGTATACGATTATAAGAAATAACTGGAAGATCGATTGGGGTCCTTGGTTTTGACTGGCAGAGTAATTAAACCAAATTTATGTAAATCCCTTTGGGATTCACACACTTTGTTCAATTACAATGCCTGCATTTATTTGAAAATTTACAGGCATGCTTAGGATCACCTCTAGATGGGAGCTATCGAATTTGAACAATTTTCGCTGAAAAACATCGCCGTTGGCAGCCATTTTGGATTTTGACTCTTTGCATGACTACAAACCACATCCCACATCCGATCGTATCCAAAATATTTTGAGTGACCACTAGATGGAAGCCATCAAATTTTTCTGAATTTCGTTTAAAAGACATGGCCACCAGCGATCATTTGGATTTTATTCTGAATCCTTTAGCAGACCCAAGAGACGACAACCCTCATTTGGTCGACACTAAGCTTCATACGGATCTTCGTGATGACCACTAGATGGGAGTCATGAAATGTTTTCAAATTTTGTTGCAACACATGGCTGCCAGCACCCATCGTGGAATTTAATTTATATATATATATTCATGTTGACTCAGGGATGCCGGAAGCACCGGCAAGGGAGCAAACCAGTCAGGAGGGCACTTTTCGGGTACCCATTTTTTTCGGGAAACACATGAAATTATCCCCTCTCCAAGTTGAGCTACAGTGTCATGACACTTTCATTAATCATGTTGTGATAGTCATGGGCGTATCCAGCATTTTTAAAAGGTTGGTTCGAATATTAACTTGAGGGGCACAGGACCGAGGAGCGAAGCCTGTAATCGAACCCTCGAAATAACATATACTGTTCCCACCCTGGGGCTTACGGATCTATAGAACAAAAGTCCCACAAAACAAGGTTTTAATTGACGTACCACCCACCAACTAATAATGTGCTTTTTGTTGGTTGATGGGAGTGGGACTTCAATTAAAACCCTGTTTTTTGGGACTTTATGTCCAGAAACTGGGATCGAACCCTTGCAGGGCAAGCATCGTCCTTGTTAAATGGTTGACCATGCTAATGTAAGGGCAGCATATTAGCTCCATATATATATTCGTGACCATGCTGACTCGGAACACAACTTGATCCCCCAAAAAAGTTGTTGGCCACAAGGGAATTACGAATAAACACACTGCATGAACTTTGTATGAAACCCCCAATTCAGTATTTGCATACACTTCGTGATTTGATTCATGTTAAAATAAAATCTTCGCCCGTGCATATTTGTGGATTTTACTGAAACATTTATACGCACCTCAAGTTTAATGTGAAATAATCTATTATTGGCAGATCATGACGAAGGTACTCTGTTTCATGGGCGGGTTCGTTCGAACCCTAGCTGGCTACGCCCATGGTGATAGTGCTTTAAACATGCAATGCTACTCTTCTGATACACAACACTATCTCTAATTGATTAACTGTGTTCACAGTGCTAGCGTTCATAGCATATATTTATAGTCATTAGCTTTAAATTACCATTGCATTTATAATAATGAGTTATTTTTGTTAATTAACCTCAACACAGACTTTGTTGAAATTTAAATTAGACAATCTTGGTTAATCTAAGACCAACTTAGACTTGTCAAATGTATTTTTCAGTATATAAATATCAGTTTGTGTTCTTGTCATTTGACCAGAATAACATTATGTGATTTGTTAATAATAGTTAGATCCATATTATGCAGTTACACATAATTGATGCCTACATAATTAAATAATTTTGGATAGAATTTAAGTCACAATGGCATTTCCCATCATCTCCTTTGATACCTTTTTGACGAAGTTAAGTTTGAGCTATTGCCATGAGTTGGCATCTATCATCTTGTCAGTCTTACAGTCTGCTCATCCGACGTCCTTTATCACACCCTACAGGTAACCTCTCTCATCCTATCATCACAAAATTTCACAATGATCTTCAAGTTGACATCTAGATGGGTGTCATCATTTTTTCCCGAAATTTGTTAAAAACATGGCTACCAGCAGCCATCTTGAATTTCAAATTTGAATCCATCCGCACACCATGCAGCCTATTAATAGGCAAGTTTAGGATCACTTCTAGATGGGATCTTTCAAATTTTAACTAAATTCGATTAAAAATATGGATGGTTGCAGCCATCTTGGATTTTACTCTAAAAGACTAAATCATTTGGCACAAGATAGAACACATCACCAGTCCGATCTTCACTACATTTCATACGAAACTTCGGGGTGACCATTCATTAAAATACATGACCACTAGCAGCCGTCTTGGATTTCACAATTGAAACCTAGCGATGCTCTTATTACCTTCTTCAGTGCAAAGCACAAATATTTGGAAATATAAAAATAACACACGAACCTGAAAATTCTTTGTCATTACACGTTTTCATGGACTTTCAGGTACAGGATCACTGCTGTCTATTGTATAGACCTATGAGAAATATTTTTTTAATGGCTGTTGTAACTTGTAATGACATATTCTCAGTGAATAGAAGTTATGCATGTTTATAATTTCATTGTTATGATTCATATGTTTTATTAAAGATATCATAACCACACTTTGTATTTTAATGATATACCAAAATCAGGGAAACACTGTTCAAATCGGCTGCAAAAAATATTCTGGAATTTTTGTGTTGCCGTTTGATGTAGCAGTGATTTTACGTAAGCTCATGATTCCAATTGGAATCCAGGGACATTCATAATACTCAAACTAGTTTTTATATATATAATTTATAAAATACAGTATTTGTCTCCTACATATAATGTAACTTTTATAGTCATGTCTGGTTTCTGAAGTATGATGTAATTGTAACTTTCTGTGATGTGTTGATCAAGGCCTGGTAAATGAAAGCTACATATTTATTATTCAACACATAATTATTATTCAACACATTATTCAACACATGTTTGATAAAGAGTGGTGATTACATTGAAGATCGCATAATGCTCCAATGACCAACAAAACCAAGCAGATAAAAAAGTGGGAAGTATATTTTCCAATTTCGGAGCACATATATGTTGGCCACCATCCAATTAAAATGTTTTTTTTTTTTATTCCATTTGCCTCCCAATATGAAAGCAGTTTGATTGTTGAAATTCATACATTTTAGAGTTATGATTGGCGGCCATGTTGGTTGCCATCTTTACTTTTTGAAAATGCTCTACCACGAGATCTCCACCTGCCTGTAAGTAAATTTGTACGACAACCTCACCTTTTCAGCAGATAAAAATACAACCCATAGATATTTATCCTCTTTTTCTGATTGTTGACTAATATTCTTGCCATTGCTATCACAACTTCCACTTCAAAGGCGCACATACAATTGACGATCATATCGATAAACTCAAATGTTAGGGTCTACCTACACTAAATTTTGACTAAGTTGTTTTTTATTCCATTTTGAAGAGGAATATATCCTCAATAGCATATCCAAAATCTGCTCAAATCCACTTTGAGCATTTTATGCAATCAAAGATGGTGTCCATGATGACAGTTGGTATAAAAAAAATCTGAATTTCTGAGGTAGGTTCGCCAACTAATACCAAAATGTACAAAATCTAATGAAATTTGCAATTTGTGGAAAATTTAATATCTATTCCAACAAACAAGCTCTCAAATTATGTGAGGAAGAATGATTTCAGAGTATAAGGGGAACTTTTGATAAGTGTGTAAGAATTCTCTCTAATGTATCTTTCGAGAGATCAAGATAATCCAGGTCTCATTCAATGGACATTTTGGGCACCCAGAAGCAGAACTTATCAGTGAAGAATAATCATGTAATATATGTGTAAATAAACAGTTAAATGGGATTTAATAGGGATGTATTGATTATGTGACCTTTTCTGGAAGCAAAATAAATGTATGTAATCAGAACAGTCTCATGAATGTGACCAATTATCATTAGCTCAACTTTACTTTGTAAAGTTTGAGCTATTGCCATGGCTTGGTATCCGTCGTCCGTGTGGGGGGGTGTGTGTGTGCGATGCGTCAACAATTTCCTTTAGCACGGGCTACAGTTCGTACCTTTGGTCCGATTATTATGAAATTTGTCATGGATATTGACATGTAGATGGGAACAAGTCATTTTGGGGTCATTCGGCCAAAAAACATGGCCGCCAGCAGCCATCTTGGATTTCAAAATTCAATCCATTAGCACGGGCTACAGGCCGTACTGTTCATCTTTTTGTCATGAAATTTGTCATGGATGTTAATATTAACATGTAGATGGGAACGAGTAATTTTGGGGTCATTTGGCCAAAAAAGATGGCCACCGGCAGCCATCTTAGATTTTACTCTTTGCATGACTAAATCCTTTGACACGGGCTACAGGTCGTACCTTTGGTCAGATCATCATAAAATGTGTCATGGATGTTAACAATGACATGGAGATGGGAACGAGTCATTTTTGGGTCATTAAGGTAAAAAACATGGCCGCCAGCAGCCATCTTGGATTTTACTCTTTGTATGACTAAATCCTTTAGCACGGGCTACAGGTCGTACCTTTAGTGTGATCATCATAAAATTTGTCAGGGATGTTAATATTGGCATGTAGATGGGAATGAGTCATTTTGGGGTCATTCGGCCATAAAACATGGCCACCAGCAGCCATTTTTGATTTCAAAATTCAATCCATTAGCGCGGTCTACAGGTCGTACTGTTCGTCTGATCATCATGAAATTCGTCATGGATGTTAATATTGACATGTAGATGGGAACGATTTATTTTGGGGTCATTCGGCCAAAAACCATGGCCGCCAGCAGCCATCTTGGATTTTACTCTTTGTATGACTAAATCATTTAGCACGGGCTACAGGTCGTAATTTTAGTCTGATCAACATATAATTTGTCATGGATGTTAACAATGAGATGTAGATGGGAACGAGTCATTTTGGGGTCATTTGGCCAAAAAACATGGCCGCCAGCAGCCATCTTGGATTTTACTCTTTGTATGACTAAATCCTATAGGAATCACTGAACTAAATGGTTTCCCATAGGCGACAGTGTTAACGTTTCCGCCAAATTCACTGAATTGAAGCCTGCAGGCCATACCAGTGATGTTTACCCAGCTAGATTGACACCAGTTGATCACGAAAATGCAAGAAAAATCATAGGTCATGTGTTTACTTTTAAAAATAAATCCCCAAGTGTACGACGGGGCTATCCCACAGCCAAATTTGATCTGGAAAAATCCAGAACTACAGCAGCTAGTTAAATAAATTTCCCGCTCACAAAAATCCATTCCCCCATTCATTCACCAGTTTAAATTATTTAGATATTATGTACAAATCAAATAAACGCGATGTCATCCTTTAACAACGTGTCGCATGTATCAGGTGAAGGTCATTCTTCAGTTACCTTCACCTTTAGGGTTCCACGGTGTACTCGCTCCCCTACTCTAGAACACATTTAGCTCCCTGATTCCTTTAGCACGGGCTACAGTTCGTACCTTTAGTCTGATCATCATGAAATTTTTCATGGCTGTTGAAATTGGAATGTAGATGGGAAAGAGTCATTTTGGGGTCATTCGGACAAAAAACATGGCCGCAGCAGCCATCTTGGATTTTACTCTTTATATGACTAAATCCTTTACTGCTCATTTTTTACACTCCTTTTTAATCTCTCTATTCATTCTGTTTTAATCTCTCTATTCATTGATTAACTGTGTTCACAGTGCTAGCGTTCATAGCATATATTTATAGTCATTAGCTTTAAATTACCATTGCATTTATAATAATGAGTTATTTTTGTTAATTAACCTCAACACAGACTTTGTTGCAATTTAAATTAGACAATCTTGTTTAATCTAAGACCAACTTAGACTTGTCAAATGTATTTTTCAGTATATAAATATCAGTTTGTGTTCTTGTCATTTGACCAGAATAACATTATGTGATTTGTTAATAATAGTTAGATCCATATTATGCAGTTACACATAATTGATGCCTACATAATTAAATAATTTTGGATAGAATTTAACTCACATTGGCATTTCCCATCATCTCCTTTGATACCTTTTTGACGAAGTTAAGTTTGAGCTATTGCCATGAGTTGGCATCTATCATCTTGTCAGTCTTACAGTCTGCTCATCCGACGTCCTTTATCACACCCTACAGGTAACCTCTCTCATCCTATCATCACAAAATTTCACAATGATCTTCAAGTTGACATCTAGATGGGTGTCATCATTTTTTCCCGAAATTTGTTAAAAACATGGCTACCAGCAGCCATCTTGAATTTCAAATTTGAATCCATCCGCACACCATGCAGCCTATTAATAGGCAAGTTTAGGATCACTTCTAGATGGGATCTTTCAAATTTTAACTAAATTCGATTAAAAATATGGATGGTTGCAGCCATCTTGGATTTTACTCTAAAAGACTAAATCATTTGGCACAAGATAGAACACATCACCAGTCCGATCTTCACTACATTTCATACGAAACTTCGGGGTGACCATTCATTAAAATACATGACCACTAGCAGCCGTCTTGGATTTCACAATTGAAACCTAGCGATGCTCTTATTACCTTCTTCAGTGCAAAGCACAAATATTTGGAAATATAAAAATAACACACGAACCTGAAAATTCTTTGTCATTACACGTTTTCATGGACTTTCAGGTACAGGATCACTGCTGTCTATTGTATAGACCTATGAGAAATATTTTTTTAATGGCTGTTGTAACTTGTAATGACATATTCTCAGTGAATAGAAGTTATGCATGTTTATAATTTCATTGTTATGATTCATATGTTTTATTAAAGATATCATAACCACACTTTGTATTTTAATGATATACCAAAATCAGGGAAACACTGTTCAAATCGGCTGCAAAAAATATTCTGGAATTTTTGTGTTGCCGTTTGATGTAGCAGTGATTTTACGTAAGCTCATGATTCCAATTGGAATCCAGGGACATTCATAATACTCAAACTAGTTTTTATATATATAATTTATAAAATACAGTATTTGTCTCCTACATATAATGTAACTTTTATAGTCATGTCTGGTTTCTGAAGTATGATGTAATTGTAACTTTCTGTGATGTGTTGATCAAGGCCTGGTAAATGAAAGCTACATATTTATTATTCAACACATAATTATTATTCAACACATTATTCAACACATGTTTGATAAAGAGTGGTGATTACATTGAAGATCGCATAATGCTCCAATGACCAACAAAACCAAGCAGATAAAAAAGTGGGAAGTATATTTTCCAATTTCGGAGCACATATATGTTGGCCACCATCCAATTAAAATGTTTTTTTTTTTTATTCCATTTGCCTCCCAATATGAAAGCAGTTTGATTGTTGAAATTCATACATTTTAGAGTTATGATTGGCGGCCATGTTGGTTGCCATCTTTACTTTTTGAAAATGCTCTACCACGAGATCTCCACCTGCCTGTAAGTAAATTTGTACGACAACCTCACCTTTTCAGCAGATAAAAATACAACCCATAGATATTTATCCTCTTTTTCTGATTGTTGACTAATATTCTTGCCATTGCTATCACAACTTCCACTTCAAAGGCGCACATACAATTGACGATCATATCGATAAACTCAAATGTTAGGGTCTACCTACACTAAATTTTGACTAAGTTGTTTTTTATTCCATTTTGAAGAGGAATATATCCTCAATAGCATATCCAAAATCTGCTCAAATCCACTTTGAGCATTTTATGCAATCAAAGATGGTGTCCATGATGACAGTTGGTATAAAAAAAATCTGAATTTCTGAGGTAGGTTCGCCAACTAATACCAAAATGTACAAAATCTAATGAAATTTGCAATTTGTGGAAAATTTAATATCTATTCCAACAAACAAGCTCTCAAATTATGTGAGGAAGAATGATTTCAGAGTATAAGGGGAACTTTTGATAAGTGTGTAAGAATTCTCTCTAATGTATCTTTCGAGAGATCAAGATAATCCAGGTCTCATTCAATGGACATTTTGGGCACCCAGAAGCAGAACTTATCAGTGAAGAATAATCATGTAATATATGTGTAAATAAACAGTTAAATGGGATTTAATAGGGATGTATTGATTATGTGACCTTTTCTGGAAGCAAAATAAATGTATGTAATCAGAACAGTCTCATGAATGTGACCAATTATCATTAGCTCAACTTTACTTTGTAAAGTTTGAGCTATTGCCATGGCTTGGTATCCGTCGTCCGTGTGGGGGGGTGTGTGTGTGCGATGCGTCAACAATTTCCTTTAGCACGGGCTACAGTTCGTACCTTTGGTCCGATTATTATGAAATTTGTCATGGATATTGACATGTAGATGGGAACAAGTCATTTTGGGGTCATTCGGCCAAAAAACATGGCCGCCAGCAGCCATCTTGGATTTCAAAATTCAATCCATTAGCACGGGCTACAGGCCGTACTGTTCATCTTTTTGTCATGAAATTTGTCATGGATGTTAATATTAACATGTAGATGGGAACGAGTAATTTTGGGGTCATTTGGCCAAAAAAGATGGCCACCGGCAGCCATCTTAGATTTTACTCTTTGCATGACTAAATCCTTTGACACGGGCTACAGGTCGTACCTTTGGTCAGATCATCATAAAATGTGTCATGGATGTTAACAATGACATGGAGATGGGAACGAGTCATTTTTGGGTCATTAAGGTAAAAAACATGGCCGCCAGCAGCCATCTTGGATTTTACTCTTTGTATGACTAAATCCTTTAGCACGGGCTACAGGTCGTACCTTTAGTGTGATCATCATAAAATTTGTCAGGGATGTTAATATTGGCATGTAGATGGGAATGAGTCATTTTGGGGTCATTCGGCCATAAAACATGGCCACCAGCAGCCATTTTTGATTTCAAAATTCAATCCATTAGCGCGGTCTACAGGTCGTACTGTTCGTCTGATCATCATGAAATTCGTCATGGATGTTAATATTGACATGTAGATGGGAACGATTTATTTTGGGGTCATTCGGCCAAAAACCATGGCCGCCAGCAGCCATCTTGGATTTTACTCTTTGTATGACTAAATCATTTAGCACGGGCTACAGGTCGTAATTTTAGTCTGATCAACATATAATTTGTCATGGATGTTAACAATGAGATGTAGATGGGAACGAGTCATTTTGGGGTCATTTGGCCAAAAAACATGGCCGCCAGCAGCCATCTTGGATTTTACTCTTTGTATGACTAAATCCTATAGGAATCACTGAACTAAATGGTTTCCCATAGGCGACAGTGTTAACGTTTCCGCCAAATTCACTGAATTGAAGCCTGCAGGCCATACCAGTGATGTTTACCCAGCTAGATTGACACCAGTTGATCACGAAAATGCAAGAAAAATCATAGGTCATGTGTTTACTTTTAAAAATAAATCCCCAAGTGTACGACGGGGCTATCCCACAGCCAAATTTGATCTGGAAAAATCCAGAACTACAGCAGCTAGTTAAATAAATTTCCCGCTCACAAAAATCCATTCCCCCATTCATTCACCAGTTTAAATTATTTAGATATTATGTACAAATCAAATAAACGCGATGTCATCCTTTAACAACGTGTCGCATGTATCAGGTGAAGGTCATTCTTCAGTTACCTTCACCTTTAGGGTTCCACGGTGTACTCGCTCCCCTACTCTAGAACACATTTAGCTCCCTGATTCCTTTAGCACGGGCTACAGTTCGTACCTTTAGTCTGATCATCATGAAATTTTTCATGGCTGTTGAAATTGGAATGTAGATGGGAAAGAGTCATTTTGGGGTCATTCGGACAAAAAACATGGCCGCAGCAGCCATCTTGGATTTTACTCTTTATATGACTAAATCCTTTACTGCTCATTTTTTACACTCCTTTTTAATCTCTCTATTCATTCTGTTTTAATCTCTCTATTCATTGATTAACTGTGTTCACAGTGCTAGCGTTCATAGCATATATTTATAGTCATTAGCTTTAAATTACCATTGCATTTATAATAATGAGTTATTTTTGTTAATTAACCTCAACACAGACTTTGTTGCAATTTAAATTAGACAATCTTGTTTAATCTAAGACCAACTTAGACTTGTCAAATGTATTTTTCAGTATATAAATATCAGTTTGTGTTCTTGTCATTTGACCAGAATAACATTATGTGATTTGTTAATAATAGTTAGATCCATATTATGCAGTTACACATAATTGATGCCTACATAATTAAATAATTTTGGATAGAATTTAACTCACATTGGCATTTCCCATCATCTCCTTTGATACCTTTTTGACGAAGTTAAGTTTGAGCTATTGCCATGAGTTGGCATCTATCATCTTGTCAGTCTTACAGTCTGCTCATCCGACGTCCTTTATCACACCCTACAGGTAACATCTCTCATCCTATCATCACAAAATTTCACAATGATCTTCAAGTTGACATCTAGATGGGTGTCATCATTTTTTTACGAAATTTGTTAAAAACATGGCTACCAGCAGCCATCTTGAATTTCAAATTTGAATCCATCCGCACACCATGCAGCCTATTAATAGGCAAGTTTAGGATCACTTCTAGATGGGATCTTTCAAATTTTAACTAAATTCGATTAAAAATATGGATGGTTGCAGCCATCTTGGATTTTACTCTAAAAGACTAAATCATTTGGCACAAGATAGAACACATCACCAGTCCGATCTTCACTACATTTCATACGAAACTTCGGGGTGACCATTCATTAAAATACATGACCACTAGCAGCCGTCTTGGATTTCACAATTGAAACCTAGCGATGCTCTTATTACCTTCTTCAGTGCAAAGCACAAATATTTGGAAATATAAAAATAACACACGAACCTGAAAATTCTTTGTCATTACACCTTTTCATGGACTTTCAGGTACAGGATCACTGCTGTCTATTGTATAGACCTATGAGAAATATTTTTTTAATGGCTGTTGTAACTTGTAATGACATATTCTCAGTGAATAGAAGTTATGCATGTTTATAATTTCATTGTTATGATTCATATGTTTTATTAAAGATATCATAACCACACTTTGTATTTTAATGATATACCTAAATCAGGGAAACACTGTTCAAATCGGCTGCAAAAAATATTCTGGAATTTTTGTGTTGCCGTTTGATGTAGCAGTGATTTTACGTAAGCTCATGATTCCAATTGGAATCCAGGGACATTCATAATACTCAAACTAGTTTTTGTCCCCCGACGTTTCCGTCGGAGGACTATAGAAATGACCCTCGTCCGTCCGTCCGTGCGTCCGAGATTGGGTACCTTCATGGTGTAATCAACTCCTCCTACAGTTTTAAACGTAGAGATTTGAAACTCTGGGATATTGTTCCTAACATGTTGATGATTTGCAACATCTATATAGCTAATCAAAAATATATTTTTGGGGGGGTTTTCGACTTAGAAAATTTGGAACATTTTTGCCTTTTGGATGAGATTGGGTACCTTCATGGTGTAATCAACTCCTCCTACAGTTTTAAACGTAGAGATTTGAAACTCTGGGATATTGTTCCCAACATGTTGGTGATTTGCAACATCTATATAGCTAATCAAAAATATAATTTTTTCCATATTTTTGGGGGGGTTTTCGACTTAGAAAATTTGGAACATTTTTGCCTTTTGGATGAGATTGGGTACCTTCATGGTGTAATCAACTCCTCCTACAGTTTTAAATGTAGAGATTTGAAACTCTGTGATATTGTTCCTAACATGTTGGTGATTTGCAACATCTATATAGCTAATCAAAAATATAATTTTTCCATATTTTTGGGGGGGTTTTCGACTTAGAAAATTTGGAACATTTTTGCCTTTTGGATGAGATTGGGTACCTTCATGGTGTAATCAACTCCTCCTACAGTTTTAAATGTAGAGATTTGAAACTCTGGGATATTGTTCCTAACATGTTGGTGATTTGCAACATCTATATAGCTAATACAAAAATATAATTTTTTCGCGTTTGTATGCGTTTGTTCATCGGGTTTTGTCCAAGAAATTTTGCGGTGGTTTGCAACATCTATATACTGTATAACATTGTTGCAAATAGTATCCTAACAAATCCAATCATGAAGTTTACCACTCGAGTCGGGGGACATGTGGTCTGCGACCTTTTATTATATATATAATTTATAAAATACAGTATTTGTCTCCTACATATAATGTAACTTTTATAGTCATGTCTGGTTTCTGAAGTATGATGTAATTGTAACTTTCTGTGATGTCGTGTTGATCAAGGCCTGGTAAATGAAAGCTACATATTTATTATTCAACACATGTTTGATAAAGAGTGGTGATTACATTGAAGATCGCATAATGCTCCAATGACCAACAAAACCAAGCAGATAAAAAAGTGGGAAGTATATTTTCCAATTTCGGAGCACATATATGTTGGCCACCATCCAATTAAAATGTTTTTTTTTGTTATTCCATTTGCCTCCCAATATGAAAGCAGTTTGATTGTTGAAATTCATACATTTTACAGTTATGATTGGCGGCCATGTTGGTTGCCATCTTTACTTTTTGAAAATACTCTACCACGAGATCTCCACCTGCCTGTAAGTAAATTTGTACGACAACCTCACCTTTTCAGCAGATAAAAATACAACCCATAGATATTTATCCTCTTTTTCTGATTGTTGACTAATATTCTTGCCATTGCTATCACAACTTCCACTTCAAAGGCGCACATACAATTGACGATCATATCGATAAACTCAAATGTTAGGGTCTACCTACACTAAATTTTGACTAAGTTGTTTTTTATTCCATTTTGAAGAGGAATATATCCTCAATAACATATCCAAAATCTGCTCAAATCCACTTTGAGCATTTTATGCAATCAAAGATGGTGTCCATGATGACAGTTGGTATAAAAAAAATCTGAATTTCTGAGGTAGGTTCGCCAACTAATACCAAAATGGACAAAATCTAATGAAATTTGCAATTTGTGGAAAATTTAATATCTATTCCAACAAACAAGCTCTCAAATTATGTGAGGAAGAATGATTTCAGAGTATAAGGGGAACTTTTGATAAGTGTGTAAGAATTCTCTCTAATGTATCTTTTGAGAGATCAAGATAATCCAGGTCTCATTCAATGGACATTTTGGGCACCCAGAAGCAGAACTTATCAGTGAAGAATAATCATGTAATATATGTGTAAATAAACAGTTAAATGGGATTTAATAGGGATGTATTGATTATGTGACCTTTTCTGGAAGCAAAATAAATGTATGTAATCAGAACAGTCTCATGAATGTGACCAATTATCATTAGCTCAACTTTACTTTGTAAAGTTTGAGCTATTGCCATGGCTTGGTATCCGTTGTCCGTGTGGGGGTGTGTGTGTGTGTGTGTGTGTGATGCGTCAACAATTTCCTTTAGCACGGGCTACAGTTCATACCTTTGGTCCGATTATTATGAAATTTGTCATGGATATTGACATGTAGATGGGAACAAGTCATTTTGGGGTCATTCGGCCAAAAAACATGGCCGCCAGCAGCCATCTTGGATTTCAAAATTCAATCCATTAGCACGGGCTACAGGCCGTACTGTTCATCTTTTTGTCATGAAATTTGTCATGGATGTTAATATTAACATGTAGATGGGAACGAGTAATTTTGGGGTCATTTGGCCAAAAAAGATGGCCGCCGGCAGCCATCTTAGATTTTACTCTTTGCATGACTAAATCCTTTGACACGGGCTACAGGTCGTACCTTTGGTCAGATCATCATAAAATGTGTCATGGATGTTAACAATGACATGGAGATGGGAACGAGTCATTTTTGGGTCATTAAGGTAAAAAACATGGCCGCCAGCAGCCATCTTGGATTTTACTCTTTGTATGACTAAATCCTTTAGCACGGGCTACAGGTCGTACCTTTAGTGTGATCATCATAAAACATGGCCACCAGCAGCCATTTTTGATTTCAAAATTCAATCCATTAGCGCGGTCTACAGGTCGTACTGTTCGTCTGATCATCATGAAATTCGTCATGGATGTTAATATTGACATGTAGATGGGAACGATTTATTTTGGGGTCATTCGGCCAAAAAACATGGCCGCCAGCAGCCATCTTGGATTTTACTCTTTGTATGACTAAATCATTTAGCACGGGCTACAGGTCGTAATTTTAGTCTGATCATCATGAAATTTGTCATAGCTGTTGAAATTGGAATGTAGATGGGAAAGAGTCATTTTGGGGTCATTTGGCCAAAAAACATGGCCGCCAGCAGCCATCTTGGATTTTACTCTTTGTATGACTAAATCCTTTAGCACGGGCTACAGGTCGTACCTTTAGTCTGATCATCATGAAATTTTTCATGGCTGTTGAAATTGGAATGTAGATGGGAAAGAGTCATTTTGGGGTCATTCGGACAAAAAACATGGCCGCAGCAGCCATCTTGGATTTTACTCTTTATATGACTAAATCCTTTACTGCTCATTTTTTACACTCCTTTTTAATCTCTCTATTCATTGCTCATCACACAAAAATTACCTTCTTTACAAAGTTGAGCTACAGTGTCATTGACACTTTCATTTATATTTATATCTACAACATCAAATCTGTCAAAATTCACTACTAGAGAAAAGTAAGAACTATTCATATGGTACTGGGTAAAATGTGTAGATCCTATTGTCCGTGTCTTAAAATGGTAGTCATAGCTGCCTCCAATCAAGTGATTAAACACAAATATTTTGCTTTTATCACAAGAATGCATGAATGCAATTTATCAAAATAAAAAGGATTACGATGGACTTATCTTCAATAAATTCTCAACTTAACAAAAATATGGCAGAGACTCTTTATACCTGGAAATTTTATACCCTAAACATACTATGTTTTTATGCAACTGCATCATCGTGTTTCCCCTTCTCCCTAATGTGTGTGCAGAAGATATGTATCTTCTGCACACACAACCTAAACACATTGTCTCAATGTCATTGAGTGAATGGTCAACACAGAAATAATAACTTTAAACGCTGATGACTTGATATTTAGCCCAAGTAGGTCTGTGGAAATGGTAAGATATTTTCAAACAGCAAGATACTGAAAACTAATAGTGTGCAATGCGTGGTACATATTCCCGTTGTAAAGTGCTGATTGAAGTAATTTGAACAAAATTGTCTACAAAGAAACCGGTTTGGTAGCAGCTAGATACACCCCGACGCCCCACCCATCACCCCCGGGGGGTGCCACATCGAGGGGGTGAAAATGGGGTATGGACCATTTTCGAGAAGGGTAAGAATATCGACCGATTTGACGGCATGGGTGGATGGCCCGCCCCAAATACCACATAGAAACACCCCAACCCCCCACCCATCACCCCCGGGGGTGCCACCCGAGGGGGTGAAAATGGGGTATGGACCATTTTTGAGAACGGTAAGGATTTCGACCGATTTGATGGCATGGGTGGGTGGCCCTCCCCAAATACCACCTAGAAACACCCCGACCCCCACCCATCAGCCCCTGGGGTGCCACCCCGAGGGGGTGAAAATGGGGTGTGGACCATTTCGAGAACGGTAAGGATTTCGACCGATTTGACGGCATGGGTGGGTGGCCCGCCCCAAATACCACCTAGAAACACCCCGACCCTCACCCATCACCCCCGGGGGGGGGGGGGGTGCCACCCCAAGGGGGTGAAAATGGGGTACAGACCATTTTCGAGAACGGTAAGGATTTCGACCGATTTGACGGCATGGGTGGGTGGCCCGCCCCAAATACCACCTAGAAACAACCCGACCACCCCACCCATTACCCCCGGGTGGTGAAAATGGGGTATGGACCATTTTCGAGAACGGTAAGGATTTCGACCGATTTGACGGCATGGGTGGGTGGCCCGCCCCAAATACCACCTAGAAACACCCCGACCCATCACCCCGGGGGTGCCACCCCGAGGGTGTGAAAATGGGGTATGGACCATTTTCGAGAACGGTAAGGATTTCGACCGATTTGACAGCATGGGTGGGTGGCCGGCCCCAAATACCACCTAGAAACACCCCGACCCCCACCCATCACCCCCGGGGGGTGCCACCCGAGGCGGTGAAAATGGGGTATGGACCATTTTCGAGAACAGCCGCAATCGGCCATACAACCATAGGGCGTTTAATTAGTCTGGAAAAGCTGTCAGATCACATGATAATCCATTTCATGACACAGTAGTTGACAGTTTATCTTGCACACTCGTATGGACAAATGCCGGTCTATGTCCTATTATGCTCTGCCAGACTCCGTATATGACTGAATTCTTTCTGATACACGTCACACTTGTATGGACAATCGCCAGTCTTTGTCCTCTTATGCTTTGCCAGACTCCATATATGACTGAATTCCTTATAATACACGTCACGCTCGTACGGTCGATCGTCGGTGTTCGTCCTGTTGTGCGTTGCCAAACTCCATATGTAACTGAATTCCTTCTCATACACGTCACTCTCGTATTGTCGATCGCCGGTGTTCGTCCTCGTATGCATTGTCAGACTCCGTATATGACTGAATTCCTTCTCATACACGTCACTCTCGTATGGTCGATCGCCGGTGTTCGTCCAGACTCCATATATGATTAATTCCTTATGATACACGTCACGCTCGTATGATCGATAGCCGGTGTTCGTCCTCTTATGCATTGTCACACTCCATATATGATGAATTCCTTATGATACACGTCACGCTCGTATGGTCGATCGTCGGTGTTCGTCCTCTGTGTACTCTATATATAACTGAATTCCTTCGCATACACGTCACTCTCGTATGGACGATCGCTGGTGTTCGTTCTCTTATGCATTGCCAGACTCCATATATGATGAATTCCTTATGACACACGTCACGCTCGTATGGTCGATCGCCGGTGTTCGTCCTCTATTGCGTTGCCAGACTCTATATATAACTGAATTCCTTCTCATACACGTCACTCTCGTATGGACGATCGCTGGTGTTCGTCCTCTTTTGTATTGTCAGACTCCATATATGACTGAATTCCTTCTCACATACGTCACTCTCGTATGGTCGATCGTCGGTGTCCGTCCTCCTATGCGTTGCTAAACTCCATATACAACTGAATTCCTTCTCATACACGTCACACTCGTATGGTCGATCGCCGGTGTTCTTCCTCTTATGCATTGTCAGACTCCATATATGATGTATTCCTTATGATACGCCTCACGCTCGTATGGGCGATCGCCGGTGTTCGTCCTCTGTTGCGTTGCCAGACTCTATATGTAACTGAATTCCTGCTCATACACGCCACTCTCGTATGGACGATCGCCGGTGTTCGTCCTCTTTTGCATTGTCAGACTCCATATATGACTGAATTCCTTCTCATACACGTCACGCTCGCATGGTCGATCGTAGGTGTCCGTCCTCTTATGCGTTGCTAAACTCCATATATAACTGAATTCCTTCTCATACACGTCACTCTCGTATGGTCGATCGTCGGTGTTCGTCCTCTTATGCTTTGCCAAACTCCATATATAACTGAATTCCTTATACACGTCACACTCGTATGGGCGATCGCCGGTGTTCTTCCTCTTGTGCATTGTCAGACTCCATATATGATATATTCCTTATGATACACCTCACGCTCGTATGGGCGATCGCCGGTGTTCGTCCTCTTGAGGACAAAGGGACCACATGGTCATCTGATTGTGTATGGATGCCCCCGAAGGGAACCTGTTATAACTAGTTTAAAATATGGATGTTTAAAATGATAATACTAATAATTCTCCACTCCGTTGCAGAGAGACATCACTATTTTGTGTAGTCTTATTTAATGTGATATTTGATTTGGGAAATAGTACACTATGTGTGGTTTCAACACCCATCTTTATTCCGGGGATGTCCATGTGCTTCTACTGCGTATGGGCGGGAACGAATAGACACTTATACCGAAACTATTTTCTATCAAGAAAATATTTCTTCATTTGAGATTTATGTTTTCATTTTAAGAAATAATATTCTTAGAACACGTTTAGAAAACGTTATTCACATTTATCACATATTCTGCTGTCTAGAATTGTTTTCTAGAATTAAGAGAAACATTCTAGCTTATAAGAACACCTATTAGAAAGCAAGAATTTTGTGCTTGTGTTTAGAAAGTTATTAGTGAAAGCGATACGTTTTTCTTCTGATTTAAAAAAAAAGTTTATGAAAGTAAGAAATGTTTTCTTGTGTCAGAAAAAGTGGTAGTGTGATTTCGTTCCTGATTTTAGAAAAAAAGGTTTTATAGAACAAGAATAAAACACCTATAAGAAATGCATGACTTGATTCTAATCTAATAAGAAAATGAAATCGTTTGTTATCACCCAGCCAGACCAAACCATATGTTCAAGTAGACAGCAGGAATAACTAACATTATTCCAAATATTCTCCTGTATGTCATGCAATTATATTTACGTAGAAAGTGTTTTTAACGAAAATTATTTTATTAAGTCTTTTACTTAAATAAGAAAATTGTTTTTTCTCAATATAAAAACCTGCTTTTTTAACTAAGAACAACTATCAAAAATCATAAAGCAATATTTTCGTGGGTCACTCCCAAAAGAATAAGCGCAATTAGATATTCCTTCTGTGCAATAAGATCTTCACTTATTGCGTTTAACCTGCATTAGGTTTTCCATTATTGTGTTTAAGCTCAATTAGGGATTGCACTTAAGAGCAATAATATGTTAGTTATTTATTGCGTTTGAGCATAATTTCATCCTTATTGTGCTTAAGTGCAATTAATATCTCCCTCTGCAAATCGTAGAATCCAAATAGTTCTGCAATGTGGACAAGTCACCAGGTCACCAATAAACTATACCCATTGCAATATGGACTACATCATTTGCATTACAGGGAGTTTATGGAAACGCAATAAGGAAGATTTTTAATTGCACTCAAGTCCATACCCCATTTTCACCCCCTCGGGGTGGCACCCCCCGGTGGTGATGGGTGGGGGGTCGGGGTGTTTCTAGGTGGTATTTGGGGCGGGCCACCCACCCATGCCGTCAAATCGGTCGAAATCCTTACCGTTCTCTAAAATGGTCCATACCCCATTTTCACCCCCTCGGGGTGGCACCCCCGGGGGTGGGGGGTCGGGGGTGTTTCTATGTGGTATTTGGGGCGGGCCACCCACCCATGCCGTCAAATCGGTCGATATCCTTACCGTTCTCGAAAATGGTCCATACCCCATTTTCACCCCTCGGGTGGCACCCCCGGGGGAGATGGTGGGGGTCGGGGTGTTTCTAGGTGGTATTTGGGGCGGGCCACCCACCCGTGCCGTCAAATTGGTCGAAATCCTTACCGTTATCGAAATGGTCCATACCCCATTTTCACCCCATCGGGGTGGCACCCCCGGGGTGGGGGGTCGGGGTGTTTCTAGGTGGTATTTGGGCCGGGCCACCCACCCATGCCGTCAAATCGGTCGAAATCCTTACCGTTCTCGAAAATGGTCCATACCCCATTTTCACCCCTCGGGGTGGCACCCCCGGGGGTGATGGGTGGGGGGGGGGGGTCGGGGTGTTTCTAAGTGGTATTTGGGGCGGGCCACCCACCCATGCCGTCAAATTGGTCGAAATCCTTACCGTTCTCGAAAATGGTCCATACCCCATTTTCACCCCCTCGGGGTGGCACCCCCGGTGTGATGGGTGTGGGTCGGGGTGTTTCTAGATGGTATTTGGGCCGGGCCACCCACCCATGCCGTCAAATTGGTCGAAATCCTTACCGTTCTCGAAAATGGTCCATATCCCATTTTCACCCCCTCGGGGTGGCACCCGCGGTGTGATGGGTGGGAGTCGGGGTGTTTCTAGGTGGTATTTGGGGCGGGCCACACCCATGCCGTCAAATCGGTCGAAATCCTTACCGTTCTCGAAAATGGTCCATACCCCATTTTCACCCCCCTCGGGGTGGCACCCCCATGGTGATGGGTGGGGGTCGGGGTGTTTCTATGTGGTATTTGGGGCGGGCCACCCACCCATGCCGTCAAATCGGTCGAAATCCTTACCGTTCTCGAAAATGGTCCATACCCCATTTTCACCCCCTCGGGGTGGCACCCCCCGGGGGTGATGGGTGGGGGGTCGGGATGTTTCTAGGTGGTATTTGGGGCGGGCCACCCACCCATGCCGTCAAATCGGTCGAAAGCGACATTTTTGAAAATAAGGAATAGGGAATAAGTTCCAATTGTCAAGTTCTTCGTGAAGAGTGTTGAAAATCCCGGAAATATAATTAGTATTTACACCGCAAGGGTGTGTACTTCAGTTTCTGCATTACTTTTAATAATTAATCATCATTCCAAATGAAACTACCACGCACTGTGTGGCGAAACATTACTTCATGTGTTGCATGCCAGAAATTATGTTTTTGTCCCGACTGTTTGATGCATTCTAAGCATAAAACCTGAACGTAAATCATTGGGTTAACTTCCATTGCTGTGACCGATAGATCATTCAGATAGATCTGTTTTAATGATATGTGTACCTTTAAAGATATATACATACCTGTAAATTACCAATGCGTATTTTCACTTATAGGTGGTTATCAAATATGTTGCTTCCGTCATATCATGGCTTGGAGTTGAAGCCATTTCATCGCTGCAAAAAACTGCAACCTATTTCTGAATGCAATTTTTAACAGACGTTGCATAACTGTTGCACATTTTGGGCAACGTTGGATGAGAGACACCCACCCCAGGCGGGGAACCCCTGTTGCCACTTGTCTCCCCTACCTCGATCAAGGAAATTCGAAACTGTTTGTCTTGTTTCATCAATCGGTTGTGTTAAAACAGACAACACTACTGAATGCAGGTTATTGGTTAAATGTGTACTGCCTCATCTGCAGTATGATTAACTCGGAACTATACCCTTACTATATATATATATATATATATATTTAAATCTGCATGTGTATGCCTGGGTTCATATTTTCCTACTAAAATCTGCACGATCCTGTTCGTAGGGAATGAAGTGATGCGACATGATGGAAGTTGGGCTTATCATGGGCATTGGGGGGTGTGATGCGTTTGATTAGATGAGACTCGTTCGCCGATAGATTCGTCACAATATGACGGCGTTCGATGCTATGATCAATAGTAATTAGGGACATAATGACCTCAGATATGTCCATACTATAAGGACATTACCTCAGTCAAATTCGCCCCGTTGTGCGGGTCACGGCAGGCCAACTCTATCAGTTGACAACCGTCTCTTCTCGGGACCCAGGAAACAACGTAACGACAAAATTATGTATTTACAATTCATGATAATTACCAACAACAGTCGAGAACAAATAGTATAGCACACCCTTCTCCACAGTGTTTAAGCCTATACTCGATTATTTCCAAAATGTTCGGCTATTCATACTGTGGTGCCTGTGTGCATACACTCACTGGATTAGCTTATGTGCTTGCAATGCTTCTTTTTCCTGCATCCAGGTTGATGGTCAAAGTTATATACAGTATCCCATAAAATTTGTCCAATTTTATTGAGTCTAGAAGATTTCTCTGTTGTGTACGATCGTCAATCCAATTGATAAAGTAATAGTCGAGCTCCATGAATTTAGTTCCTTGTTCCTTGTTCCTTATTCGGCTCCTTATTCAAATCTTTTTAGTTCCTTGTTCCTTGTTCCTTATTCGGCTCCTTATTCAAATTCAGCCTCGGATTGTAAGAGATCTATGTTATTGATGGCCCCTTTTGAGATGTATTCGTCCGTAGCCACCCTAGAGGCAAATCTCTGTCAAAAAATTACCCCGCCAGCCCATTATACGCGGCCACAAATTGGGCGTAAGTAGAGCCTGGAACCAAACGGACCATAAAATGTTGCGAAATTTCAGGTTGTGAGAGATCTATGTCATTAATGGACCCTTTTGAGATGTATTCGTCCGTAGCCACCCTAGAGGCATTTCCCTGTCAAAAAATTACCCGGCCAACCCATTATACCCGGCCACAAATTGGGCGTAATTAGAGCCTGGAACCAAACGGACCATAAAATGTTGCGAAATCCACATTGTGAGAGATCTATGTCATTAATGACCCATTTTAAGATGTATTCGTCCATAGCCATCCTAGAGGCATTTCACTGGCAAAAAATTACCCGGCCAACCCATTATACCCGGCCACAAATTGGGCGTAAGTAGAGCCTGGAACCAAACATACCATAAAATGTTGCGAAATTCCACATTGTGAGAGATCAATGTCATTAATGACTCCTTTTAAGATGTATTCGTCCATAGCCACCCTAGAGGCATTTCATTGTCAAAAAATTACCCGGCCAGCCCATTATACGCGGCCACAAATTGGGCGTAAGTAGAGCCTGGAACCAAACGGACCATAAAATGTTGCGAAATTCCAGGTTGTGAGAGATCTATGTCATTAATGGCCCCTTTTAAGATGTATTCGTCCAGAGCCACCCTAGAGGCATTTAACTGTCAAAAAATTACCCGGCCAACCCATTATACCCGGCCACAAATTGGGCGTAAGTAGAGCCTGGAACCAAACATACCATAAAATGTTGCGAAATTCCAGGTTGTGAGAGATCTATGTCATTAATGGTCCCTTTTAAGATGTATTCGTCCATAGCCACCCTAGAGGCATTTCATTGTCAAAAAATTACCCGGCCAGCCCATTATACGCGGCCACAAATTGGGCGTAAGTAGAGCCTGGAACCAAACGGACCATAAAATGTTGCGAAATGTCAGGTTGTGAGAGATCGCTGTCATTATTGGCTCCTTTTGAGATGTATTCGTCCAGAGCCACCCTAGTGGCATTTCACTGTCAATAAATTACCCGACAACCAATTATACCCGGCCACTAATTGGGCGTAAATAGAGCCTGGAACCAAACATACCATAAAATGTTGCGAAATTCCACATTGTGAGAGATCTATGTCATTAATGGCCCCTTTTAAGACGTATTCGTTCATAGCCACCCTAGAGGCATTTCACTGTCAAAAAATTACCCGGTTAACCCATTATACCCGGCCACAAATTGGGCGTAAGTAGAGCCTGGAACCAAACATACCATAAAATGTTGCGAAATTCCAGGTTGTGAGAGATCTATGTCATTAATGGCCACTTTTAAGACGTATTCGTCCATAGCCACCCTAGAAGCATTTCACTGTCAAAAAATTACCCGGCCAACCCATTATACCCGGCCACAAATTGGGCGTATGTAGAGCCTGGAACCAAACATACCATAAAATGTTGCGAAATTCCAGGTTGTGAGAGATCTATGTCATTAATGGCCCCTTTTAAGATGTATTCGTCCATAGCCATCCTAGAAGCATTTCATTGTCAAAAAATTACCCGGCCAGCCCATTATACGCTGCCACAAATTGGGCGTAAGTAGAGCCTGGAACCAAACGGAGCATAAAATGTTGCGAAATGTCAGGTTGTGAGAGATCTCTGTCATTAATGGCCCCCTTTGAGATGTATTCGTCCATAGCCACCCTAGTGGCATTTCACTGTCAATAAATTACCCGGCCAACCAATTATACCCGGCCACAAATTGGGCGTAAGTAGAGCCTGGAACCAAACATACCATAAAATGTTGCGAAATTCCACATTGTGAGAGATCTATGTCATTAATGGCCCCTTTTAAGACGTATTCGTCCATAACCACCCTAGAGGCATTTCACTGTCAAAAAATTACCCGGTCAACCCATTATACCCGGCCGCAAATAGGGCGTAAGTAGATCCTGGAACCAAACATGCCATAAAATGTTGCGAAATGCCAGGTTGTGAGAGATCTATATCATTAACGGCCCCTTTTAAGATGTATTCGTCCATAGCCACCCTAGAGGCATTTCAATGTCAAAAAATTACCCGGTCAACCCATTATACGCGGCAACAAATTGGGCGTAAGTAGAACCTGGAAACAAACATACCATAAAATGTTGCGAAATTCCAGGTTGTGAGAGAACTATGTCATTGGGGGTCCCTTTTAAGATGTATTCGTCCATAGCCACCCTAGAAGCAAATCTCTGTCAAAATGTACCTGGCCATCCCATTATACGCGCCACAAATTGGGCGTAAGTAGATCCTGGAACCAAACGGACCATAAAATGTTGCTAAATTCCAGGTTGTGAGAGATCTATGTCATTAATGGCCCCTTTTAAGATGTATTCATCCATAGCCACCATAGAGGCATTTCACTGTCAAAAAAATACCCGGCCAGCCCATTATACGCGGCCAAAAATTGGGCGTAAGTAGAGCCTGGAACCAAACGGACCATAAAATGTTGCGAAATTTCAGGTTGTGAGAGATCTATGTCATTAATGGGCCCTTTTAAGATGTATTCGTCCATAGCCACCCAAGAGGCATTTCATTGTCAAAAAATTACCCGGCCAGCCCATTATACGCGGCCACAAATTGGGCGTAAGTAGAGCCTGGAACCAAACGGACCATAAAATGTTGCGAAATGTCAGGTTGTGAGAGATCGCTGTCATTATTGGCTCCTTTTGAGATGTATTCGTCCAGAGCCACCCTAGTGGCATTTCACTGTCAATAAATTACCCGACAACCAATTATACCCGGCCACTAATTGGGCGTAAATAGAGCCTGGAACCAAACATACCATAAAATGTTGCGAAATTCCACATTGTGAGACATCTATGTCATTAATGGTCCCTTTTAAGACGTATTCGTCCATAGCCACCCTAGAGGCATTTCACTGTCAAAAAATTACCCGGTCAACCC
Organism: Siphonodentalium dalli; assembly: GCA_032622095.1. Taxonomy (NCBI): domain Eukaryota; kingdom Metazoa; phylum Mollusca; class Scaphopoda; order Gadilida; family Siphonodentaliidae; genus Siphonodentalium; species Siphonodentalium dalli. The sequence continues at coordinate 90,217,038 of CP136069.1, forward strand.
ATTATACCCGGCCACAAATTGGGCGTAAGTAGAGCCTGGAACCAAACATACCATAAAATGTTGCGAAATTCCAGGTTGTGAGAGATCTATGTCATTAATGGCCACTTTTAAGACGTATTCGTCCATAGCCACCCTAGAAGCATTTCACTGTCAAAAAATTACCCGGCCAACCCATTATACCCGGCCACAAATTGGGCGTAAGTAGAGCCTGGAACCAAACATACCATAAAATGTTGCGAAATTCCAGGTTGTGAGAGATCTATGTCATTAATGGGCCCTTTTAAGATGTATTCGTCCATAGCCACCCTAGAGGCATTTCACTGTCAAAAAATTACCCGGCCAACCCATTATACCCGGCCACAAATTGGGCGTAAGTAGAGCCTGGAACCAAACGGACCATAAAATGTTGCGAAATGTCAGGTTGTGAGAGATCTCTGTCATTAATGGCCCCCTTTGAGATGTATTCGTCCATAGCCACCCTAGTGGCATTTCACTGACAATAAATTACCCGGCCAACCAATTATACCCGGCCACAAATTGGGCGTAAGTAGAGCCTGGAACCAAACATACCATAAAATGTTGCGAAATTCCACATTGTGAGAGATCTATGTCATTAATGGCCCCTTTTAAGACGTATTCGTCCATAACCACCCTAGAGGCATTTCACTGTCAAAAAATTACCCGGTCAACCCATTATACCCGGCCGCAAATAGGGCGTAAGTAGAGCCTGGAACCAAACATGCCATAAAATGTTGCGAAATTCCAGGTTGTGAGAGATCTATATCATTAACGGCCCCTTTTAAGATGTATTCGTCCATAGCCACCATAGAGGCATTTCAGTGTCAAAAAGTTACCCGGTCAACCCATTATACACGGCCACAAATTGGGCGTAAGTAGAGCCTGGAAACAAACATACCATAAAATGTTGCGAAATTCCAGGTTGTGAGAGAACTATGTCATTGGGGGTCCCCTTTTAAGATGTATTCGTCCATAGCCACCCTAGAAGCAAATCTCTGTCAAAATGTACCTGGCCATCCCATTATACGCGCCACAAATTGGGCGTAAGTAGATCCTGGAACCAAACGGACCATAAAATGTTGCGAAATTCCAGGTTGTGAGAGATCTATGTCATTAATGGCCCCCTTTAAGATGTATTCATCCATAGCCACCCTAGAGGCATTTCACTGTCAAAAAAATACCCGGCCAGCCCATTATACGCGGCCAAAAATTGGGCGTAAGTAGAGCCTGGAACCAAACGGACCATAAAATGTTGCGAAATTTCAGGTTGTGAGAGATTTCTGTCATTAATGGCCGCTTTTGAGATGTATTCGTCCATAGCCACCCTAGAGGCATTTCATTGTCAAAAACTAACCCGGCCAACCCATTATACCCGGCCACAAATTGGGCGTAAGTAGAGCCTGGAACCAAACATACCATAAAATGTTGCTAAATTCCAGGTTGTGAGAGATCTATGTCATTAATGGCCCCTTTTAAGATGTAGTCGTCCATAGCCGCCCTAGACGCATTTCATTGTCAAAAAATTACCCGGCCAGCCCATTATACGCGGCCACAATTGGGCGTAAGTAGAGCCTGGAACCAAACGGACCCAAAAATGTTGCGAAATTTCAGGTTGTGAGAGATCTATGTCATTAATGGTCATTTTAAGATGTACACGTCCATAGCCGCCCTAGACGCATTTCATTGTCAGAAAATTACCTTGCCAGCCCATTATACGCGGCCACAAATTGGGCGTAAGTAGAGCCTGGAACCAAACGGACCCAAAAATGTTGCGAAATTTCAGGTTGTGAGAGATCTATGTCATTAATGGCCCCTTTTAATGTGTATTCATCCAGAGCCACCCTAGTGGCATTTCACTGTCAAAAAATTACTCGGCCAGCCCATTATACGCGGCCACAAATTGGGCGTAAGTAGAGCCTGGAACCAAACATACCATAAAATGTTGCGAAATTCCAGGTTGTGAGAGATCTATTGTCAGTAATGGCCCCTTTTAAGATGTATTCGTCCAGAGCCACCCTAGAGGCATTTCATTGTCAAAAAATTACCCGGTCAACCCATTATACCCGGCCACAAATTGGGCGTAAGTAGAGCCTGGAACCAAACGGACCATAAAATGTTGCGAAATTTCAGGTTGTGAGAGATCTATGTCATTAATGGACCCTTTTGAAATGTATTCGTCCATAGCCACCCTAGACGCATTTCCCTGTCAAAAAATTACCCGGCCAACCCATTATACCCGGCCACAAATTGGGCGTAAGTAGAGCCTGGAACCAAACATACCATAAAATGTTGCAAAATTCCACATTGTGATAGATCTATGTCATTAATGGCCCATTTTAAGATGTATTCGTCCATAGCCACCCTAGAGGCATTTCTCTGTCAAAAATTACCCGGCCAACCCATTATACCCGGCCACAAATTGGGCGTAAGTAGAGCCTGGAACCAAACGGACCATAAAATGTTGCGAAATTTCAGGTTGTGAGAGATCTATGTCATTAATGGACCCTTTTGAAATGTATTCGTCCATAGCCACCCTAGACGCATTTCCCTGTCAAAAAATTACCCGGCCAACCCATTATACCCGGCCACAAATTGGGCGTAATTAGAGCCTGGAACCAAACGGACCATAAAATGTTGCAAAATTCCACATTGTGATAGATCTATGTCATTAATGGCCCATTTTAAGATGTATTCGTCCATAGCCACCCTAGAGGCATTTCTCTGTCAAAAATTACCCGGCCAACCCATTATACCCGGCCACAAATTGGGCGTAAGTAGAGCCTGGAACCAAACATGCCATAAATTGTTGCAAAATTCCACATTGTGAGAGATCAATGTCATTAATGGCCCCTTTTAAGATGTATTCGTCCATAGCCACCCTAGAGGCATTTCATTGTCAAAAAATTACCCGGCCAGCCCATTATACGCGGCCACAAATTGGGCGTATGTAGAGCCTGGAATCAAACGGACCATAAAATGTTGCGAAATTCCAGGTTGTGAGAGATCTATGTAATTAATGGATCGTTTTAAGATGTAATCGTCCATAGCCACCCTAGAGGCATTTCACTGTCAAAAAATTACCCGGCCAACCCATTATACCCGGCCACAAATTGGGCGTAAGTAGAGCCTGGAACCAAACGGACCATAAAATGTTGCGAAATTCCAGGTTGTGAGAGATCTATGTCATTAATGGCCCCTTTTAAGATGTATTCGTCCATAGCCACCCTAGAGGCATTTCATTGTTTAAAAATTACTCGGCCAGCCCATTATTCGCGGCCACAAATTGGGCGTAAGTAGAGCCTGGAACCAAACGGACCATAAAATGTTGCGAAATGTCAGGTTGTGAGAGATCTGTGTCATTATTGGCCCCTTTTGAGATGTATTCGTCCATAGCCACCCTAATGGCATTTCACTGTCAATAAATTACCCGACAACCAATTATACCCGGCCACAAATTGGGCGTAAGTAGAGCCTGGAACCAAACATACCATAAAATGTTGCGAAATTCCACATTGTGAGAGATCTATGTCATTAATGGCCACTTTTAAGATGTATTCGTAAATAGCCACCCTAGAGGCATTTCACTGTCAAAAAATTACCCGGCCAACCCATTATACCCGGCCACAAATTGGGCGTAAGTAGAGCCTGGAACCAAACATGCCATAAAATGTTGCGAAATTCCAGGTTGTGATAGATCTATGTCATTAATGGCCCCTTTTAAGATGTATTCGTCCATAGCCACCCTAGAGGCATTTCATTGTCAAAAAATTACCCGGTCAACCCATTATACGCGGCCACAAATTGGGCGTAAGTAGAGCCTGGAAACAAACATACCATAAAATGTTGCGAAATTCCAGGTTGTGTGAGAACTATGTCATTGGGGGTCCCTTTTAAGATGTATTCGTCCATAGCCACCCTAGAAGCAAATCTCTGTCAAAATGTACCTGGCCATCCCATTATACGCGCCACAAATTGGGCGTAAGTAGATCCTGAAACCAAACGGACCATAAAATGTTGCTAAATTCCAGGTTGTGAGAGATCTATGTCATTAATGGCCCCTTTTAAGATGTATTCATCCATAGCCACCCTAGAGGCATTTCACTGTTAAAAACTAACCCGGCCAACCCATTATACCCGGCCACAAATTGGGCGTAAGTAGAGCCTGGAACCAAACATACCATAAAATGTTGCGAAATTTCAGGTTGTGAGAGATCTATGTCATTAATGGTAATTTTAAGATGTACACGTCCATAGCCGCCCTAGACGCATTTCATTGTCAAAAAATTACCTTGCCAGCCCATTATACGCGGCCACAAATTGGGCGTAAGTAGAGCCTGGAACCAAACGGACCCAAAAATGTTGCGAAATTTCAGGTTGTGAGAGATCTATGTCATTAATGGCCCCTTTTAACGTGTATTCATCCAGAGCCACCCTAGTGGCATTTCACTGTCAAAAAATTACTCGGCCAGCCCATTATACGCGGCCACAAATTGGGCGTAAGTAGAGCCTGGAACCAAACGGACCATAAAATGTTGCGAAATTTCAGGTTGTGAGAGATCTATGTCATTAATGGACCCTTTTGAAATGTATTCGTCCATAGCCACCCTAGATGCATTTCCCTGTCAAAAAATTACCCGGCCAACCCATTATACCCGGCCACAAATTGGGCGTAATTAGAGCCTGGAACCAAACGGACCATAAAATGTTGCAAAATTCCACATTGTGATAGATCTATGTCATTAATGGCCCATTTTAAGATGTATTCGTCCATAGCCACCCTAGAGGCATTTCTCTGTCAAAAATTACCCGGCCAACACATTATACCCGGCCACAAATTGGGCGTAAGTAGAGCCTGGAACCAAACATGCCATAAATTGTTGCGAAATTCCACATTGTGAGAGATCAATGTCATTAATGGCCCCTTTTAAGATGTATTCGTCCATAGCCACCCTAGACGCATTTCATTGTCAAAAAATTACCCGGCCAGCCCATTATACGCGGCCACAAATTGGGCGTATGTAGAGCCTGGAACCAAACGGACCCAAAAATGTTGCGAAATTTCAGGTTGTGAGAGATCTATGTCATTAATGGTCATTTTAAGATGTACACGTCCATAGCCGCCCTAGACGCATTTCATTGTCAGAAAATTACCTTGCCAGCCCATTATACGCGGCCACAAATTGGGCGTAAGTAGAGCCTGGAACCAAACGGACCCAAAAATGTTGCGAAATTTCAGGTTGTGAGAGATCTATGTCATTAATGGCCCCTTTTAATGTGTATTCATCCAGAGCCACCCTAGTGGCATTTCACTGTCAAAAAATTACTCGGCCAGCCCATTATACGCGGCCACAAATTGGGCGTAAGTAGAGCCTGGAACCAAACATACCATAAAATGTTGCGAAATTCCAGGTTGTGAGAGATCTATGTCATTAATGGCCCCTTTTAAGATGTATTCGTCCAGAGCCACCCTAGAGGCATTTCATTGTCAAAAAATTACCCGGTCAACCCATTATACCCGGCCACAAATTGGGCGTAAGTAGAGCCTGGAACCAAACGGACCATAAAATGTTGCGAAATTTCAGGTTGTGAGAGATCTATGTCATTAATGGACCCTTTTGAAATGTATTCGTCCATAGCCACCCTAGACGCATTTCCCTGTCAAAAAATTACCCGGCCAACCCATTATACCCGGCCACAAATTGGGCGTAATTAGAGCCTGGAACCAAACGGACCATAAAATGTTGCAAAATTCCACATTGTGATAGATCTATGTCATTAATGGCCCATTTTAAGATGTATTCGTCCATAGCCACCCTAGAGGCATTTCTCTGTCAAAAATTACCCGGCCAACCCATTATACCCGGCCACAAATTGGGCGTAAGTAGAGCCTGGAACCAAACATGCCATAAATTGTTGCGAAATTCCACATTGTGAGAGATCAATGTCATTAATGGCCCCTTTTAAGATGTATTCGTCCATAGCCACCCTAGAGGCATTTCATTGTCAAAAAATTACCCGGCCAGCCCATTATACGCGGCCACAAATTGGGCGTATGTAGAGCCTGGAATCAAACGGACCATAAAATGTTGCGAAATTCCAGGTTGTGAGAGATCTATGTAATTAATGGATCCTTTTAAGATGTAATCGTCCATAGCCACCCTAGAGGCATTTCACTGTCAAAAAATTACCCGGCCAACCCATTATACCCGGCCACAAATTGGGCGTAAGTAGAGCCTGGAACCAAACGGACCATAAAATGTTGCGAAATTCCAGGTTGTGATAGATCTATGTCATTAATGGCCCCTTTTAAGATGTATTCGTCCATAGCCACCCTAGAGGCATTTCATTGTCAAAAAATTACCCGGTCAACCCATTATACGCGGCCACAAATTGGGCGTAAGTAGAGCCTGGAAACAAACATACCATAAAATGTTGCGAAATTCCAGGTTGTGTGAGAACTATGTCATTGGGGGTCCCTTTTAAGATGTATTCGTCCATAGCCACCCTAGAAGCAAATCTCTGTCAAAATGTACCTGGCCATCCCATTATACGCGCCACAAATTGGGCGTAAGTAGATCCTGAAACCAAACGGACCATAAAATGTTGCTAAATTCCAGGTTGTGAGAGATCTATGTCATTAATGGCCCCTTTTAAGATGTATTCATCCATAGCCACCCTAGAGGCATTTCACTGTCAAAAACTAACCCGGCCAACCCATTATACCCGGCCACAAATTGGGCGTAAGTAGAGCCTGGAACCAAACATACCATAAAATGTTGCGAAATTTCAGGTTGTGAGAGATCTATGTCATTAATGGTAATTTTAAGATGTACACGTCCATAGCCGCCCTAGACGCATTTCATTGTCAAAAAATTACCTTGCCAGCCCATTATACGCGGCCACAAATTGGGCGTAAGTAGAGCCTGGAACCAAACGGACCCAAAAATGTTGCGAAATTTCAGGTTGTGAGAGATCTATGTCATTAATGGCCCCTTTTAATGTGTATTCATCCAGAGCCACCCTAGTGGCATTTCACTGTCAAAAAATTACTCGGCCAGCCCATTATACGCGGCCACAAATTGGGCGTAAGTAGAGCCTGGAACCAAACATACCATAAAATGTTGCGAAATTCCAGGTTGTGAGAGATCTATGTCATTAATGGCCCCTTTTAAGATGTATTCGTCCAGAGCCACCCTAGAGGCATTTCATTGTCAAAAAATTACCCGGTCAACCCATTATACCCGGCCACAAATTGGGCGTAAGTAGAGCCTGGAACCAAACGGACCATAAAATGTTGCGAAATTTCAGGTTGTGAGAGATCTATGTCATTAATGGACCCTTTTGAAATGTATTCGTCCATAGCCACCCTAGACGCATTTCCCTGTCAAAAAATTACCCGGCCAACCCATTATACCCGGCCACAAATTGGGCGTAATTAGAGCCTGGAACCAAACGGACCATAAAATGTTGCAAAATTCCACATTGTGATAGATCTATGTCATTAATGGCCCATTTTAAGATGTATTCGTCCATAGCCACCCTAGAGGCATTTCTCTGTCAAAAATTACCCGGCCAACACATTATACCCGGCCACAAATTGGGCGTAAGTAGAGCCTGGAACCAAACATGCCATAAATTGTTGCGAAATTCCACATTGTGAGAGATCAATGTCATTAATGGCCCCTTTTAAGATGTATTCGTCCATAGCCACCCTAGACGCATTTCATTGTCAAAAAATTACCCGGCCAGCCCATTATACGCGGCCACAAATTGGGCGTATGTAGAGCCTGGAACCAAACGGACCCAAAAATGTTGCGAAATTTCAGGTTGTGAGAGATCTATGTCATTAATGGTCATTTTAAGATGTACACGTCCATAGCCGCCCTAGACGCATTTCATTGTCAGAAAATTACCTTGCCAGCCCATTATACGCGGCCACAAATTGGGCGTAAGTAGAGCCTGGAACCAAACGGACCCAAAAATGTTGCGAAATTTCAGGTTGTGAGAGATCTATGTCATTAATGGCCCCTTTTAATGTGTATTCATCCAGAGCCACCCTAGTGGCATTTCACTGTCAAAAAATTACTCGGCCAGCCCATTATACGCGGCCACAAATTGGGCGTAAGTAGAGCCTGGAACCAAACATACCATAAAATGTTGCGAAATTCCAGGTTGTGAGAGATCTATGTCATTAATGGCCCCTTTTAAGATGTATTCGTCCAGAGCCACCCTAGAGGCATTTCATTGTCAAAAAATTACCCGGTCAACCCATTATACCCGGCCACAAATTGGGCGTAAGTAGAGCCTGGAACCAAACGGACCATAAAATGTTGCGAAATTTCAGGTTGTGAGAGATCTATGTCATTAATGGACCCTTTTGAAATGTATTCGTCCATAGCCACCCTAGACGCATTTCCCTGTCAAAAAATTACCCGGCCAACCCATTATACCCGGCCACAAATTGGGCGTAATTAGAGCCTGGAACCAAACGGACCATAAAATGTTGCAAAATTCCACATTGTGATAGATCTATGTCATTAATGGCCCATTTTAAGATGTATTCGTCCATAGCCACCCTAGAGGCATTTCTCTGTCAAAAATTACCCGGCCAACCCATTATACCCGGCCACAAATTGGGCGTAAGTAGAGCCTGGAACCAAACATGCCATAAATTGTTGCGAAATTCCACATTGTGAGAGATCAATGTCATTAATGGCCCCTTTTAAGATGTATTCGTCCATAGCCACCCTAGAGGCATTTCATTGTCAAAAAATTACCCGGCCAGCCCATTATACGCGGCCACAAATTGGGCGTATGTAGAGCCTGGAATCAAACGGACCATAAAATGTTGCGAAATTCCAGGTTGTGAGAGATCTATGTAATTAATGGATCCTTTTAAGATGTAATCGTCCATAGCCACCCTAGAGGCATTTCACTGTCAAAAAATTACCCGGCCAACCCATTATACCCGGCCACAAATTGGGCGTAAGTAGAGCCTGGAACCAAACGGACCATAAAATGTTGCGAAATTCCAGGTTGTGAGAGATCTATGTCATTAATGGCCCCTTTTAAGATGTATTCGTCCATAGCCACCCTAGAGGCATTTCATTGTTTAAAAATTACTCGGCCAGCCCATTATTCGCGGCCACAAATTGGGCGTAAGTAGAGCCTGGAACCAAACGGACCATAAAATGTTGCGAAATGTCAGGTTGTGAGAGATCTCTGTCATTATTGGCCCCTTTTGAGATGTATTCGTCCATAGCCACCCTAATGGCATTTCACTGTCAATAAATTACCCGACAACCAATTATACCCGGCCACAAATTGGGCGTAAGTAGAGCCTGGAACCAAACATACCATAAAATGTTGCGAAATTCCACATTGTGAGAGATCTATGTCATTAATGGCCACTTTTAAGATGTATTCGTCCATAGCCACCCTAGAGGCATTTCACTGTCAAAAAATTACCCGGCCAACCCATTATACCCGGCCACAAATTGGGCGTAAGTAGAGCCTGGAACCAAACATGCCATAAAATGTTGCGAAATTCCAGGTTGTGATAGATCTATGTCATTAATGGCCCCTTTTAAGATGTATTCGTCCATAGCCACCCTAGAGGCATTTCATTGTCAAAAAATTACCCGGTCAACCCATTATACGCGGCCACAAATTGGGCGTAAGTAGAGCCTGGAAACAAACATACCATAAAATGTTGCGAAATTCCAGGTTGTGTGAGAACTATGTCATTGGGGGTCCCTTTTAAGATGTATTCGTCCATAGCCACCCTAGAAGCAAATCTCTGTCAAAATGTACCTGGCCATCCCATTATACGCGCCACAAATTGGGCGTAAGTAGATCCTGGAACCAAACGGACCATAAAATGTTGCTAAATTCCAGGTTGTGAGAGATCTATGTCATTAATGGCCCCTTTTAAGATGTATTCATCCATAGCCACCCTAGAGGCATTTCACTGTCAAAAACTAACCCGGCCAACCCATTATACCCGGCCACAAATTGGGCGTAAGTAGAGCCTGGAACCAAACATACCATAAAATGTTGCGAAATTTCAGGTTGTGAGAGATCTATGTCATTAATGGTAATTTTAAGATGTACACGTCCATAGCCGCCCTAGACGCATTTCATTGTCAAAAAATTACCTTGCCAGCCCATTATACGCGGCCACAAATTGGGCGTAAGTAGAGCCTGGAACCAAACGGACCCAAAAATGTTGCGAAATTTCAGGTTGTGAGAGATCTATGTCATTAATGGCCCCTTTTAACGTGTATTCATCCAGAGCCACCCTAGTGGCATTTCACTGTCAAAAAATTACTCGGCCAGCCCATTATACGCGGCCACAAATTGGGCGTAAGTAGAGCCTGGAACCAAACATACCATAAAATGTTGCGAAATTCCAGGTTGTGAGAGATCTATGTCATTAATGGCCCCTTTTAAGATGTATTCGTCCAGAGCCACCCTAGAGGCATTTCATTGTCAAAAAATTACCCGGTCAACCCATTATACCCGGCCACAAATTGGGCGTAAGTAGAGCCTGGAACCAAACGGACCATAAAATGTTGCGAAATTTCAGGTTGTGAGAGATCTATGTCATTAATGGACCCTTTTGAAATGTATTCGTCCATAGCCACCCTAGACGCATTTCCCTGTCAAAAAATTACCCGGCCAACCCATTATACCCGGCCACAAATTGGGCGTAATTAGAGCCTGGAACCAAACGGACCATAAAATGTTGCAAAATTCCACATTGTGATAGATCTATGTCATTAATGGCCCATTTTAAGATGTATTCGTCCATAGCCACCCTAGAGGCATTTCTCTGTCAAAAATTACCCGGCCAACCCATTATACCCGGCCACAAATTGGGCGTAAGTAGAGCCTGGAACCAAACATGCCATAAATTGTTGCGAAATTCCACATTGTGAGAGATCAATGTCATTAATGGCCCCTTTTAAGATGTATTCGTCCATAGCCACCCTAGAGGCATTTCATTGTCAAAAAATTACCCGGCCAGCCCATTATACGCGGCCACAAATTGGGCGTATGTAGAGCCTGGAATCAAACGGACCATAAAATGTTGCGAAATTCCAGGTTGTGAGAGATCTATGTCATTAATGGATCCTTTTAAGATGTAATCGTCCATAGCCACCCTAGAGGCATTTCACTGTCAAAAAATTACCCGGCCAACCCATTATACCCGGCCACAAATTGGGCGTAAGTAGAGCCTGGAACCAAACGGACCATAAAATGTTGCGAAATTCCAGGTTGTGAGAGATCTATGTCATTAATGGCCCCTTTTAAGATGTATTCGTCCATAGCCACCCTAGAGGCATTTCATTGTTTAAAAATTACTCGGCCAGCCCATTATTCGCGGCCACAAATTGGGCGTAAGTAGAGCCTGGAACCAAACGGACCATAAAATGTTGCGAAATGTCAGGTTGTGAGAGATCTCTGTCATTATTGGCCCCTTTTGAGATGTATTCGTCCATAGCCACCCTAATGGCATTTCACTGTCAATAAATTACCCGACAACCAATTATACCCGGCCACAAATTGGGCGTAAGTAGAGCCTGGAACCAAACATACCATAAAATGTTGCGAAATTCCACATTGTGAGAGATCTATGTCATTAATGGCCACTTTTAAGATGTATTCGTCCATAGCCACCCTAGAGGCATTTCACTGTCAAAAAATTACCCGGCCAACCCATTATACCCGGCCACAAATTGGGCGTAAGTAGAGCCTGGAACCAAACATGCCATAAAATGTTGCGAAATTCCAGGTTGTGATAGATCTATGTCATTAATGGCCCCTTTTAAGATGTATTCGTCCATAGCCACCCTAGAGGCATTTCATTGTCAAAAAATTACCCGGTCAACCCATTATACGCGGCCACAAATTGGGCGTAAGTAGAGCCTGGAAACAAACATACCATAAAATGTTGCGAAATTCCAGGTTGTGTGAGAACTATGTCATTGGGGGTCCCTTTTAAGATGTATTCGTCCATAGCCACCCTAGAAGCAAATCTCTGTCAAAATGTACCTGGCCATCCCATTATACGCGCCACAAATTGGGCGTAAGTAGATCCTGGAACCAAACGGACCATAAAATGTTGCTAAATTCCAGGTTGTGAGAGATCTATGTCATTAATGGCCCCTTTAAAGATGTATTCATCCATAGCCACCCTAGAGGCATTTCACTGTCAAAAACTAACCCGGCCAACCCATTATACCCGGCCACAAATTGGGCGTAAGTAGAGCCTGGAACCAAACATACCATAAAATGTTGCGAAATTTCAGGTTGTGAGAGATCTATGTCATTAATGGTAATTTTAAGATGTACACGTCCATAGCCGCCCTAGACGCATTTCATTGTCAAAAAATTACCTTGCCAGCCCATTATACGCGGCCACAAATTGGGCGTAAGTAGAGCCTGGAACCAAACGGACCCAAAAATGTTGCGAAATTTCAGGTTGTGAGAGATCTATGTCATTAATGGCCCCTTTTAACGTGTATTCATCCAGAGCCACCCTAGTGGCATTTCACTGTCAAAAAATTACTCGGCCAGCCCATTATACGCGGCCACAAATTGGGCGTAAGTAGAGCCTGGAACCAAACGGACCATAAAATGTTGCGAACTTTCAGGTTGTGAGAGATCTATGTCATTAATGAACCCTTTTGAAATGTATTCGTCCATAGCCACCCTAGAGGCATTTCCCTGTCAAAAAATTACCCGGCCAACCCATTATACCCGGCCACAAATTGGGCGTAATTAGAGCCTGGAACCAAACGGACCATAAAATGTTGCGAAATTCCAGGTTGTGAGAGATCTATGTCATTAATGGCCCCTTTTAAGATGTATTCGTCCATAGCCACCCTAGAGGCATTTCACTGTCAAAAAATTACCCGGCCAACCCATTATACCCGTCCACAAATTGGGCGTAAGTAGAGCCTGGAACCAAACGGACCATAACATGTTGCGAAATTCCAGGTTGTGAGAGATCTATGTCATTAATGGCCCCTTTTAAGATGTATTCGTCCATAGCCACCCTAGAGGCATTTCATTGTTTAAAAATTACCCGGCCAGCCCATTATTCGCGGCCACAAATTGGGCGTAAGTAGAGCCTGGAACCAAACGGACCATAAAATGTTGCGAAATGTCAGGTTGTGAGAGATCTCTGTCATTATTGGCCCCTTTTGAGATGTATTCGTCCATAGCCACCCTAATGGCATTTCACTGTCAATAAATTACCCGACAACCAATTATACCCGGCCACAAATTGGGCGTAAGTAGAGCCTGGAACCAAACATAACATAAAATGTTGCGAAATTACACATTGTGAGAGATCTATGTCTATAATGGCCCCTTTTAAGACGTATTCGTCCATAGCCACCCTAGAGGCATTTCAATGTCAAAACATTACCCGGTCAACCCATTATACCCGGCCACAAGGTGAGCGTAAGTAGAGCCTAGAACCAAACATACCATAAAATGTTGCGAAATTCCAGGTTGTGAGAGATCTATGTCATTAATGGCCACTTTTAAGATGTATTCGTCCATAGCCACCCTAGCATTTCACTGTCTAAAAACTACCCGGCCAACCCATTATACCCGGCCACAAATTGTGCGTAAGTAGAGCCTGGAACCAAACATACTATAAAATGTTGCGAAATTCCAGGTTGTGAGAGATCTATGTCATTAATGGCCCCTTTTAAGATGTATTCATCCATAGCCACCCTAGAGGCATTTCACTGTCAAAAAATTACCCGGCCAACCCATTATACCCGGTCACAAATTGGGCGTATGTAGAGCCTGGAACCAAACATACCATAAAATGTTGCGAAATTCCAGGTTGTGAGAGATCTATGTCATTAATGGCCCCTTTTAAGATGTATTCATCCATAGCCACCCTAGAGGCATTTCACTGTCAAAAAATTACCCGGCCAACCCATTATACCCGGTCACAAATTGGGCGTATGTAGAGCCTGGAACCAAACATACCATAAAATGTTGCGAAATTCCAGGTTGTGAGAGATCTATGTCATTAATGGCCCCTTTTAAGATGTATTCGTCCATAGCCACCCTAGAGGCATTTCATTGTCAAAAAATTACCCGGCCAGCCCATTATACGCGGCCACAAATTGGGCGTAAGTAGAGCCTGGAACCAAACGGACCCTAAAATGTTACTAAATTTCAGGTTGTGAGAGATCTATGTCGTAGGTGTCCCATTTTAAGACGTATTCGGCAATAGCCACCCTAGAGGCAAATCTCTGTCAAAAAATTACCCGGCCAGCCCATTATACCCGGCCACAAATTAGGCGTAAGTATAGCCTGGAAACAAACGGACTCTAAAATGTTGCTAAATTCCATGTTGTGAAAGATCTATGTCATTGGTTGGCAATTTTAAGATGTATTCGTCCATAGCCACTCTAGAGGCAAATCTCTGTCTAAAAATTACCTGGCCAGCCCATTATACCGGCCGCAAATTGGGCGTAAGTAGAGCCTGGAACCAAATGGACCCTAAACTGTTGCTAAATTTCAGGTTGTGAGAGATCTATGTCATTGGTGGCCCCTTTTAAGATGTATTCGGCCATAGCCACCCTAGAGGCATTTCACTGTCAAAAAATTACCCGGTCAACCCATTATACCCGGCCACAAATTGGGCGTAAGTAGAGCCTGGAACCAAACATACCATAAAATGTTGCGAAATTCCAGGTTGTGAGAGATCCCAGTGGGATATAGGTCGAGATCCCAGTGGGATTTAGATCGGGAACTAGGTGGGATTTAGGTCGGGATCCCGGTGGGAGTTATGTTGGGATCCCGGTGGGATTTATGTCGGGATCCCGGTGGGATTTATGTTGGGATTCGGGTGGGATTTTGGGCGGAATCACGATGAGGTTTAAGGTGGGAATAAGGTTGGGAATTAGGTCGGGATCCTAGTGGGATTTAATCATTTGAAATAGTATTTAGGTCGTATCCCGGTGGGATTTATGTCGGAATCCCGGTGGGATTTAGGTTGGCATATGACCGGGATATAAACGGGATTTTTGGTAGGGATATTTTGGTATCCCGGCCGGGATCCCGACCTAAATCTCACCGGGATCCCGACCAAAAATCCCTGCGGGATTTTAGCGGAATCCCAGCTGGATTTCCGGTTATATATTATAATGCCTATTGGTGTGAATTCGTCTATAGCCTCTGTATGGGCAAATCGCTGTCAAAAAGGTACCGGAATAACCCATTATAACCGGCCACAAATTGGGCGTAAGTATAGTCTGTCTGGAATCAAAACCGACTCTAAACTGTTGCCAAATTCCTGAAATCAGACATAGCCATTAGCCAATTGAGATGTGATTCACATTCGGGAAAGTACCCGGGTCGTTCATTTTACCTGGCCACAAATTGGACGTAAGTAGAGTCTGGAATCCAAACGAACCCTAACATATCGCTAAATTTCCAATTGTGAGAGATCTATGGTATTTGTGGCCCCTTTTGTTGTGAATGCTCCATAACCACTATCTGGCCAAATCACTATCAAAAACATATGCGGATAGCCAATTATTTCCGGCCGCAAATTGGGCGTAAGTAGAGTCTGTATATATGCAAACGGGCCATAAAATGAAGCCAAAGTCCCGATTGTA
The DNA here is from genome assembly GCA_032622095.1 of Siphonodentalium dalli. Classification (NCBI taxonomy): domain Eukaryota; kingdom Metazoa; phylum Mollusca; class Scaphopoda; order Gadilida; family Siphonodentaliidae; genus Siphonodentalium; species Siphonodentalium dalli. Next base: position 90,232,712 of record CP136069.1, read on the forward strand.
AGATACCTATGTTTTTGCGCCACGGCCCTCTTGATAGTGTGGGGGGGGGGGGGTACTTGCAAAATCGTTCCCTTTGTGATAGAAGCGCCAAACTTTCAGAGTTTGTTTAGTGGTTGGTGAGTATCACTAAACTGGCTGGTTCCAGATTTTGGAGGTCACATTGACCTTCAATTTGACCTTGACCTTTTTTAAATCTCTGTTTTTGGGTTGGGTGGTTTATGCCAGATTTTGGAGGTCACCTTGACCTTCAATTTGACCTTGACCATTTTGAAAATCTCAGTTTTTGGGTTGGGTGATTTATGCCATCCTTTTCTTGTGAAAATCGTATCTTCATACAGTTTCTCAATGCAATTATAGTTGGGAGGTGACCACGGTTCATTTGAGCCAAAACATATCTAAATTTTCATAAGATGGCCGCCAATATGGCGGCCGGAATTTGAAAATATGACATTTTTTTCACAAATATCTTCTAGATCAATTCATGCTGTTTGGAACTGGTTGAGTAATGCAACTTTATTTTGTAATTTTTTATATTAACTGATCATTAGAGCAATTAAATATGAAATTGTTGGGGTCCTAGCCTCTTCCAATCCCTCAACAAATCGATTTTACAGAATGGGGTATAAAATTTTACAAAAATTCACAATTGGGATTCTAGTCATATTTCAACAAGAAATGAACAGAACTTTGTAATGTAAGTGAGGCATATCATTACCTATGAATATTCCAACTCTCTGGAACTAAAATTCTTACTTTGGCTCGAAATGGCTGCCAATATGGCCGCCAAAATATGGAAAATGGTAAATATTACACCAGCGTGTCCTGCAATCGCTTACAAGTTGTGGTTGATGTATAAAATGGGCTATTCTGCATTCTATACATGGAACACTAACATGCCTGATGCACCATGGTTAATTGTTACTATTGTCACCACTGACATCGTCTAAAATATTGGACTTTTCTCTCAAATACTTGACATAAATATTGGCAAAAAAATCACTTTTCAGGTTTGGACCATTTTTTCAGAACAAATGTAACTATCTTTGGATTGAAAGGTATTTATTGTTTTGGTCTATCTTAAATGTGTCTCACTCCGGTGTTTATAGACCAAATTGCTCAAGATGGCTTCCAAAATGGCAACCAAATTTGTAAAATGGTAATTTTTTACATATATCCCGAACATTCTCTGCATCATCCGAAAAGGTAGCAAAATGTGACTCACTTGGTTATTATACGTGTTAGTTAATCAACTGACAACTACATGTTCTATTCTGGTTGTCCCAGTTCCGTATGGGGCAAGACAAATTCATTTTAAAGTATGTACTTTTGCGCAGAACCTCTTTTGTGATTTTGGCCATATTTATTGAAAGGAAATGGGCAGAAATTTGAGACAGAACTTAGATGGACCATAATAATTGGCTATTCTGGTCTATTATGATAAAAAAAATGTCAACTGGATACAGTGTGGATGCCAAGATCGTAGCCAGGGAGTTACTCTATGATCATAGGTTAGGTGAATAGGTATACATGGAGTTATTGTATGTCATGACTTATGTCAATGGGTATACAATGAGTGACTATATGGATATGTGTGGGTTTTCCATGGTAAGATGCATCTAGGTATACAGGGAGATGTCATGGTCAGGTGCGAGGTGAATCGGTATGCATGGAGTGACTTTACGGTGTATATCCAGTACGGGTGCACCAGGTGTGCCTGTATGGGCATTGGTGTGGTGTATGGATATAGCTACATGGTCATCTATGTGTTGATTATGTATATATGGAGTGACTGTAAGGTCATGGGTGGGATGTACATGTGTTGTCTGTATGATCATAGATGGGGTGTGTGGATAAATAGGGTGTGATTTTATGGTTACTGGTAATGTGTATAGGTATATATGGAATGACTGCACGGCCATGATTGAAAATGAATACCTGGAGTAAGATGGGTGGACATTACCGAGCGTGTGGCTATATAGGTAGTGTCCGTGTGGTAACGGGTGTGATGTATATTTATATATCTCGTGGATGTATTATCATTGGTGTGTGTATAGGGATTAGCTGTATTATCATGGATGGCGTGTGTGATTATACATTGAATTGCTGAATTGTCATGTGTGAGGTGTATATGCAAGAATGGATTGTTTGAGTGGTCGTGTGTATATCTGGAAGGATTTAATGGCTATTAGCGAGGTTTACATGTATACCTGGAGTTAATCTATGGTCTAGGGTGGGCTGCATATGTATATCGAGTGGTTATATGACTGTGTGTCGAATAGGTATACAGGTAGTGAATGTATGGTCAATGGTGAGATGAGTACATGTATGTATACAAGTAGTGAATGTATGATCATAGATGGAATGGACATCTATACAGGGGGTGACTATGGTCAATGGTGAGATGAATGGGTATACAAGGAGTGACTATATGGTTATGGGTCATGTTTAGGAGTATACCCGGTGTGCCTGTATTGTGACGCGTGGCTGTATGGTCATCCATGGTCATGGGTCAGGTGTACATGTATACAGTATACACTATATTGTTATGTATGTGGTGTTTATGTATATATGTAATGACTGCGATGTAATGGGTGGCTATCGCTTTCCGCGCTTAACGTCATCCATGTACATAAACACCATCAAGATGGATAACTCTCTGACATGACATCTCCATTGATTAACATATCCTTGAGTTATTGTGGACAGCGATAGCCACCCAAGGTACACATGTACAACCCACCATTACCCACCAGTCACTTCATATGTACATAAATACCACACAAATGACAACATAGTCACCCACTTTATACACGTAAACCTGATCATACAGCCATACTTGGTTATACCGGTACATACCACAAATGACGATAGAGCCACGAGTCACCATGTATGAACACCAAGTATACACCTACATCCAACACATCACCATATAATCACTCTATGTATACATATTCACTACATTCACGATCATACAGTCACTCATTGTATACCTATTCACCTCACAATGGACCATACATCCACTACTTGTATACCTATTCGCCATATACATGACCATAGAGTCAATCCAGGTATACATATACACATCACCAATGGTGAACCCTTCCAGATATACCAATACCAGCACATACGACCACTCATAAGTTCCACACTTGCCATACTCATACACGCCATCCATGATCATACATCTACTCCCCATACACCACCAATGATAACACATCCACAACATATATAAATATACGTCCCACCGCTACCAACAGGGCACTCCCTATATACCCACACATCATTCATGACCATACAATAACTCGCTGTATACCTATTAATAGGCTATTATCCTCATCTATGATCATAGAGTAACTCCCGGGCTGTCATCTTGGCTTCCACCCTATATCCAGTTGATAATTTTTTATCATAATGGGCCAGAATACCCACATCTCATGGTTCATCTCAGTTCCATCTCAAAGTTCTACCCATTTCCTTTCAATAATATGGCCAGAATCACAAAAGAGGTTCTCCGCAAAATTCCATACTGCAACTTTAAAATGAATCTGTCATGCCCCATACGGAACTAGGACAAACATAATAGAACATAGTTGTCAGTTAATTAACTAACACGTATAATAACCAGTGAGTCACAATTTGCTACCTTTTCGGATAACGCAGAGAATAATGTTCGGGATATGTGTAAAAAATTAACTTTTTACAAATTTGGTTGCCATTTTGGAAGTCATCTTGAGCAATTTAGTCTATAAACACCGTAATGTGACACATTTAAGATAGGTCAAAACAATAAATACATTTGATACCAAAGGTAGTTGCATTTTACTTGAAAAAATGGTCGAACCCTGACAAGTTAATTATTGCCGATATTTATGTCAAGTTTGTGAGAGAAAAATCCAATATTTCTGGTGATGTCAGTGGTGGCAATAGTAAAAATGACACATGGTGCATCAGACATGTTAGTATTCAATGTATAGAATACAGATTAGCCAATTGTTTACATCAAACACAACTTGTAAGCGATTGCAGGACACCCTGGGTCAATATTTACCATTTTCCATATTTTGGCGGCCATTTTGGTAGCCATTTTGAGCCAAGGTAAGATTTTTGGTTCCAGAGAGTTGGAATATGCATAGGTAATGATATGCCTCACTTACATTACAATGGTTTTTTCATTTAGTTTTGAAATATGACTAGAATCACAATTGTGATTTTTTGTAAAATTTTGTACCGCGTTCTGTAAAATCGAATTGTTGAGGGATAATTGCATATTTAATTGCTCCAATGATCAGTTAATATACAAAACACAAAATAAAATCATATTACTAAACTAGTTCCAAACAGCATGAATTGATCTAGAAGATATTTGTGAAAAAAATGTCACATTTAAACTTCCGGCGGCAATTTTATCGGCCATCTTGGATGGTGAGTTTCAATTTTGGCCCAGAAAAGTGTCATTTTGTCTTAGCTTCACGCTTTATATTGAAAACTGCTTTGGAAAACCATCAACTATGACTGAATGTTATTTTTTTTTTATTTTACAACAAATCGTCTTTTTAGGGGGTGTTCTACTTCCGGTCACTTTTTTTCCAGGTTCCACTCACTGAAAAGCTGGAACCAGCTAGATTCTCATTTAGAATATGTTAAACTACATCTGTGCCAATTTTGGTGCTTCTATCAAAAAGTGAACGATTTTTATGTTTTCTTGTAATTCACTATGATGTGAATTCGTCCACAGCCGCCTTATGGGCAAATTACTGTCAAACAATTTCCGATTCTGTGAGATTTATCTTATTTGTGGCCACTTTTGGGGGTGACTCCGCCTATTGCGAACTTATGGGCAAATGATTGTCAAGAATACTCGGTTATATAGCCCATTATAGCGACCACATGCAAATTGGGCGTAAATTGGTGATTCTCCCTTAAATGAGCAAATTCGTCCAGAAAATTCTGAAAAAAATAAATATGTCACATACCGATGAATGTTATGTGAGTATGTAGGACATATATTGGTGACCATGACAATGTCATTTGGCAAAATTATAGGGCAAGGAGGTCAAGGTCAATCAAGGTCGTTCATTACAGCACGTGCCAATGACGTTTTTTGGGTTGAATCAGGGCGACGTCATTGTCAAATTCGCTCTTTCTCCAAAAACTTGTGTTTAATTCGAATATCATGATTAATGGAAACCAAACAAAATTGAGCCACTTTGTTGACATGTGCCCTTTAATAGTTGAATTATCGTTATGAGTATATATTCAACTTGTAAATCATGGAGTAGCCGGTGATGTATCCGTCCAAACGACGTATCGCGCAGCTCCGCACGTTGAGACGTCTATGAGATACAGCCATTTGAATATACGTGGTGGAAATTGATGTGCTTTGTGGGCGTGACTTAGAGTTCAAACTCTCTAAGAGGTCAACAAATACACCGTACATATCTGATAATTGCATGGAAACAGATTTTGAGGGCTATTCCTATCAAGTCGGGCATGCCCTGATCCATCGTACACTTTGTTTGAAGCCAAACGACCGAGGAAGTCTGATGTAGACAACGTGAACATACGTCAATCGAACTCTGTTCCTCAAGGGGTTCGCCAAATTGCAATGAGAGTTTACAGTAGAAAACATTGTCGATGGATTTCTCTTACATATGTTTCAAGATATCGAACTGAAATTTGGTATTTAGGGGTTTCTCGGTGCGCTCAAACAGATATAATTATCAGTGAGATATTCCGATGGCCCAAAATGTGCCAATGACGCCGTTGCTATACCATACGAACCTGAAATCGCCCCGCAGGCAGAACGATTGTTGAAAAGTACCGAAACAATTGATTTTCAAACTGTCATCTGCTTCTCTCTGCGATTGTTTGTTGTAAACGTCAATGCATTTAGAAACTTGGTTAGGTTCCGTTGATCACCCCCACTCACTCACTGACTCACTCACTGACTCACCCCCCGATCCAATAGGAACTCTATGTGTATGCACATCGTGTTGACCCTTTTACAGCAGAACCACCCAAATATCCTAAGCGTGAAATATGTCTGTGATTGGGTGTAACATTATTCTGTGTCGCGGTGTGGACATGTCGCGGTGTGGACATTTTTTATGTTTTCTTCATTTTTTTTTCATTTTCTGTTTATGTCAGGCGTCCATTCTTTTTTATGCACGATTCTTCACCACATGTGTACTATTTGAGCCATTTTGGTACTCTCCCGACATATTTTCTATTTCTTTTGGTAGCGTCGCGGTGTGGACAATAATTAAGGGGCGCTGGTGAATACTTATTTTCGTCTCATTTTTAGGGTATTTCACCCACCCATGCCGTCAAATCGGTCGAAATCCTTACCGTTCTCGAAAATGGTCCATACCCCATTTTCACCGCCGGGGGTGATGGGTGGGTGTGGGGGTGTTTCTAACGGTATTTGGGGAGGGCCACCCACTCATGCCGTCAAATCGGTCGAAATCCTTACCGTTCTCGAAAATGGTCCATTTCCCATTTTCACCCCTCTGGTGCCCCCCCCCCCCCCCACCGGGGGTGATGGGTGGGGTCGGGGTGTTTCTATGTGGTATTTGGGTCGAGCAACCCACCAATGCCGTCAAATCTGTCGAAATCCTTACCATTCTCGAAAATGGTCCATACCCCATTTTCACCCCCCTCGGGTGGCACCCCTCGGGGGTAATGGGTCGGGTTGTTTCTAGGTGGTATTTGGGGCGGGCCACAAACCCATGCCGTCAAATCTGTCGAAATCCTTACTTTTCTCGAAAATGGTCCATACCCCATTTTCACCCCCTCGGGTTGGCACCCCGGGGGTGATGTGTGGGTGTCGGGGTGTTTCTAGGTGATATTTGGGTCAGGCCACCCACTGATGCCGTCAAATCGGTCGAAATCCTTACCGTTCTCGAAAATGGTCCATACCCCATTTTCACCCTCTCGGGGTGGCACCCCGGGGGTGATGGTGGGGGTCGGGGTGTTTCTAGGTGGTATTTGTGGCGGGCTACCCACACATGTCGTCAAATCGGTCGAAATCCTTACCGTTCTCGAAAATGGTCCATACCCCAAAATGGGCCACCAATGACATAGATCTCTCACAATGTGGAATTTAGTAACATTTTAGGGTCCGTTTGGTTCCAGGCTCTACTTACGCCCAATTTGTGGCTGGGTATAATGGGCTAGCCGGGTAATGTTATGACATTTAGTTGACCCTAGGGTGGCTATAGACGAATACATCGTAAAAGGGGCCACCAATGACATAGATATCTCTCAACATGTAATTTAGCAATATTTTAGGGTCCGTTTGTTTCCAGGCTCTACTTACGCCCAATTTGTGGCCGGGTATAATGGGCTGGCCGGGTAATTTATTTTACAGAGATTTGCCGCTTGGGTGGCTATGGCCGAATACATCTTAAAAGGGACAACCAATGGCATAGATCTCCCACAACCTGAAATTTAGCAACATTTTAGGGTTCGTTTGGTTCCAGGCTCTACTTACGCCCACTTTATGGCCGGGTATAATGGGCTGGCCGGGTATTTGTTTTGAGGCAGATTTACCCCTAGGACGGCTATGGCCGAATACATCTTAAAAGGGGCCACCATTGGCATAGATCTCTCACAACCTGAAATCTATCAACATTTTAGGGTCCGTTTGGTTCCAGGCTCTACTTACGCCAAATTTGTGGCCGGGTATAATGGGCTGGCCGGGTAATTTTTAGACAGAGATTTGCCCCTATGGTGGCTGTGGACGAATATATCTTAAAAGGGGCCACCAATGACATATATCTCTCACAACCTGAAATAGAGCAACATTTTAGGGTCCGTTTGGTTCCAGGCTCTACTTACGCCCAATTTGTGGCCGGGTATAATGGGCTGGCCGGATAATTTTATGACATTTATTTGCCCATAGGGTGGCTATGGACGAATACATCTTAAAAGGGGCCACCAATGACATATATCTCTCACAATGTGGAATTTAGCAACATTTTAGGGTCCGTTTGGTTCCAGGCTCTACTTACGCCCAATTTGTGGCCGGGTATAATGGGCTGGCCGGATAATTTTATGACATTGATTTGCCCCTAGGGTGGCTATGGACGAATACATCTTAAAAGGAGCCACCAATGACATAGATCTCTCACAATATGGAATTTAGCAACATTTTAGGGTCCGTTTGGTTCCAGGATCTACTTACGCCCAATTTGTGGCCGGGTATAAAGGGCTAGCCGGGTAATTTAATGACATTTATTTGCCCCTAGGGTGGCTATGGACGAATACATCTTAAAAGGAGCCACCAATGACATAGATCTCTCACAATGTGGAATTTAGCAACATTTTAGGGTTCATTTGGTTCCAGGCTCTACTTACGCCCAATTTGTGGCCGGGTATAATGGGCTGGCCGGGTAATTTTTTGACAGATATTTGCCCCTAGGGTTGCTATGGACGAAAACATCTTAAAAGGTGCCACCAAGGACATAGATCTCTCACAATCTGAAATTTACAGCATTTTAGGGTCCGTTTGGTTCCAGGCTCTAATTACGCCTAATTTGTGGCCGGTTATAATGGGCAGGTCGGGTAATTTTTTGACAGATATTTGCCCCTAGGGTTGCTATGGACGAAAACATCTTAAAAGGGACCACCAATGACATAGATCTCTCACAACCTGGAATTTAGCAACATTTTATGGTCCGTTTGGTTCCAGGCTCTACTTACGCCCAATTTGTGGCCGCGTATAATGGGCTGGCCGGGTAATTTTTTGACAATGAAATGCGTCTAGGGCGGCTATGGACGTGTACATCTTAAAATGGGCCATTAATGACATAGATATCTCACAACCTGAAATTTCGCAACATTTTTGGGTCCGTTTGGTTCCAGGCTCTAATTACGCCCAATTTGTGGCCGCGTATAAGGGGCTGGCCGGGTAATTTTTTGACAACGAAATGCGACTAGGGCGGCTATGGACGAATACATCTTAAAAGGGGCCATTAATGACATAGATCTCTCACGACCTGGAATTTCGCAACATTTTATGGCATGTTTGGTTCCAGGCTCTACTTACGCCCAATTTGTGGCCGGGTATAATGGGCTGGCCGGGTAATTTTTTGACAGTGAAATGCCTCTAGGGTGGCTATGGACGAATACATCTTAAAAGTGGCCATTAATGACATAGATCTCTCACAACCTGGAATTTCGCAACATTTTATGGTCCGTTTGGTTCCAGGATCTACTTACGCCTAATTTTTGGCCGCGTATAATGGGCTGGCCGGGTATTTTTTTGACAGTGAAATGCCTCTAGGGTGGCTATGGATGAATATATCTTAAAAGGGGCTATTAATGACATATATCTCTCACAACCTGGAATTTAGCAACATTTTAGGGTTCATTTGGTTCCAGGCTCTACTTACGCCCAATTTGTGGCCGGGTATAATGGGCTGGCCGGGTAATTTTTTGACAGATATTTGCCCCTAGGGTTGCTATGGACGAAAACATCTTAAAAGGTGCCACCAAGGACATAGATCTCTCACAATCTGAAATTTACAGCATTTTAGGGTCCGTTTGGTTCCAGGCTCTAATTACGCCTAATTTGTGGCCGGTTATAATGGGCAGGTCGGGTAATTTTTTGACAGATATTTGCCCCTAGGGTTGCTATAGACGAAAACATCTTAAAAGGGACCACCAATGACATAGATCTCTCACAACCTGGAATTTAGCAACATTTTAGGGTCCGTTTGGTTCCAGGCTCTACTTACGCCCCATTTGTGGCCGCGTATAATGGGCTGGCCGGGTAATTTTTTGACAATGAAATGCGTCTAGGGCGGCTATGGACGTGTACATCTTAAAATGGGCCATTAATGACATAGATATCTCACAACCTGAAATTTCGCAACATTTTTGGGTCCGTTTGGTTCCAGGCTCTAATTACGCCCAATTTGTGGCCGCGTATAATGGGCTGGCCGGGTAATTTTTTGACAACGAAATGCGACTAGGGCGGCTATGGACGAATACATCTTAAAAGGGGCCATTAATGACATAGATCTCTCACGACCTGGAATTTCGCAACATTTTATGGCATGTTTGGTTCCAGGCTCTACTTACGCCCAATTTGTGGCCGGGTATAATGGGCTGGCCGGGTATTTTTTTGACAGTGAAATGCCTCTAGGGTGGCTATGGACGAATACATCTTAAAAGTGGCCATTAATGACATAGATCTCTCACAACCTGGAATTTCGCAACATTTTATGGTCCGTTTGGTTCCAGGATCTACTTACGCCTAATTTTTGGCCGCGTATAATGGGCTGGCCGGGTATTTTTTTGACAGTGAAATGCCTCTAGGGTGGCTATGGATGAATATATCTTAAAAGGGGCCATTAATGACATATATCTCTCACAACCTGGAATTTAGCAACATTTTAGGGTCCGTTTGGTTCCAGGATCTACTTACGCCCAATTTGTGGCCGCGTATAATGGGCTGGCCGGGTACATTTTGACAGTGAAATGCCACTAGGGTGGTTATGGACGAATACATCTTAAAAGGGGCCATTAATGACATAGATCTCTCACAATGTGGAATTTCGCAACAGTTTATGCTATGTTTGGTTCCAGGCTCTACTTACGCCCAATTTGTGACCGGGTATAATGGGTTGGCCGGGTATTTTTTTGACAGTGAAATGCCTCTAGGGTGGCTATGGACGAATACATCTTAAAATGGGCCATTAATGATATAGATCTCTCACAACCTGGAATTTCGCAACATGTTATGGTATGTTTGGTTCCAGGCTCTACTTACGCCCAATTTGTGGCCGGGTATAATGGGTTGGCCGGGTAATTTTTTGACAGTGAAATGCCTCTAGGGTGGCTATGGACGAATACATCTTAAAAGTGGCCATTAATGAAATAGATCTCTCACAACCTGGAATTTCGCAACATTTTATGGTATGTTTGGTTCCAGCCTCTACTTACGCCCAATTTGTGGCCGGGTATAATGGGTTGGCCGGGTTAATTTTTGACAGTGAAATGCCTCTAGGGTGGCTTTGGACGAATACATCTCAAAATGGGCCATTAATGACATAGATCTCTCACAACCTGAAATTTCGCAACATTTTATGGTCCGTTTGGTTCCAGGATCTACTTACGCCCAATTTTGGCAGCGTATAATGGGCTGGCCGGGTATTTTTTTGACAGTGAAATGCCTCTAGGGTGGCTATGGATGAATACATCTTAAAAGGGGCCATTAATGACATAGATCTCTCACAACCTGGAATTTAGCAACATTTTAGGGTCCGTTTGGTTCCAGGCTCTACTTACGCCCAAGTTGTGGCCGCGTATAATTGGATGGCCAGGTACATTTTGACAGAGATTTGCTTCTAGGGTGGCTATGGACGAATACATCTTAAAAGGGACCCTCAATGACATAGTTCTCTCACAACCTGGAATTTCGCAACATTTTATGGTATGTTTGTTTCCAGGCTCTACTTACGCCCAAGTTGTGGCCGGGTATAATGGGTTGTCCGGGTTAATTTTTGATAGTGAAATGCCTCTAGGGTGGCTATGGACGAATACATCTCAAAAGGGGCCATTAATGACATAGATCTCTCACAACCTGAAATTTCGCAACAGTTTATGGTCCGTTCGGTTCCAGGCTCTACTTACGCCCAATTTGTGGCCGCGTATAATGGGCTGGCCGAGTAATTTTTTGACAGTGAAATGCCTCTAGGGTGGCTGTGGATGAATACATCTTAAAAGGGGCCATTAATGACATAGATCTATCACAACCTGAAATTTAGCAACATTTTATGGCATGTTTGGTTCCAGGCTCTACTTACGCCCAATTTGAGGCCGGGTATAATGGGCTGGCCGGGTAATTTTTTGACATTGAAATGCCTCTAGGGTGGCTATGGACGAATACATCTTAAAAGTGGCCATTAATGACATAGATCTCTCACTACCTGGAATTTCGCAACATTTTATGGTCCGTTTGGTTCCAGGATCTACTTACGCCTAATTTTTGGCCGCGTATAATGGGCTGGCCGGGTATTTTTTTGACAGTAAAATGCCTCTAGGGTGGCTATGGATGAATATATCTTAAAAGGGGCCATTAATGACATATATCTCTCACAACCTGGAATTTAGCAACATTTTAGGGTCCGTTTGGTTCCAGGATCTACTTACGCCCAATTTGTGGCCGCATATAATGGGCTGGCCGGGTACATTTTGACAGTGAAATGCCACTAGGGTGGCTATGTACGAATACATCTTAAAAGGGGCCATTAATGACATAGAACTCTCACAATGTGGAATTTCGCAACAGTTTATGCTATGTTTGGTTCCAGGCTCTACTTACGCCCAATTTGTGACCGGGTATAATGGGTCGGCCGGGTATTTTTTTGACAGTGAAATGCCTCTAGGGTGGCTATGGACGAATACATCTTAAAATGGGCCATTACTGATATAGATCTCTCACAACCTGGAATTTCGCAACATGTTATGGTATGTTTGGTTCCAGGCTCTACTTACGCCCAATTTTTTGTTCGGGTATAATGGGTTGGCCGGGTACTTTTTTGACAGTGAAATGCCTCTAGGGTGGCTATGGACGAATACATCTTAAAAGTGGCCATTAATGAAATAGATCTCTCACAACCTGGAATTTCGCAACATTTTATGGTATGTTTGGTTCCAGCCTCTACTTACGCCCAATTTGTGGCCGGGTATAATGGGTTGGCCGGGTTAATTTTTGACAGTGAAATGCCTCTAGAGTGGCTATGGACGAATACATCTTAAAAGTGGCCATTAATGAAATAGATCTCTCACAACCTGAAATTTCGCAACATTTTATGGTCCGTTTGGTTCCAGGATCTACTTACGCCCAATTTTTGGCAGCGTATAATGGGCTGGCCGGGTATTTTTTTGACAGTGAAATGCCTCTAGGGTGGCTGTGGATGAATACATCTTAAAAGGGGCCATTAATGACATAGATCTCTCACAACCTGGAATTTAGCAACATTTTAGGGTCCGCTTGGTTCCAGGCTCTACTTACGCCCAATTTGTGGCCGCGTATAATGGGATGGCCAGGTACATTTTGACAGAGATTTGCTTCTAGGGTGGCTATGGACGAATACATCTTAAAAGGGACCCTCAATGACATAGTTCTCTCACAACCTGGAATTTCGCAACATTTTATGGTATGTTTGTTTCCAGGCTCTACTTACGCCCAATTTGTGGCCGGGTATAATGGGTTGGCCGGGTTAATTTTTGACAGTGAAATGCCTCTAGGGTGGCTATGGACGAATACATCTCAAAAGGGGCCATTAATGACATAGATCTCTCACAACCTGAAATTTCGCAACAGTTTATGGTCCGTTCGGTTCCAGGCTCTACTTACGCCCAATTTGTGGCCGCGTATAATGGGCTGGCCGAGTAATTTTTTGACAGTGAAATGCCTCTAGGGTGGCTGTGGATGAATACATCTTAAAAGATGCCATTAATGACATAGATCTCTCACAACCTGGAATTTAGCAACATTTTATGGTATGTTTGGTTCCAGGCTCTACTTACGCCCAATTTGTGGCCGGGTATAAAGGGTTGGCCGGGTAATTTTTTGACAGTGAAATGCCTCTAGGGTGGCTATGGATGAATACATCTTAAAAGGGGCCATTAATGACATAGATCTCTCACAACCTGGAATTTAGCAACATTTTAGGGTCCGTTTGGTTCCAGGCTCTACTTACGCCCAATTTGTGGCCGCGTATAATGGGATGGCCAGTTACATTTTGACAGAGATTTGCTTCTAGGGTGGCTATGGACGAATACATCTTAAAAGGGACCCCCAATGACATAGTTCTCTCACAACCTTGAATTTCGCAACATTTTATGGTATGTTTGCTTCCAGGCTCTACTTACGCCCAATTTGTGGCCGGGTATAATGGGTTGGCCGGGTTAATTTTTGACATGAAATGCCTCTAGGGTGGCTATGGACGAATACATCTTAAAAGGGGCCATTAATGATATAGATCTCTCACGACCTGGAATTTCGCAACATTTTATGGCATGTTTGCTTCCAGGCTCTACTTACGCCCAATTTGTGGCCGGGTATAATGGGCTGGCCGGGTAATTTATTGACAGTGAAATGCCTCTAGGGTGGCTATGGACGAATACATCTTAAAAGTGGCCATTAATGACATAGATCTCTCACAACCTGGAATTTCGCAACATTTTATGGTATGTTTGGTTCCAGGCTCTACTTACGCCCAATTTGTGGCCGGGTATAATGGGTTGACCGGGTAATTTTTTGACAGTGAAATGCCTCTAGGGTGGCTATGGACGAATACGTCTTAAACGGGGCCATTAATGACATAGATCTCTCACAATGTGGAATTTCGCAACATTTTATGGTATGTTTGGTTCCAGGCTCTACTTACGCCAAATTTGTGGCCGGGTATAATTGGTTGGCCGGATAATTTATTTACATTGAAATGCCACTAGGGTGGCTATGGACGAATACATCTCAAAGGGGGCCATTAATGACAGAAATCTCTCACAACCTGACATTTCGCAACATTTTATGGTCCGTTTGGTTCCAGGCTCTACTTACGACCAATTTGTGGCCGCGTATAATGGGCTGGCCGGGTAATTTTTTGACAATGAAATGCATCTAGGGTGGATATGGACGAATACATCTTTAAATGGGCCATTAATGAGATAGATCTCTCACAACCTGGAATTTCGCAACATTTTATTGTATGTTTGGTTCCAGGCTCTACTTACGCCCAATTTGTGGCCGGGTATAATGGGTTGATCGGGTAATTTTTTGACAGTGAAATGCCTCTAGGGTGGCTATGGACGAATACATCTTAAAAGTGGCCATTAATGAGATAGATCTCTCACAACCTGGAATTTCGCAACATTTTATGGTATGTTTGGTTCCAGGCTCTACTTACGCCCAATTTGTGGCCGGGTATAATGGGTTGACCGGGTAGTTTTTTGATAGTGAAATGCCTCTAGGGTGGCTATGGACGAATACATCTTAAAAGGGGCCATTAATGACATAGATCTCTCACAATGTGGAATTTAGCAACATTTTAGGGTCCGTTTGGTTCCAGGCTCTACTTACGCCCAATTTGTGGCCGGGTATAATGGTCTAGCCGTGTAATTTTATGACATTTTTTTGCCTCTAGGATGGCTATGGACGAATACATCTTAAAAGGGGCCATTAATGACATAGATCTCTCACAATGTGGAATTTCGTAACATTTTATGCTATGTTTGGTTCCAGGCTTTACTTACGCCCAATTTGTGACCGGGTATAATGGGTTGGCCGGGTAATTGTTTGACAGTGAAATGCCTCTAGGGTGGCTATGGACGAATACATCTCAAAAGGGGCCATTAATGACATAGATCTCTCACAACCTGAAATTTCGCAACAGTTTATGGTCCGTTTTGTTCCGGGCTCTACTTACGCCAAAATTGTGGCCGCGTATAATGGGCTGGCCGAGTAATTTTTTGACAGTGAAATGCCTCTAGGGTGGCTATGGATGAATATATCTTAAAAGGGACCATTAATGACATAGATCTCTCACAACCTGGAATTTAGCAACATTTTAGGGTCCGATTTGTTCAGGCTCTACTTACGCCCAATTTGTGGCCGCGTATAATGGGCTGGCCGGGTAATTTATTGACAGTGAAATGCGTCTAGGGCGGCTATGGACGTGTACATCTTAAAATGGGCCATTAATGACATAGATCTCTCACAACCTGAAATTTCGTAACATTTTATGGTCCGTTTGGTTCCAGGCTCTCCTTACGCCCAAATTGTGGCCGCGTATAATGGGCTGGCCGAGTAATTTTTTTGACCGTGAAATGCCTCTAGGGTGGCTATAGATGAATACATCTTTAAAGGGGCCATTAATGACATAGATCTCTCACAACCTGGAATTTAGCAACATTTTAGGGTCCGTTTGGATCCAGGTTCTACTTACGCCCAATTTGTGGCCGCGTATAATGGGCTGGCCGGGTAATTTTTTGACAATGAAATGCGTCTAGGGTGGCTATGGCCGAATACGTCTTAAAAGGGGCCATTAATGACATAGATATCTCACAATGTGGAATTTAGCAACATTTTAGGGTCCGTTTGGTTCCAGGCTCTTCTTACGCCCAATTTGTGGCCGGGTATAATGGTCTAGCCGTGTAATTTTATGAAATTTATTTGCCTCTAGGGTGGCTATGGACGAATACATCTTAAAAGGGGCCATTAATGACATAGATATCTCACAATGTGGAATTTCGCAACATTTTATGCTATGTTTGGTTCCAGGCTCTACTTACGCCCAATTTGTGGCCGCGTATAATGGGTTGGCCGGGTAAATTTTTGACAGTGAAATGCCTCTAGGGTGGCTATGGACGAATACATCTTAAAAGTGGCCATTAATGACATAGATCTCTCACAACCTGGAATGTCGCAACAGTTTATGGTCCGTTTGGTTCCAGGCTCTACTTACGCCCAATTTGTGGCCGCGTATAATGGGATGGCCGGGTAATTTTTGACAATGAAATGCCTCTAGGGTGGCTTTGGACGAATACATCTTAAAAGTGGCCATTAATGACATAGATCTCTCACAACCTGGAATTTCCGCAACATTTTATGGTATGTTTGGTTCCAGGCTCTACTTACGCCCACTTTGTGGCCGGGTATAATGGGTTGACCGGGTAATTTTTTGACAGTGAAATGCCTCTAGGGTGGCTATGGACGAATACGTCTTAAAAGGGGCCATTAATGACATAGATCTCTCACAATGTGGAATTTCGCAACATTTTATGGTATGTTTGGTTCCAGGCTCTACTTACGCCCAATTTGTGGCCGCGTATAATGGGTTGACCGGGTAATTTTTTGACAATGAAATGCATCTAGGGTGGCTATGGACGAATACATCTTTAAATGGGCCATTAATGAGATAGATCTCTCACAACCTGGAATTTAGCAACATTTTATGGTATGTTTGGTTCCAGGCTCTACTTACGCCCAATTTGTGGCCGCGTATAATGGGTTGGCCGGGTAAATTTTTGACAGTGAAATGCCTCTAGGGTGGCTATGGACGAATACATCTTAAAAGTGGCCATTAATGACATAGATCTCTCACAACCTGGAATTTCGCAACATTTTATGGTATGTTTGGTTCCAGGCTCTACTTACACCCAATTTGTGGCCGGGTATAATGGGTTGACCGGGTAATTTTTTGACAGTGAAATGCCTCTAGGGTGGCTATGGACGAATACGTCATAAAAGGGGCCATTAATGACATAGATCTCTCACAATGTGGAATTTAGCAACATTTTAGGGTCCGTTTGGTTCCAGGCTCTACTTACGCCCAATTTGTGGCCGGGTATAATGGTCTAGCCGTGTAATTTTATGACATTTTTTTGCCTCTAGGGTGGCTATGGACGAATACATCTTAAAATGGGCCATTAATGACATAGATCTCTCACAATGTGGAATTTCGCAACATTTTATGCTAGTTTGGTTCCAGCCTCTACTTACGCCCAATTTGTGGCCGGGTATAATGGGTTGGCCGGGTTAATTTTTGACAGTGAAATGCCTCTAGGGTGGCTTTGGACGAATACATCTCAAAATGGGCCATTAATGACATAGATCTCTCACAACCTGAAATTTCGCAACATTTTATGGTCCGTTTGGTTCCAGGCTCTACTTACGCCCAATTTTTGGCAGCGTATAATGGGCTGGCCGGGTATTTTTTTGACAGTGAAATGCCTCTAGGGTGGCTATGGATAAATACATCTTAAAAGGGGCCATTAATGACATAGATCTCTCACAACCTGGAATTTAGCAACATTTTAGGGTCCGTTTGGTTCCAGGCTCTACTTACGCCCAATTTGTGGCCGCGTATAATTGGATGGCCAGGTACATTTTGACAGAGATTTGCTTCTAGGGTGGCTATGGACGAATACATCTTAAAAGGGACCCTCAATGACATAGTTCTCTCACAACCTGGAATTTCGCAACATTTTATGGTATGTTTGTTTCCAGGCTCTACTTACGCCCAAGTTGTGGCCGCGTATAATGGGCTGGCCGAGTAATTTTTTGACAGTGAAATGCCTCTAGGGTGGCTGTGGATGAATACATCTTAAAAGGGGCCATTAATGACATAGATCTCTCACAACCTGCAATTTAGCAACATTTTATGGTATGTTTGGTTCCAGGCTCTACTTACGCCCAATTTGTGGCCGGGTATAATGGGTTGGCCGGGTAATATTTGACAGTGAAATGCCTCTAGGGTGGCTATGGATGAATACATCTTAAAAGGGGCCATTAATGACATAGATCTATCACAACCTGGAATTTAGCAACATTTTATGGCATGTTTGGTTCCAGGCTCTACTTACGCCCAATTTGAGGCCGGGTATAATGGGCTGGCCGGGTAATTTTTTGACAGTGAAATGCCTCTAGGGTGGCTGTGGATGAATACATCTTAAAAGGGGCCATTAATGACATAGATCTCTCACAACCTGGAATTTAGCAACATTTTATGGTATGTTTGGTTCCAGGCTCTACTTACGCCCAATTTGTGGCCGGGTATAAAGGGTTGGCCGGGTAATTTTTTGACAGTGAAATGCCTCTAGGGTGGCTATGGATGAATACATCTTAAAAGGGGCCATTAATGACATAGATCTCTCACAACCTGGAATTTAGCAACATTTTAGGGTCCGTTTGGTTCCAGGCTCTACTTACGCCCAATTTGTGGCCGCGTATAATGGGATGGCCAGTTACATTTTGACAGAGATTTGCTTCTAGGGTGGCTATGGACGAATACATCTTAAAAGGGACCCCCAATGACATAGTTCTCTCACAACCTTGAATTTCGCAACATTTTATGGTATGTTTGCTTCCAGGCTCTACTTACGCCCAATTTGTGGCCGGGTATAATGGGTTGGCCGGGTTAATTTTTGACATGAAATGCCTCTAGGGTGGCTATGGACGAATACATCTTAAAAGGGGCCATTAATGATATAGATCTCTCACGACCTGGAATTTCGCAACATTTTATGGCATGTTTGCTTCCAGGCTCTACTTACGCCCAATTTGTGGCCGGGTATAATGGGCTGGCCGGGTAATTTTTTGACAGTGAAATGCCTCTAGGGTGGCTATGGACGAATACATCTTAAAAGTGGCCATTAATGACATAGATCTCTCACAACCTGGAATTTCGCAACATTTTATGGTATGTTTGGTTCCAGGCTCTACTTACGCCCAATTTGTGGCCGGGTATAATGGGTTGACCGGGTAATTTTTTGACAGTGAAATGCCTCTAGGGTGGCTATGGACGAATACGTCTTAAACGGGGCCATTAATGACATAGATCTCTCACAATGTGGAATTTCGCAACATTTTATGGTATGTTTGGTTCCAGGCTCTACTTACGCCAAATTTGTGGCCGGGTATAATTGGTTGGCCGGATAATTTATTTACATTGAAATGCCACTAGGGTGGCTATGGACGAATACATCTCAAAGGGGGCCATTAATGACAGAAATCTCTCACAACCTGACATTTCGCAACATTTTATGGTCCGTTTGGTTCCAGGCTCTACTTACGACCAATTTGTGGCCGCGTATAATGGGCTGGCCGGGTAATTTTTTGACAATGAAATGCATCTAGGGTGGATATGGACGAATACATCTTTAAATGGGCCATTAATGAGATAGATCTCTCACAACCTGGAATTTCGCAACATTTTATTGTATGTTTGGTTCCAGGCTCTACTTACGCCCAATTTGTGGCCGGGTATAATGGGTTGATCGGGTAATTTTTTGACAGTGAAATGCCTCTAGGGTGGCTATGGACGAATACATCTTAAAAGTGGCCATTAATGAGATAGATCTCTCACAACCTGGAATTTCGCAACATTTTATGGTATGTTTGGTTCCAGGCTCTACTTACGCCCAATTTGTGGCCGGGTATAATGGGTTGACCGGGTAGTTTTTTGATAGTGAAATGCCTCTAGGGTGGCTATGGACGAATACATCTTAAAAGGGGCCATTAATGACATAGATCTCTCACAATGTGGAATTTAGCAACATTTTAGGGTCCGTTTGGTTCCAGGCTCTACTTACGCCCAATTTGTGGCCGGGTATAATGGTCTAGCCGTGTAATTTTATGACATTTTTTTGCCTCTAGGATGGCTATGGACGAATACATCTTAAAAGGGGCCATTAATGACATAGATCTCTCACAATGTGGAATTTCGTAACATTTTATGCTATGTTTGGTTCCAGGCTTTACTTACGCCCAATTTGTGACCGGGTATAATGGGTTGGCCGGGTAATTGTTTGACAGTGAAATGCCTCTAGGGTGGCTATGGACGAATACATCTCAAAAGGGGCCATTAATGACATAGATCTTTCACAACCTGAAATTTCGCAACAGTTTATGGTCCGTTTTGTTCCGGGCTCTACTTACGCCAAAATTGTGGCCGCGTATAATGGGCTGGCCGAGTAATTTTTTGACAGTGAAATGCCTCTAGGGTGGCTATGGATGAATATATCTTAAAAGGGACCATTAATGACATAGATCTCTCACAACCTGGAATTTAGCAACATTTTAGGGTCCGATTTGTTCAGGCTCTACTTACGCCCAATTTGTGGCCGCGTATAATGGGCTGGCCGGGTAATTTATTGACAGTGAAATGCGTCTAGGGCGGCTATGGACGTGTACATCTTAAAATGGGCCATTAATGACATAGATCTCTCACAACCTGAAATTTCGTAACATTTTATGGTCCGTTTGGTTCCAGGCTCTCCTTACGCCCAAATTGTGGCCGCGTATAATGGGCTGGCCGAGTAATTTTTTTGACCGTGAAATGCCTCTAGGGTGGCTATAGATGAATACATCTTTAAAGGGGCCATTAATGACATAGATCTCTCACAACCTGGAATTTAGCAACATTTTAGGGTCCGTTTGGTTCCAGGTTCTACTTACGCCCAATTTGTGGCCGCGTATAATGGGCTGGCCGGGTAATTTTTTGACAATGAAATGCGTCTAGGGTGGCTATGGCCGAATACGTCTTAAAAGGGGCCATTAATGACATAGATATCTCACAATGTGGAATTTAGCAACATTTTAGGGTCCGTTTGGTTCCAGGCTCTTCTTACGCCCAATTTGTGGCCGGGTATAATGGTCTAGCCGTGTAATTTTATGAAATTTATTTGCCTCTAGGGTGGCTATGGACGAATACATCTTAAAAGGGGCCATTAATGACATAGATATCTCACAATGTGGAATTTCGCAACATTTTATGCTATGTTTGGTTCCAGGCTCTACTTACGCCCAATTTGTGGCCGCGTATAATGGGTTGGCCGGGTAAATTTTTGACAGTGAAATGCCTCTAGGGTGGCTATGGACGAATACATCTTAAAAGTGGCCATTAATGACATAGATCTCTCACAACCTGGAATGTCGCAACAGTTTATGGTCCGTTTGGTTCCAGGCTCTACTTACGCCCAATTTGTGGCCGCGTATAATGGGATGGCCGGGTAATTTTTTGACAATGAAATGCCTCTAGGGTGGCTTTGGACGAATACATCTTAAAAGTGGCCATTAATGACATAGATCTCTCACAACCTGGAATTTCCGCAACATTTTATGGTATGTTTGGTTCCAGGCTCTACTTACGCCCACTTTGTGGCCGGGTATAATGGGTTGACCGGGTAATTTTTTGACAGTGAAATGCCTCTAGGGTGGCTATGGACGAATACGTCTTAAAAGGGGCCATTAATGACATAGATCTCTCACAATGTGGAATTTCGCAACATTTTATGGTATGTTTGGTTCCAGGCTCTACTTACGCCCAATTTGTGGCCGCGTATAATGGGTTGACCGGGTAATTTTTTGACAATGAAATGCATCTAGGGTGGCTATGGACGAATACATCTTTAAATGGGCCATTAATGAGATAGATCTCTCACAACCTGGAATTTAGCAACATTTTATGGTATGTTTGGTTCCAGGCTCTACTTACGCCCAATTTGTGGCCGCGTATAATGGGTTGGCCGGGTAAATTTTTGACAGTGAAATGCCTCTAGGGTGGCTATGGACGAATACATCTTAAAAGTGGCCATTAATGACATAGATCTCTCACAACCTGGAATTTCGCAACATTTTATGGTATGTTTGGTTCCAGGCTCTACTTACGCCCAATTTGTGGCCGGGTATAATGGGTTGACCGGGTAATTTTTTGACAGTGAAATGCCTCTAGGGTGGCTATGGACGAATACGTCATAAAAGGGGCCATTAATGACATAGATCTCTCACAATGTGGAATTTAGCAACAT
Source organism: Siphonodentalium dalli (assembly GCA_032622095.1). Taxonomy (NCBI): domain Eukaryota; kingdom Metazoa; phylum Mollusca; class Scaphopoda; order Gadilida; family Siphonodentaliidae; genus Siphonodentalium; species Siphonodentalium dalli. The sequence continues at coordinate 90,255,038 of CP136069.1, forward strand.
TTTAGGGTCCGTTTGGTTCCAGGCTCTACTTACGCCCAATTTGTGGCCGGGTATAATGGTCTAGCCGTGTAATTTTATGACATTTTTTTGCCTCTAGGGTGGCTATGGACGAATACATCTTAAAATGGGCCATTAATGACATAGATCTCTCACAATGTGGAATTTCGCAACATTTTATGCTAGTTTGGTTCCAGCCTCTACTTACGCCCAATTTGTGGCCGGGTATAATGGGTTGGCCGGGTTAATTTTTGACAGTGAAATGCCTCTAGGGTGGCTTTGGACGAATACATCTCAAAATGGGCCATTAATGACATAGATCTCTCACAACCTGAAATTTCGCAACATTTTATGGTCCGTTTGGTTCCAGGCTCTACTTACGCCCAATTTTTGGCAGCGTATAATGGGCTGGCCGGGTATTTTTTTGACAGTGAAATGCCTCTAGGGTGGCTATGGATGAATACATCTTAAAAGGGGCCATTAATGACATAGATCTCTCACAACCTGGAATTTAGCAACATTTTAGGGTCCGTTTGGTTCCAGGCTCTACTTACGCCCAATTTGTGGCCGCGTATAATTGGATGGCCAGGTACATTTTGACAGAGATTTGCTTCTAGGGTGGCTATGGACGAATACATCTTAAAAGGGACCCTCAATGACATAGTTCTCTCACAACCTGGAATTTCGCAACATTTTATGGTATGTTTGTTTCCAGGCTCTACTTACGCCCAAGTTGTGGCCGCGTATAATGGGCTGGCCGAGTAATTTTTTGAATACATCTTAAAAGGGGCCATTAATGACATAGATCTATCACAACCTGGAATTTAGCAACATTTTATGGCATGTTTGGTTCCAGGCTCTACTTACGCCCAATTTGAGGCCGGGTATAATGGGCTGGCCGGGTAATTTTTTGACAGTGAAATGCCTCTAGGGTGGCTGTGGATGAATACATCTTAAAAGGGGCCATTAATGACATAGATCTCTCACAACCTGGAATTTAGCAACATTTTATGGTATGTTTGGTTCCAGGCTCTACTTACGCCCAATTTGTGGCCGGGTATAAAGGGTTGGCCGGGTAATTTTTTGACAGTGAAATGCCTCTAGGGTGGCTATGGATGAATACATCTTAAAAGGGGCCATTAATGACATAGATCTCTCACAACCTGGAATTTAGCAACATTTTAGGGTCCGTTTGGTTCCAGGCTCTACTTACGCCCAATTTGTGGCCGCGTATAATGGGATGGCCAGTTACATTTTGACAGAGATTTGCTTCTAGGGTGGCTATGGACGAATACATCTTAAAAGGGACCCCCAATGACATAGTTCTCTCACAACCTTGAATTTCGCAACATTTTATGGTATGTTTGCTTCCAGGCTCTACTTACGCCCAATTTGTGGCCGGGTATAATGGGTTGGCCGGGTTAATTTTTGACATGAAATGCCTCTAGGGTGGCTATGGACGAATACATCTTAAAAGGGGCCATTAATGATATAGATCTCTCACGACCTGGAATTTCGCAACATTTTATGGCATGTTTGCTTCCAGGCTCTACTTACGCCCAATTTGTGGCCGGGTATAATGGGCTGGCCGGGTAATTTTTTGACAGTGAAATGCCTCTAGGGTGGCTATGGACGAATACATCTTAAAAGTGGCCATTAATGACATAGATCTCTCACAACCTGGAATTTCGCAACATTTTATGGTATGTTTGGTTCCAGGCTCTACTTACGCCCAATTTGTGGCCGGGTATAATGGGTTGACCGGGTAATTTTTTGACAGTGAAATGCCTCTAGGGTGGCTATGGACGAATACATCTTAAACGGGGCCATTAATGACATAGATCTCTCACAATGTGGAATTTCGCAACATTTTATGGTATGTTTGGTTCCAGGCTCTACTTACGCCAAATTTGTGGCCGGGTATAATTGGTTGGCCGGATAATTTATTTACATTGAAATGCCACTAGGGTGGCTATGGACGAATACATCTCAAAGGGGGCCATTAATGACAGAAATCTCTCACAACCTGACATTTCGCAACATTTTATGGTCCGTTTGGTTCCAGGCTCTACTTACGACCAATTTGTGGCCGCGTATAATGGGCTGGCCGGGTAATTTTTTGACAATGAAATGCATCTAGGGTGGATATGGACGAATACATCTTTAAATGGGCCATTAATGAGATAGATCTCTCACAACCTGGAATTTCGCAACATTTTATTGTATGTTTGGTTCCAGGCTCTACTTACGCCCAATTTGTGGCCGGGTATAATGGGTTGATCGGGTAATTTTTTGACAGTGAAATGCCTCTAGGGTGGCTATGGACGAATACATCTTAAAAGTGGCCATTAATGAGATAGATCTCTCACAACCTGGAATTTCGCAACATTTTATGGTATGTTTGGTTCCAGGCTCTACTTACGCCCAATTTGTGGCCGGGTATAATGGGTTGACCGGGTAGTTTTTTGATAGTGAAATGCCTCTAGGGTGGCTATGGACGAATACATCTTAAAAGGGGCCATTAATGACATAGATCTCTCACAATGTGGAATTTAGCAACATTTTAGGGTCCGTTTGGTTCCAGGCTCTACTTACGCCCAATTTGTGGCCGGGTATAATGGTCTAGCCGTGTAATTTTATGACATTTTTTTGCCTCTAGGATGGCTATGGACGAATACATCTTAAAAGGGGCCATTAATGACATAGATCTCTCACAATGTGGAATTTCGTAACATTTTATGCTATGTTTGGTTCCAGGCTTTACTTACGCCCAATTTGTGACCGGGTATAATGGGTTGGCCGGGTAATTGTTTGACAGTGAAATGCCTCTAGGGTGGCTATGGACGAATACATCTCAAAAGGGGCCATTAATGACATAGATCTCTCACAACCTGAAATTTCGCAACAGTTTATGGTCCGTTTTGTTCCGGGCTCTACTTACGCCCAAATTGTGGCCGCGTATAATGGGCTGGCCGAGTAATTTTTTGACAGTGAAATGCTTCTAGGGTGGCTATGGATGAATATATCTTAAAAGGGACCATTAATGACATAGATCTCTCACAACCTGGAATTTAGCAACATTTTAGGGTCCGATTTGTTCAGGCTCTACTTACGCCCAATTTGTGGCCGCGTATAATGGGCTGGCCGGGTAATTTATTGACAGTGAAATGCGTCTAGGGCGGCTATGGACGTGTACATCTTAAAATGGGCCATTAATGACATAGATCTCTCACAACCTGAAATTTCGTAACATTTTATGGTCCGTTTGGTTCCAGGCTCTCCTTACGCCCAAATTGTGGCCGCGTATAATGGGCTGGCCGAGTAATTTTTTTGACCGTGAAATGCCTCTAGGGTGGCTATAGATGAATACATCTTTAAAGGGGCCATTAATGACATAGATCTCTCACAACCTGGAATTTAGCAACATTTTAGGGTCCGTTTGGTTCCAGGTTCTACTTACGCCCAATTTGTGGCCGCGTATAATGGGCTGGCCGGGTAATTTTTTGACAATGAAATGCGTCTAGGGTGGCTATGGCCGAATACGTCTTAAAAGGGGCCATTAATGACATAGATATCTCACAATGTGGAATTTAGCAACATTTTAGGGTCCGTTTGGTTCCAGGCTCTTCTTACGCCCAATTTGTGGCCGGGTATAATGGTCTAGCCGTGTAATTTTATGAAATTTATTTGCCTCTAGGGTGGCTATGGACGAATACATCTTAAAAGGGGCCATTAATGACATAGATATCTCACAATGTGGAATTTCGCAACATTTTATGCTATGTTTGGTTCCAGGCTCTACTTACGCCCAATTTGTGGCCGCGTATAATGGGTTGGCCGGGTAAATTTTTGACAGTGAAATGCCTCTAGGGTGGCTATGGACGAATACATCTTAAAAGTGGCCATTAATGACATAGATCTCTCACAACCTGGAATGTCGCAACAGTTTATGGTCCGTTTGGTTCCAGGCTCTACTTACGCCCAATTTGTGGCCGCGTATAATGGGATGGCCGGGTAATTTTTTGACAATGAAATGCCTCTAGGGTGGCTTTGGACGAATACATCTTAAAAGTGGCCATTAATGACATAGATCTCTCACAACCTGGAATTTCCGCAACATTTTATGGTATGTTTGGTTCCAGGCTCTACTTACGCCCACTTTGTGGCCGGGTATAATGGGTTGACCGGGTAATTTTTTGACAGTGAAATGCCTCTAGGGTGGCTATGGACGAATACGTCTTAAAAGGGGCCATTAATGACATAGATCTCTCACAATGTGGAATTTCGCAACATTTTATGGTATGTTTGGTTCCAGGCTCTACTTACGCCCAATTTGTGGCCGCGTATAATGGGTTGACCGGGTAATTTTTTGACAATGAAATGCATCTAGGGTGGCTATGGACGAATACATCTTAAATGGGCCATTAATGAGATAGATCTCTCACAACCTGGAATTTAGCAACATTTTATGGTATGTTTGGTTCCAGGCTCTACTTACGCCCAATTTGTGGCCGCGTATAATGGGTTGGCCGGGTAAATTTTTGACAGTGAAATGCCTCTAGGGTGGCTATGGACGAATACATCTTAAAAGTGGCCATTAATGACATAGATCTCTCACAACCTGGAATTTCGCAACATTTTATGGTATGTTTGGTTCCAGGCTCTACTTACGCCCAATTTGTGGCCGGGTATAATGGGTTGACCGGGTAATTTTTTGACAGTGAAATGCCTCTAGGGTGGCTATGGACGAATACGTCATAAAAGGGGCCATTAATGACATAGATCTCTCACAATGTGGAATTTAGCAACATTTTAGGGTCCGTTTGGTTCCAGGCTCTACTTACGCCCAATTTGTGGCCGGGTATAATGGTCTAGCCGTGTAATTTTATGACATTTTTTTGCCTCTAGGGTGGCTATGGACGAATACATCTTAAAATGGGCCATTAATGACATAGATCTCTCACAATGTGGAATTTCGCAACATTTTATGCTAGTTTGGTTCCAGCCTCTACTTACGCCCAATTTGTGGCCGGGTATAATGGGTTGGCCGGGTTAATTTTTGACAGTGAAATGCCTCTAGGGTGGCTTTGGACGAATACATCTCAAAATGGGCCATTAATGACATAGATCTCTCACAACCTGAAATTTCGCAACATTTTATGGTCCGTTTGGTTCCAGGCTCTACTTACGCCCAATTTTTGGCAGCGTATAATGGGCTGGCCGGGTATTTTTGACAGTGAAATGCCTCTAGGGTGGCTATGGATGAATAAATCTTAAAAGGGGCCATTAATGACATAGATCTCTCACAACCTGGAATTTAGCAACATTTTAGGGTCCGTTTGGTTCCAGGCTCTACTTACGCCCAATTTGTGGCCGCGTATAATTGGATGGCCAGGTACATTTTGACAGAGATTTGCTTCTAGGGTGGCTATGGACGAATACATCTTAAAAGGGACCCTCAATGACATAGTTCTCTCACAACCTGGAATTTCGCAACATTTTATGGTATGTTTGTTTCCAGGCTCTACTTACGCCCAAGTTGTGGCCGCGTATAATGGGCTGGCCGAGTAATTTTTTGACAGTGAAATGCCTCTAGGGTGGCTGTGGATGAATACATCTTAAAAGGGGCCATTAATGACATAGATCTCTCACAACCTGCAATTTAGCAACATTTTATGGTATGTTTGGTTCCAGGCTCTACTTACGCCCAATTTGTGGCCGGGTATAATGGGTTGGCCGGGTAATATTTGACAGTGAAATGCCTCTAGGGTGGCTATGGATGAATACATCTTAAAAGGGGCCATTAATGACATAGATCTATCACAACCTGGAATTTAGCAACATTTTATGGCATGTTTGGTTCCAGGCTCTACTTACGCCCAATTTGAGGCCGGGTATAATGGGCTGGCCGGGTAATTTTTTGACATTGAAATGCCTCTAGGGTGGCTATGGACGAATACATCTTAAAAGTGGCCATTAATGACATAGATCTCTCACAACCTGGAATTTCGCAACATTTTATGGTCCGTTTGGTTCCAGGATCTACTTACGCCTAATTTTTGGCCGCGTATAATGGGCTGGCCGGGTATTTTTTTAACAGTGAAATGCCTCTAGGGTGGCTATGGATGAATATATCTTAAAAGGGGCCATTAATGACATATATCTCTCACAACCTGGAATTTAGCAACATTTTAGGGTCCGTTTGGTTCCAGGATCTACTTACGCCCAATTTGTGGCCGCATATAATGGGCTGGCCGGGTACATTTTGACAGTGAAATGCCACTAGGGTGGCTATGGACGAATACATCTTAAAAGGGGCCATTAATGACATAGAACTCTCACAATGTGGAATTTCGCAACAGTTTATGCTATGTTTGGTTCCAGGCTCTACTTACGCCCAATTTGTGACCGGGTATAATGGGTTGGCCGGGTATTTTTTTGACAGTGAAATGCCTCTAGGGTGGCTATGGACGAATACATCTTAAAATGGGCCATTACTGATATAGATCTCTCACAACCTGGAATTTCGCAACATGTTATGGTATGTTTGGTTCCAGGCTCTACTTACGCCCAATTTGTGGCCGGGTATAATGGGTTGGCCGGGTACTTTTTTGACAGTGAAATGCCTCTAGGGTGGCTATGGACGAATACATCTTAAAAGTGGCCATTAATGAAATAGATCTCTCACAACCTGGAATTTCGCAACATTTTATGGTATGTTTGGTTCCAGCCTCTACTTACGCCCAATTTGTGGCCGGGTATAATGGGTTGGCCGGGTTAATTTTGGACAGTGAAATGCATCTAGTGTGGCTATGGACGAATACATCTTAAAAGTGGCCATTAATGAAATAGATCTCTCACAACCTGAAATTTCGCAACATTTTATGGTCCGTTTGGTTCCAAGATCTACTTACGCCCAATTTTTGGCAGCGTATAATGGGCTGGCCGGGTATTTTTTTGACAGTGAAATGCCTCTAGGGTGGCTATGGATGAATACATCTTAAAAGGGGCCATTAATGACATAGATCTCTCACAACCTGGAATTTAGCAACATTTTAGGGTCCGCTTGGTTCCAGGCTCTACTTACGCCCAATTTGTGGCCGCGTATAATGGGATGGCCAGGTACATTTTGACAGAGATTTGCTTCTAGGGTGCCTTGGACGAATACATCTTAAAAGGGACCCTCAATGACATAGTTCTCTCACAACCTGGAATTTCGCAACATTTTATGGTATGTTTGTTTCCAGGCTCTACTTACGCCCAATTTGTGGCCGGGTATAATGGGTTGGCCGGGTTAATTTTTGACAGTGAAATGCCTCTAGGGTGGCTATGGACGAATACATCTCAAAAGGGGCCATTAATGACATAGATCTCTCACAACCTGAAATTTCGCAACAGTTTATGGTCCGTTCGGTTCCAGGCTCTACTTACGCCCAATTTGTGGCCGCGTATAATGGGCTGGCCGAGTAATTTTTTGACAGTGAAATGCCTCTAGGGTGGCTGTGGATGAATACATCTTAAAAGGGGCCATTAATGACATAGATCTCTCACAACCTGGAATTTAGCAACATTTTATGGTATGTTTGGTTCCAGGCTCTACTTACGCCCAATTTGTGGCCGGGTATAAAGGGTTGGCCGGGTAATTTTTTGACAGTGAAATGCCTCTAGGGTGGCTATGGATGAGTACATCTTAAAAGGGGCATTAATGACATAGATCTCTCACAACCTTGAATTTAGCAACATTTTAGGGTCCGTTTGTTCCAGGCTCTACTTACGCCCAATTTGTGGCCGCGTATAATGGGATGGCCAGTTACATTTTGACAGAGATTTGCTTCTAGGGTGGCTATGGACGAATACATCTTAAAAGGGACCCCCAATGACATAGTTCTCTCACAACCTTGAATTTCGCAACATTTTATGGTATGTTTGTTTCCAGGCTCTACTTACGCCCAATTTGTGGCCGGGTATAATGGGTTGGCCGGGTTAATTTTTGACATGAAATGCCTCTAGGGTGGCTATGGACGAATACATCTTAAAAGGGGCCATTAATGATATAGATCTCTCACGACCTGGAATTTCGCAACATTTTATGCATGTTTGCTTCCAGGCTCTACTTACGCCCGATTTGTGGCCGGGTATAATGGGCTGGCCGGGTAATTTTTTGACAGTGAAATGCCTCTAGGGTGGCTATGGACGAATACATCTTAAAAGTGGCCATTAATGACATAGATCTCTCACAACCTGGAATTTCGCAACATTTTATGGTATGTTTGGTTCCAGGCTCTACTTACGCCCAATTTGTGGCCGGGTATAATGGTTGACCGGGTAATTTTTTGACAGTGAAATGCCTCTAGGGTGGCTATGGACGAATATATCTTAAAAGGGACCATTAATGACATAGATCTCTCACAACCTGGAATTTAGCAACATTTTAGGGTCCGTTTTGTTCAGGCTCTACTTACGCCCAATTTGTGGCCGCGTATAATGGGCTGGCCGGGTAATTTATTGACAGTGAAATGCGTCTAGGGCGGCTATGGACGTGTACATCTTAAAATGGGCCATTAATGACATAGATCTCTCACAACCTGAAATTTCGCAACAGTTTATGGTCGTTTTGTTCCGGGCTCTACTTACGCCCCAATTGTGGCCGCGTATAATGGCGTGGCCGAGTAATTTTTTGACAGTGAAATGCCTCTAGGGTGGCTATGGATGAATATATCTTAAAAGGGACCATTAATGACATAGATCTCTCACAACCTGGAATTTAGCAACATTTTAGGGTCCGTTTTGTTCAGGCTCTACTTACGCCCAATTTGTGGCCGCGTATAATGGGCTGGCCGGGTAATTTATTGACAGTGAAATGCGTCTAGGGCGGCTATGGACGTGTACATCTTAAAATGGGCCATTAATGACATAGATCTCTCACAACCTGAAATTTCGTAACATTTTATGGTCCGTTTGGTTCCAGGCTCTCCTTACGCCCAAATTGTGGCCGCGTATAATGGGCTGGCCGAGTAATTTTTTTGACCGTGAAATGCCTCTAGGGTGGCTATAGATGAATACATCTTTAAAGGGGCATTAATGACATAGATCTCTCACAACTGGAATTTAGCAACATTTTAGGGTCCGTTTGGTTCCAGGTTCTACTTACGCCCAATTTGTGGCCGCGTATAATGGGCTGGCCGGGTAATTTTTTGACAATGAAATGCGTCTAGGGTGGCTATGGCCGAATACGTCTTAAAAGGGGCCATTAATGACATAGATATCTCACAATGTGGAATTGAGCAACATTTTAGGGTCCGTTTGGTTCAGGCTCTTCTTACGCCCAATTTGTGGCCGGGTATAATGGTCTAGCCGTGTAATTTTATGAAATTTATTTGCCTCTAGGGTGGCTATGGACGAATACATCTTAAAAGGGGCCATTAATGACATAGATATCTCACAATGTGGAATTTCGCAACATTTTATGCTATGTTTGGTTCCAGGCTCTACTTACGCTCAATTTGTGGCCGCGTATAATGGGTTGGCCGGGTAAATTTTTGACAGTGAAAATGCCTCTAGGGTGGCTATGGACGAATACATCTTAAAAGTGGCCATTAATGACATAGATCTTCACAACCTGGAATGTCGCAACAGTTTATGGTCCGTTTGGTTCCAGGCTCTACTTACGCCCAATTTGTGGCCGCGTATAATGGGATGGCCGGGTAATTTTTTGACAATGAAATGCCTCTAGGGTGGCTTTGGACGAATACATCTTAAAAGTGGCCATTAATGACATAGATCTCTCACAACCCTGGAATTTCCGCAACATTTTATGGTATGTTTGGTTCCAGGCTCTACTTACGCCCCACTTTGTGGCCGGCTATAATGGGTTGACCGGGTAATTTTTTGACAGTGAAATGCCTCTAGGGGGGCTATGGACGAATACGTCTTAAAAGGGGCCATTAATGACATAGATCTCTCACAATGTGGAATTTCGCAACATTTTATGGTATGTTTGGTTCCAGGCTCTACTTACGCCCAATTTGTGGCCGCGTATAATGGGTTGACCGAGTAATTTTTTGACAATGAAATGCATCTAGGGTGGCTATGGACGAATACATCTTTAAATGGGCCATTAATGAGATAGATCTCTCACAACCTGGAATTTAGCAACATTTTATGGTATGTTTGGTTCCAGGCTCTACTTACGCCCAATTTGTGGCCGCGTATAATGGGTTGGCCGGGTAAATTTTTGACAGTGAAATGCCTCTAGGGTGGCTATGGACGAATACATCTTAAAAGTGGCCATTAATGACATAGATCTCTCACAACCCTGGAATTTCGCAACATTTTATGGTATGTTTGGTTCCAGGCTCTACTTACGCCCAATTTGTGGCCGGGTATAATGGGTTGACCGGGTAATTTTTTGACAGTGAAATGCCTCTAGGGTGGCTATGGACAAATACGTCATAAAAGGGACCATTAATGACATAGATCTCTCACAATGTGGAATTTAGCAACATTTTAGGGTCCGTTTGGTTCCAGGCTCTACTTACGCCCAATTTGTGGCCGGGTATAATGGTCTAGCCGTGTAATTTTATGCCTTTTTTTTGCCTCTAGGGTGGCTATGGACGAATACATCTTAAAATGGGCCATTAATGACATAGATCTCTCACAATGTGGAATTTCGCAACATTTTATGCTAGTTTGGTTCCAGGCTCTACTTACGCCCAATTTGTGACCGGGTATAATGGGTTGGCCGGGTAATTGTTTGACAGTGAAATGCCTCTAGGGTGGCTATGGACGAATACATCTCAAAAGGGGCCATTAATGACATAGATCTCTCACAACCTGAAATTTCGCAACAGTTTATGGTCCGTTTGGTTCCAGGCTCCACAAACGCCCAAATTGTGGCCGCGTATAATGGGCTGGCCGAGTAATTTTTTGACAGTTAAATGCCTCTAGGGTGGCTATGGATGAATATATCTTAAAAGGGGCCATTAATAACATAGATCTCTCACAACCTGGAATTTAGCAACATTTTAGGGTCCGTTATGTTCAGGCTCTACTTACGCCCAATTTGTGGCCGCGTATAATGGCCTGGCCGGGTAATTTATTGACAGTGAAATGCGTCTAGGGCGGCTTTGGACGTGTACATCTTAAAATGGGCCATTAATGACATAGATCTCTCACAACCTGAAATTTCGTAACATTTTATGGTCCGTTTGGTTCCAGGCTCTCCTTACGCCCAATTTGTGGCCGCGTATAATGGGCTGGCCGAGTAATTTTGTTGACAGTGAAATGCCTCTAGGGTGGCTATGGATGAATACATCTTTAAAGGGGCCATTAATGACATAGATCTCTCACAACCTGGAATTTAGCAACATTTTAGGGTCCGTTTGGTTCCAGGTTCTACTTACGCCCAATTTGTGGCCGGTTATAATGGTCTAGCCGTGTAATTTTATGACATTTATTTGCCTCTAGGGTGGCTATGGACGAATACATCTTAAAAGGGGCCATTAATTACATAGATATCTCACAATGTGGAATTTCGCAACATTTTATGCTATGTTTGGTTCCAGGCTCTACTTACGCCCAATTTGAGGCCGGGTATAATGGTTTGGCCGGGTAATTGTTTGACAGTGAAATGCCTCTAGGGTGGCTATGGACGAATACATCTCAAAAGGGGCCATTAATGACATAGATCTCTCACAACCTGAAATGTCGCAACAGTTTATGGTCCGTTTGGTTCCAGGCTCTACTTACGCCCAATTTGTGGCCGCGTATAATGGGATGGCCGGGTAATTTTTTGACAATGAAATGCGTCTAGGGCGGCTATGGACGAATACATCTTAAAAGGGGCCATTAATGACATAGATCTCTCACAACCTGGAATTTCGCAACATTTTATGGTATGTTTGGTTCCAGGCTCTACTTACGCCCAATTTGTGGCCGGGTATAATGGGTTGGCCGGGTTAATTTTTGACAGTGAAATGCCTCTAGGGTGGCTATGGACGAATACATCTTAAAAGGGACCCCCAATGACATAGTTCTCTCACAACCTGGAGTTTCGCAACATTTTATGGTATGTTTGTTTCCAGGCTCTACTTACGCCCAATTTGTGGCCGGGTATAATGGGTTGGCCGGGTAATTGTTTGACAATGAAATGCCTCTAGGGTGGCTATGGACGAATACATCTCAAAAGGGGCCATTAATGACATAGATCACTCACAACCTGAAATTTCGCAACAGTTTATGGTCCGTTTTGTTCCGGGCTCTACTTACGCCCAAATTGTGGCCGCGTATAATGGGCTGGCCGAGTAATTTTTTGACAGTGAAATGCCTCTAGGGTGGCTATGGATGAATATATCTTAAAAGGGACCATTAATGACATAGATCTCTCACAACCTGGAATTTAGCAACATTTTAGGGTCCGTTTTGTTCAGGCTCTACTTACGCCCAATTTGTGGCCGCGTATAATGGGCTTGCCATGTAATTTATTGACAGTGAAATGCGTCTAGAGCGGCTATGGACGTGTACATCTTAAAATGGGCCATTAATGACATAGATCTCTCACAACCTGAAATTTCGTAACATTTTATGGTCCGTTTGGTTCCAGGCTCTCCTTACGCCCAAATTGTGGCCGCGTATAATGGGCTGGCCGAGTAATTTTTTTGACCGTGAAATGCCTCTAGGGTGGCTATAGATGAATACATCTTAAAAGGGGCCATTAATGACATAGATCTCTCACAACCTGGAATTTAGCAACATTTTAGGGTCCGTTTGGTTCCAGGTTCTACTTACGCCCAATTTGTGGCCGCGTATAATGGGCTGGCCGGGTAATTTTTTGACAATGAAATGCCTCAAGGGTGGCTTTGGCCGAATATGTCTTAAAAGGGGCCATTAATGACATAGATATCTCACAATGTGGAATTTAGCAACATTTTAGGGTCCGTTTGGTTCCAGGCTCTACTTACGCCCAATTTGTGGCCGGGTATAAAGGTCTAGCCGTGTAATTTTATGACATTTATTTGCCTCTAGGGTGGCTATGGACGAATACAACTTAAAAGGGGCCATTAATGACATAGATATCTCACAATGTGGAATTTCGCAACATTTTATGGTATGTTTGGTTCCAGGCTCTACTTACGCCCAATTTGTGGCCGGGTATAATGGGTTGGCCGGGTAATTGTTTGACAGTGAATTGCCTCTAGGGTGGCTATGGACGAATACATCTCAAAAGGGGTCATTAATGACATAGATCTCTCACAACCTGGAATTTAGCAACATTTTAGGGTCCGTTTGGTTCCAGGCTCTACTTACGCCCAATTTGTGGCCGCGTATAATGGGCTGGCCGGGTAATTTTTTTACAACGAAATGCGTCTAGGGCGGCTATGGACGAATACATCTTAAAAGGGGCCATTAATGACATAGATCTCTCACAACCTGGAATTTCGCAACATTTTATGGCATGTTTGGTTCCAGGCTCTACTCACGCCCAATTTGTGGCCGGGTATAATGGGCTGGCCGGGTAATTTTTTGACAGTGAAATGCCTCTAGGGTGGCTATGGACGAATACATCTTAAAAGTGGCCATTAATGACATAGATCTCTCACAACCTGAAATTTCGCAACAGTTTATGGTCCGTTTTGTTCCGGGCTCTACTTACGCCCAAATTGTGGCCGCGTATAATGGGCTGGCCGAGTAATTTTTTGACAGTGAAATGCCTCTAGGGTGGCTATGGATGAATATATCTTAAAAGGGACCATTAATGACATAGATCTCTCACAACCTGGAATTTAGCAACATTTTAGGGTCCGTTTTGTTCAGGCTCTACTTACGCCCAATTTGTGGCCGCGTATAATGGGCTGGCCGGGTAATTTATTGACAGTGAAATGCGTCTAGGGCGGCTTTGGACGTGTACATCTTAAAATGGGCCATTAATGACATAGATCTCTCACAACCTGAAATTTCGTAACATTTTATGGTCCGTTTGGTTCCAGGCTCTCCTTACGCCCAAATTGTGGCCGCGTATAATGGGCTGGCCGAGTAATTTTTTTGACCGTGAAATGCCTCTAGGGTGGCTATAGATGAATACATCTTTAAAGGGGCCATTAATGACATAGATCTCTCACAACCTGGAATTTAGCAACATTTTAGGGTCCGTTTGGTTCCAGGTTCTACTTACGCCCCCAATTTGTGGCCGCGTATAATGGGCTGGCCGGGTAATTTTTTGACAATGAAATGCGTCTAGGGTGGCTATGGCCGAATACGTCTTAAAAGGGGCCATTAATGACATAGATATCTCACAATGTGGAATTTAGCAACATTTTAGGGTCCGTTTGGTTCCAGGCTCTACTTACGCCCAATTTGTGGCCGGGTATAATGGTCTAGCCGTGTAATTTTATGACATTTATTTGCCTCTAGGGTGGCTATGGACGAATACATCTTAAAAGGGGTCATTAATGACATAGATATCTCACAATGTGGAATTTCGCAACATTTTATGCTATGTTTGGTTCCAGGCTCTACTTACGCCCAATTTGTGGCCGGGTATAATGGGTTGGCCGGGTAATTGTTTGACAGTGAAATGCCTCTAGGGTGGCTATGGACGAATACATCTCAAAAGGGGCCATTAATGACATAGATCTCTCACAACCTGGAATTTAGCAACATTTTAGGGTCCGTTTGGTTCCAGGCTCTACTTACGCCCAATTTGTGGCCGCGTATAATGGGCTGGCCGGGTAATTTTTTGACAACGAAATGCGTCTAGGGCGGCTGTGGACGAATACATCTTAAAAGGGGCCATTAATGACATATATCTCTCACAACCTGGAATTTCGCAACATTTTATGGCATGTTTGGTTCCAGGCTCTTCTCACGCCCAATTTGTGGCCGGGTATAATGGGCTGGCCGGGTAATTTTTTGACAATGAAATGCCTCTAGGGTGGCTATGGACGAATACATCTTAAAAGTGGCCATTAATGACATAGATCTCTCACAACCTGGAATTTCCGCAACATTTTATGGTATGTTTGGTTCCAGGCTCTACTTACGCCCACTTTGTGGCCGGGTATAATGGGTTGACCGGGTAATTTTTTGACCGTGAAATGCCTCTAGGGTGGCTATGGACGAATACGTCTTAAAAGTGGCCATTAATGACATAGATCTCTCACAATGTGGAATTTCGCAACATTTTATGGTATGTTTGGTTCCAGGCTCTACTTACGCCCAATTTGTGGCCGGGTATAATGGGTTGACCGGGTAATTTTTTGACAATGAAATGCATCTAGGGTGGCTATGGACGAATACATCTTTAAATGGGCCATTAATGAGATAGATCTCTCACAACCTGGAATTTCGCAACATTTTATGGTATGTTTGGTTCCAGGCTCTACTTACGCCCAATTTGTGGCCGCGTATAATGGGTTGGCCGGGTAAATTTTTGACAGTGAAATGCCTCTAGGGTGGCTATGGACGAATATATCTTAAAAGTGGCCATTAATGACATAGATCTCTCACAACCTGGAATTTCGCAACATTTTATGGTATGTTTGGTTCCAGGCTCTACTTACTCCAATTTGTGGCCGGGTATAATGGGTTGACCGGGTAATTTTTTGACAGTGAAATGCCTCTAGGGTGGCTATGGACGAATACGTCTTAAAAGGGGCCATTAATGACATAGATCTCTCACAATGTGGAATTTAGCAACATTTTAGGGTCCGTTTGGTTCCAGGCTCTACTTACGCCCAATTTGTGGCCGGGTATAATGGTCTAGCCGTGTAATTTTATGACATTTTTTTGCTTCTAGTGTGGCTATGGACGAATACATCTTAAAATGGGCCATTAATGACATAGATCTCTCACAATGTGGAATTTCGCAACATTTTATGCTAGTTTGGTTCCAGGCTCTACTTACGCCCAATTTGTGACCGGGTATAATGGGTTGGCCGGGTAATTGTTTGACAGTGAAATGCCTCTAGGGTGGCTATGGACGAATACATCTCAAAAGGGGCCATTAATGACATAGATCTTTCACAACCTGAAATTTCGCAACAGTTTATGGTCCGTTTGGTTCCAGGCTCCACAAACGCCCAAATTGTGGCCGCGTATAATGGGCTGGCCGAGTAATTTTTTGACAGTGAAATGCCTCTAGGGTGGCTATGGATGAATATATCTTAAAAGGTGCCATTAATGACATAGATCTCTCACAATGTGGAATTTAGCAACATTTTAGGGTCCGTTTGGTTCCAGGCTCTACCGACGCCCAATTTGTGGCCGGGTATAATGGTCTAGCCGTGTAATTTTATGACATTTTTTTGCTTCTAGGGTGGCTATGGACGAATACATCTTAAAATGGGCCATTAATGACATAGATCTCTCACAATGTGGAATTTCGCAACATTTTATGCTAGTTTGGTTCCAGGCTCTACTTACGCCCAATTTGTGGCCGCGTACAATGGCCTGGCCGGGTAATTTATTGACAGTGAAATGCATCTAGGGCGGCTTTGGACGTGTACATCTTAAAATGGGCCATTAATGACATAGATCTCTCACAACCTGAAATTTCGTAACATTTTATGGTCCGTTTGGTTCCAGGCTCTCCTTACGCCCAATTTGTGGCCGCGTTTAATGGGCTGGCCGAGTAATTTTGTTGACAATGAAATGCCTCTAGGTTGGCTATGGATGAATACATCTTTAAAGGGGCCATTAATGACATAGATCTCTCACAACCTGGAATTTAGCAACATTTTAGGGTCCGTTTGGTTCCAGGTTCTACTTACGCCCAATTTGTGGCCGGGTATAATGGTCTAGCCGTGTAATTTTATGACATTTATTTGCCTCTAGGGTGGGTATGGACGAATACATCTTAAAAGGGGCCATTAATTACATAGATATCTCACAATGTGGAATTTCGCAACATTTTATGCTATGTTTGGTTCCAGGCTCTACTTACGCCCAATTTGTGGCCGGGTATAATGGTTTGGCCGGGTAATTGTTTGACAGTGAAATGCCTCTAGGGTGGCTATGGACGAATACATCTCAAACGGGGCCATTAATGACATAGATCTCTCACAACCTGAAATGTCGCAACAGTTTATGGTCCGTTTGGTTCCAGGCTCTACTTACGCCCAATTTGTGGCCGCGTATAATGGGATGGCCGGGTAATTTTTTGACAATGAAATGCGTCTAGGGCGGCTATGGACGAATACATCTTAAAAGGGGCCATTAATGACATAGATCTCTCACAACCTGGAATTTCGCAACATTTTATGGTATGTTTGGTTCCAGGCTCTACTTACGCCCAATTTGTGGCCGGGTATAATGGGTTGGCCGGGTTAATTTTTTACAGTGAAATGCCTCTAGGGTGTCTATGGACGAATACATCTTAAAAGGGGCCATTAATGATATAGATCTCTCACGACCTGGAATTTCGCAACATTTTATGTCATGTTTGGTTCCAGGCTCTACTTACGCCCAATTTGTGGCCGGGTATAATGGGCTGGCCGGGTAATTTTTTGACAGTGAAATGCCTCTAGGGTGGCTATGGACGAATACATCTTAAAAGTGGCCATTAATGACATAGATCTCTCACAACCTGGAATTTCGCAACATTTTATGGTATGTTTGGTTCCAGGCTCTACTTACGCCCACTTTGTGGCCGGGTATAATGGGTTGACCGGGTAATTTTTTGACAGTGAAATGCCTCTAGGGTGGCTATGGACGAATACGTCTTAAAAGGGGCCATTAATGACATAGATCTCTCACAATGTGGAATTTCGCAAGATTTTATGGTATGTTTGGTTCCAGGCTCTACTTACGCCCAATCTGTGGCCGGTATAATTGGTTGGCCGGGTAATTTATTGACAGTGAAATGCCACTAGGGCGGCTATGGACGAATACATCTCAAAGGGGGCCATTAATGACAGAGATCTCTCACAACCTGACATTTCGCAACATTTTATGGTCCGTTTGGTTCCAGGCTCTACTTACGCCCAATTTGTGGCCGCGTATAATGGGCTGGCCGGGTAATTTTTTGACAATGAAATGCATCTAGGGTGGCTATGGACGAATACATCTTTAAATGGGCCATTAATGAGATAGATCTCTCACAACCTGGAATTTCGCAACATTTTATGGTATGTTTGGTTCCAGGCTCTACTTACGCCCAATTTGTGGCCGGGTATAATGGGTTGGCCGGGTAATTTTTTGACAGTGAAATGCCACTAGGGTGGCTATGGACGAATACATCTTAAAAGTGGCCATTAATGACATAGATCTCTCACAACCTGGAATTTCGCAACATTTTATGGTATGTTTGGATCCAGGCTCTACTTACGCCCACTTTGTTGCCGGGTATAATTGGTTGACCGTGTAATTTTTTGACAGTGAAATGCCTCTAGGGTGGCTTTATACGAATACGTCTTAAAAGGGGCCATTAATGACATAGATCTCTCACAATGTGGAATTTAGCAACATTTTAGGGTCCGTTTGGTTCCAGGCTCTACTTACGCCCAATTTGTGGCCGGGTATAATGGTCTAGCCGTGTAATTTTATGACATTTTTTTGCCTCTAGGGTGGCTATGGACGAATACATCTTAAAAGGGGCCATTAATGACATAGATCTCTCACAATGTGGAATTTCGCAACATTTTATGCAGTGTTTGGTTCCAGGCTCTACTTACGCCCAATTTGTGACCGGGTATAATGGGTTGGCCGGGTAATTGTTTGACAGTGAAATGCCTCTAGGGTGGCTATGGACGAATACATCTCAAAAGGGGCCATTAATGACATAGATCTCTCACAACCTGGAATTTAGCTACATTTTAGGGTCCGTTTTGTTCAGGCTCTACTTACGCCCAATTTGTGGCCGAATATAATGGGCTGGCCGGGTAATTTATTGACAGTGAAATGCGTCTAGGGCGGCTATGGACGTGTACATCTTAAAATGGGCCATTAATGACATAGATCTCTCACAACCTGAAATTTCGTAACATTTTATGATCCGTTTGGTTCCAGGCTCTCCTTACGCCCAATTTGTGGCCGCGTATAATGGGCTGGCCGAGTAATTTTGTTGACAGTGAAATGCCACTTGGGTGGCTATGGACGAATACGTCTCAAAAGGGGCCATTAATGACATAGATCTCTCACAACCTGAAATTTCGCAACATTTTATGGTCCGTTTGGTTCCAGGCTCTCCTTACGCCCAATTTGTGGCCGCGTATAATGGGCTGGCCGAGTAATTTTTTGACAGAGATTTGCCTCTAGGGTGGCTATGGACGAATACATCTCAAAAGGGGCCATCAATGACATAGATCTCTCACAACCTGAAATTTCGTAACATTTTATGATCCGTTTGGTTCCAGGCTCTCCTTACGCCCAATTTGTGGCCGCGTATAATGGGCTGGCCGAGTAATTTTGTTGACAATGAAATGCGTCTAGGGTGGCTATGGCCGAATACGTCTTAAAAGGGGCCATTAATGACATAGATCTCTCACAATGTGGAATTTAGCAACATTTTATGGTATGTTTGGTTCCAGGCTCTACTTACGCCCACTTTGTGACCAGGTATAATGGGTTGACCGGGTAATTTTTTGACAGTGAAATGCCTCTAGGGTGGCTATGGACGAATTCGTCTTAAAAGGGGCCATTAATGACATAGATCTCTCACAATGTGGAATTTCGCAACATTTTATGGTATGTTTGGTTCCAGGCTCTACTTACGCCCTATTTGTGGCCGGGTATAATTGGTTGGCCGGGTAATTTATTGACAGTGAAATGCCACTAGGGTGGCTATGGACGAATACGTCTCAAAAGGGGCCATTAATGACATAGATCTCTCACAACCTGAAATTTCGCAACATTTTATGGTCCGTTTGGTTCCAGGCTCTACTTACGCCCTATTTGTGGCCGCGTATAATGGGCTAGCGGGGTAATTTTTTGACAGAGATTTGACTCTAGGGTGGCTATGGACGAATACATCTCAAAAGGGGCCATCAATGACATAGATCTCTCACAATCCGAGGCTGAATTTGAATAAGGAGCCGAATAAGGAACAAGGAACAAGGAACTAAAAAGATTTGAATAAGGAGCCGAATAAGGAACAAGGAACAAGGAACTAAATTCATGGAGCTTAATAGTCGACAGGTGCAGCAAAAAGCCTAGATCATGCCATGAATCTCTACTCTGGCTAACGCCAGTAGAGATCATATTCCACCAGTACAAAACCTGGGAACGTTTTGAAGTTTTGACAGGGAACCTTATAAAGTCCGAAAAATAACGTGGGGAATATATGTCTTAGTTATTATCTGTTCATTAATAGTGTATTTCACTGTAGGTCAAGGTCCCAACTAGAAATTTCACAATTTAAGTGACTTTGTGAGCAATTTTGCTTTGCGTTTCTTACAATTATGGAATTTTTCCTGGGTAATTAATTGAATGTTTATTGCGATATCAGTTTTCAAAAGTCACAGAAAAGCATGCAATTTCGAGTTGGAACCTTCACATATAGTGAAGTACAATATAAAGGAACAGATAACCATTAAGAAATATATTCCCCGTGTTATTTTTTCGACTTTATAAGGTTCCCTGTCTAAACTTCAAAAAGTTCCCAGGTTTTGTACTGGTGGAATATGATCTCTACGGGCTTTAGCTAGAGCATGATCTAGAGTAGAGATTCATGGCATGGTCTACTAAAAGCCCAACAATTCATTCCTTCTAGCTGACTCGAATGAACGTTTCTTGTGCTTATAGCAATACGAACAAACATAAGATCTCCATACGAACTATTGGTTCATTATATTCGATGGAAATCATCTGATAAAAGTGGAAGAAAAAAGTTACTAATTATTCTATTTCGGCAGGTTAGCACTGCATGTCAGACAAATTAATATACATTGGCGTTTCGTCTCTGTCCGCGTATATCATACATGACCGATACCCCTGGTTGTAGGAGACGGAGACAAGTTGGTTTATAACAACGCCAGAATCATTGACCACATATCAAGTACGACTATACGGCATGTAATGATAAACGGCGAGATGTATAACGTACGTTTTTTTTTATTATCCTCACGCGCGTGTATATCGAGCAGATAAAACTTTGACAAAAATCGTTTAACGACAAAAACATACGCGTTTCACTCATCGGCTGACTAATAGATGATATTTTAGCGGCTCCTTTTCACTGAAATTAATCATTTGTCGAAAACACGTTAATCCTACTTTCAAACACGAATAACAAGAACGCATCTTACTGACGATTATTCGTTTTTAAGTAAAAACTATACTATTTAGAAAAGCCCCGCTTGACACCAATACCAGACTTGCAAAAAATGATTGCTTTGTTCATTAAAGTTCAATTATTGTCCAACTTCGTTGCACTAACGAAAATAGACACAAAAACAAAGAGGCAAATTGGGGGACTATATGTGTCGTCGCAAGGCACATGCAGTGCGCAATACTGTCGTATACGGTTGTGAAGCGTCTCAGCCAACGCCGTGCATGTACATGTATGCATTTTACATGGATATTTCAGGATTTTTTAAAGATTTTGATTTGTTAAGAAGGCATAAATCTCTAGATTTTTTCATGTGATATACAAGATATTCAACTCGTTATGTTGGGATATAAGATTTTATGAAACTCGTTTCATAAATTTGATTCACAGCTCGTCTACGACTCGTTGTGAATCAAATTTATCAAACTCGTTTCATAAAATTTTATATCCCAACATAACTCGTTGGAGATCTTCTATATATCTTTATTTCCTCTGAAATTGTCCATTATAAAGGAGTAGAACTTCGCGACAATCTAAAATGATTAAGAAATATTTATGAACCATTCCACGGGGAAAAAAAACAACTGTTAGTCAACTGTCATATCACCTTGTGTATATTACGCGCGAGACGGGTTATATGCCATTAATTTCCGGGCAGTTGTCTTGACCTTGTATTTGTCGGGCATGCCGCCATATTGACATCCAGTTTCGCGCCATGTGGCTTCATTTGAGATCGCTTGTATTATCCCATCTCCGCCGGTGTCGATCGATTGTACATCACCTATAATAATGGTTAGTCTGATCATACTATATTCCACAGACTCGGTATATTGTTTAAATTTGAATGGGAGTTCAGCTATCCCTAAATCATACATCGAGCCAGGGGCTCATAAAATAACCGGCATGTATATATACAGTTGTTGAATTACATAATCCGGGAATTTTGTTCTCCAGCTGATTAGTTTACTCAATTTCTCTATTTCATAAAAAATTAAGATATCGCATTTTATTATATGCTTGCCTATAAAATTGCGGGAAATTAACGAAACATAAATAATCTTGTCTATCTCGTTGGAGCTACAGTGAAATCGCGTTTTGTTATTTCACTGTAGGTTTCGTTATTTCACTCTAGGGCTTGAAACTAACACGTACTGCCAGGGTCGACCGAGTGATCATTGCGCTCACACTGTCCGCTAACCAACCAAAAAGCAACACATTTATGACGGCACGTGATCAATCGATTATTCTATGTTTGAGTCAGAGCGATGTTAATGGCGAGAATTGGTTGTGTTTCTTGTATATATGTAATGTGCTTGATCACTTGTAAATATTAATTTCACATGTAAACTTATTCATATATTTTATCTCAAATACTGTATGCATATGTACGGTTTTTATTGAGATTAAACAAATTCAAATTCAAACATTTCAGTGGTTCTTTCCTGTTTGTAAACATTGACACGTGCGCTCTTTAATTAAGTACAATTAATGAACAGCAAGTTTGAGCCCAAATAAGGCGCATATAATAAAACGAATACCTACAGTTTTTTGTTTGAATATATTATATATACCTGGAACACTGATCTCATTCGTACTCGCGGCTTGTAGACGCTCGTGAAAATTCGATATTTCTTTCCGGACACTTATGAGATATTTCGGTATTCAAACACAAACTGTATAGGTATTCTCTATTTATCGATAAAACCTATAACTAAAGTGCGGTAAAAAAAAAAGCCGAGTGTGCTTATCCCCGTGGTTCAATTAAAACTTTACAAACCCGTGGTGTGAACCCAAGTTCCTGACTGTTGATCATTTTGTTTGCCATTCGGTAGCACCATGATATTTAGGTCTCCGATGATATCACCAACATAATTATACTCTCGATCCGCCATAGTTTCGATCAGGGTATTGTGTACCCAGAACTACCATCGACTATAAAAAATAGTATGTTGCAGACGGATTCGAACGGTGATATATGTAGGTAAAACTTGGACTGGGAAACGGAAAACTTGGAGAATTGAGCTAAGAATGTGACCAGATCAGCTGGCAATGACATGGCCTCGGCGGGAGCCTAATTAGATAATACACACTGACAATCTCCCTGATTAAATTGTCATTCGCTTTCCCGGGGTGAGGTGTCACTTCGCCGAATTACTCGATCTAATTTCGGAAATTCTCGCCGCGATCGAAAAGTAGACGGAAATGTTGCATAGTCAAAGTGATAACTCAATCAGGGGGCTTGTTGCTGATAACCCGACATCGAACAAGACCCGTAGTTAAGGTCAAAATTGGATACGGATACAGTACAATGGGTAAATTGTTAGACTTCTGGGCAATCGAATGGAATATATGTATTGTGTTATTGAGGTCGGTGCGAGTGTGTTATGGTGGTGATGAACCCATATTATTCACATTAATCTGACGCTTTTATGTAACCCATGCACGCGACTATATATCTTATTTAATTTTTTATGCTATAGTAATTTCCTAACCATGTTCTCAAGTCGCGCAATTGGGTCATATCGACAACCTGTATATAATCACCACTTCTTATATCTATGCAGCGCCTGTGTATGGGTCAACTAATTGATTAGATGATACAGCTTAATGAGTAACACAAGACAGTAGACACTCAGGGCAGTGCACTATCAAATAATTGGCCACCAAATGCAATAAAACAGTAATAAGGATTACCACTAATGAATGAATCTATTGTCTGTCATAAGGCTGAGTGGTAGATGATGGATATCATAGTCGTATATTGTCAAGTAACACTAGTGTGATTAAAGAAGTCTAGACCAGTATAGCCATAGTAATTGGAAGTATGGACAACCTCACAGGTGTCGATATAGATTTATTTCACTTGGTTAAGTGGATATGTGTTATTATAATTAAATAGAATGTTAGATGTTAAATATAAAAATCTAAATGTTCATTTATTGTGAGCCCAGAAAATGAGGTTTTAGTTTGGCCAAAGTTGTTTTTAATTTGGCCAAAAAAAAAATCAGAATTGGCCAAGAAGATTTTTCAGCCCAACGTGAACACTGACGCCGGCACTAGATTCCACGAGAATCAACTATCAACAACTATCAACTAAATAAGTTTGATACATGTTTGTATCAGTTTTCTGATTGTATGTATTATATATAGCACACTCCATGCAATGACAGCGCTCACAATAAATCTTAATCAAGAACATGCATTCGCAATGGCCACGTGTGTCAGGTGACTTCCGTTTGCAACAGCAACACACACCAGACGTATACACACCCGAACCTCGGCACTGATGCTCGATCCTATTGTGGAGATATGAAGAAACGCAGCTATAGCAAACTTATCTCAGTGATAAACGTTCTGGCATAATTGTAAGAATTTCATATCCACCTCTTCGAATGATAGAATACACTGAGATCATGTCGTACACCACCGTAACTTGTTTAACCAAGTTAGTAACAACAGAGGAGGTGGTGGTTCTACGCTGCCGTAGAAAACACAAAACAACAATAAAAAACAGACAAACTGACAATGTTTGAATTCACTAAATGCTATCAACATTGGAAGTTACAAATTATGTTGAATTTCCCTTAAAAAACACCGAAGAGGCAGTTTTGTGTACAAATGCCACAATATCGCCTGACATGAATTAGCTTTATTTTTTGTTGTTCAATGTATTCAATGCTCTTTCTACTGGTGTGTACTACTAGAAACTTCACATTAAATTTTCTGACTAAATATATATCTTTAAAATGAATATATACAAATACAACTGGTGTCCTTACGCATATCATTTGAATAACCGCAATCGAAGTAAACATGCGCAGACGATAGCATGGCATCTGAATTGCGGCACGCGCTCGGGAAATTTACAACAACAGTCCCCTCTCTGGAGACAGTCAGTATAATTAACCAATATGTCTCGTAAAGTAATTGGTTCTCAGGATACCATTAAAATAGTCTTCGCCATGCTCCCATGACAACAAATTTAATATAACGCGGTCCAATCGCCATTAATTATTAACTAACTGTATCAGAAATGTTCGCTCAATGAACCCCAGAGTAAGTTTCCTGACATCTGCGTGCCCCCAAAAGGACAGTTGCCATGCCCAAAAACTGCTCTGTCACCGAATTGTATCCGTGCTAACGTTGGTGTTGTACAACATCCGACAAGTTGTGTGATGCAAGCATTCTTCAAAAGGGACATTTGTACTCCGAACGAAAGATTCAGTTTAGACAAAACATGCGTTTAAAACATGTGTAATGTTTTTATATTATTTATTAATTTTGTTATAAATGGCGATTGATTTATCATGTTAATCGAAATTTGACTATCCGCAGCTTGAAATGTATATTTGTGTTCGGGCGGAGCCTGTCATGTCTGTCTGTCTTTTGGAAAATGAGGTCAGCAGATATGCATTTGGTGATGCTAGCCCGCTGTGTGGGATGGCATCACTAAATTCACACTCTGGGGACCTTATTATGCAAATGACAGACACCCTATTTGCAGGCTTGCTTTTGGACTGAAATGGCCATTCGTTAGAAAATTTTCAACCATTTGGGGTGTTAGGTTGAACATTTCCAACAGTTGGAAAGCTTTTAGTACCATTTTGAGAATCCCACACAATGGGCAACATATCCTCGTGCAAATAGGTTCATATTGGACCTAAATATTCACATTGGTTCATATTTGACTGATTTTATTCTGAAATAAGCCCAAAGGTAGATTAAATAATGGCAATATGCATGGGCTTATTTCGTATGAATTCGACTGTTCATATGAAACGTAATTCAGATTCAAATAATGCCGATATGTGCTTATTTGTGTTTTTGAAATAAGTTCAATATGAGATTATTTTCAGGAGAACAGGCTGCACTGGGGTGTACTTGGAAATTGCCGTAATTGGAACTTTCGGTCTGTTTGAATAGATGTGTACAATGGGACAACTGAGACCCATTTAACCACTTCATTGATTTGACGCGATATATGTGATCATATGTATAATGAACATTGAGCGACTTGATCCTTGCCTCATGCGTATCGCTGACTCAGTATCTCAGATACCAAATGTCGCGTGACCCCTGAGACTCCATTGATCTCTCAGTTATACACGGATAAACATGACGCTGCTAATCTATGGGAACTTGTTGCCATATGTAGTATTACAAATATGAGCTAATTGTGTGGAAAATTGCAAGGATTCGTGGATTAGTTTGATTAAAACAATCGGTCCGATGGCTCCCACAAGTGCTTCATTGATTTCTCTAGGGAAATGCTTATAACTCAGATTTCTCAGCGACACAACCGGAATTGGAGACAGATATACTGCAGGCCGTACGATTCTGTTGACATTACACCTGCTCACTGTCGAAGTCGTCTGAATTTTATACAATGGAAGGCTGGGTGGTCCTGTCTGAAAACCCACGATGTATATGTATGTAGCTAATATTGCACGATGTATATGGCTTTACGCTTACGTATATACGCCCTGTAATAGAATGAGGCCGATCGAAGTAGTAGGTATATTGAACTATATGTATTCTCGCATATAAGAACAGCCGCGGCCTAGACAATAGCGCGTTACCATGGCATTGCTAAATGGATTATCCCATCCAGTTATAAAAAGTATTTATTATATGATCATAAATTTCTTCTAAACGTCCCATAATAAATCAAACGGAAAAGGAGTTGATAAATCACGATTTCTACTGAATTTTCCTGTTTATAAATAGGAATGATGGGTTAATAACAAGCTCACGCGACGTCATGAGTTATTAGTATATGAATTATAAGTTGATATAATATGTGGATTAAATTTTGACTTGCATGTTGAATCACACTGTGGTGCATTCGATGGATCCATGTTCACATATACACGGCTCAGTATAAGGCATTTCTGGCTTACTGGGCTTGATGACATTGGTAGATCATACAATACAACACTTATTGCATTGTTTAGAGGTTGACATGAGGATTTATTAACCCGAGGAAGTTAATATTCACCGATCCTGGAATAACAAGAAAACCATAGTCAGAAATGGTAACGCCCTCAAGATTATACTATTAGCCATATAGTTATATAAAATATACTGGTTTCATGAATTCATGCCTCAGATTTCCGGTAAAACAACTAATCCTTCAAATTATTACAACTATACACTTTATCACTTTATCACTGAAGTTTTCTCAATCACCACCCCAAAAATCTACTAACCGGATTAAATACACCCTGATACTTAGCAATACGATATTTAGTCTACATTCAAGAGTGGCCCAGCCATTGTTCACACATAAATATCGAAAGCAATTAACGCGGTCATAAAAGTTACATACTGCAACAATGAGCTATCCACGAAGATACATCTGCGAACACTTAAATCTTGCAAAAAGTCTAACCAGTACGCAATATAGCGAGTACATTATTAATGAAAATTACCCCATAGCTCCTATGACATCGCCAAATCAACCTCGCAGTATACGCCCTAGAGGGCGTAATAATATTGGAATGGTCTTTCAATCATAATTGGATGGGTGTTCAGGAAATATAAGCAAACGACATATAATACAAGAGCAGAACGATTCCTACTCATTAATTGGAAATATTAAGATATGTAGAGTAATGCACCCCTATCCCTTATCCCTTATCTTAGTCAAGGGACGTGATGGTACATACTAAACATATCTATCTTAACCTATGGGGGGACAGAATATAATCGAACTATAGTGACCCCAACCAAATTGCCAAGGTCATACTCGGAGAGGCCGCGACCTATGAGTTATGCAATACTAGCCACAAAGGAAAGAAGGTCTTATGTAACAACTGCAGTTCACCCATCGGTCGGGACAGACAAAGGAAGATCCTAATGACTGCTATAAGTCATTAGCGTATATATAAACCAAACATTAATCTAATCTTTAATTAGTTCTGGCTCTTCAGACATACCTGACATCTGCCAACATGGAATCGCTAATTAATAAGCGACGCCTTCGGTCGACCTATGACATCTATGATTGATTCACAATTATGTATCATTTACCATCACTTGCTGCTTACCACATGATGTTAGAGATGAATAAAATTTATACAGAGAACAGTCTTATTCCTTCACAGATAATAACATTTCCTTAGGTAACTACTCGTCTACTACTGAGTATTTAGTAAATAAATTATGGTTAACAGAGACGTCTTCGCTCGCTTATTATGCTCATGATGCGCGCGAACATGCAAGTATTACAATCGGATCTAAACTATATTTTATTTTCAAACAAACATTGAACATAAAGGATCACATAGTTTACAAACTAAACCCTTATAATATAGTTTACAAATGAATCGAATCAGAAGTCAGTATAACTTACATATCTATAGCGTAGCCTAACTCCCAAAAATATAGTAACTAAATTGGTAGAATCATGATAAAAACGTGTGGAGAATTAAACAAAGGGGGAGAGAGAGAGAGGGGAGAAGAGCGAGAGAGGGATATAGGGGGAAGAGAGATGAGAGAGAGATAGGGAGAGAGAGGGAGAGAGTGTGGGGGGTACTCGGTTGTAAACCAGCATCTGGCACACCGACGTCACGCGCTGGTTTACGCCGTGTCATTTGTTTTCTCGTCCGTTTCCATACTATTTCCAGAAAAGGAGGTCTTCTACTAACCATAGTAGATATCAATACGCCATTGATATCTACAACGGTGTAGCATTTTTTAGTATGTTCGGATAAGTAGAGGGGGGGGGGTCAATTTCACAATATTGGCCTAAACTTTTTCCATTATTCCAAATTACTAATTGTTAAAAAACAATGGTTGGAAATGGGCTGAAGCACCCACTCATGCATACACACAATCGCATATCTGTCGTACCACTTTCCCGCTTCTCTTAAAACGACTCACTCTAGAGAGAGAGGGTCACCCGATAATAGGTTGTTAACTTGTTGTCAATATAATGACGTTGTTTCGATTATATCTATTTGTTTGGAGTCAAACATGTCTTCGTTTGAACATCCAAATTATATCTACGTAAGTTGGAAGGAGTGATAATTTAGGTTGACAGACACACGCTATACCTGTTTACATGCAGAGACGTGGCGACAGGGGGGGGGGGTTTGGGGGTGTCTCACCCCCAACTTTGGTAAAAATTTTCAACAGTTGGAAATTTCATACCTGACACAACATTAGTTGGAAATTTCACACCAACAATAGGTTGAAAATGTTCTTGTAGTTTGATTTTCAAACAATTTATTGAGGGGAAATTTATTGTTTTTGGACCAATATTTGCATATTTTCCTTCTTTTGGTAAATATTTTGGACTGAAATGGCCATCAGTTAGAAATTTTCCAACCTTAGGGGGTGTCAGGTTGGAAATTTCCAACACTTGGAAAGCTTGTGTCCTGGTCCCTCCCCCGTGGCCAGTCAAAAACTTCTAGTTAATTTAAGAAAACAATATTGTCCTACATTTGGTCAAAATTGTCACTGGAATTGTCATCAGTTGGAAATTTCCAACCTAAGTCGGGGTGTCAGGTTTGAAATTTCCAACTCTATGAATGCTTGAGACTAGTCTTAGATGCTAGGATTTTGCGATTTTCTTGTTCAGATTTCAAAATTTTCGCACACCAGGCCGAACCATGGTCGGCCCGGTGTGTCCTAGTCCCTCCTCTTGGCCAATAAAAACTGCTAATGAGTTTAAGAAAACAATATTTTACTACATTTGGTTAAAATTGTTGACTGAAATGGTCATCAGTTGGAAAATTTCCAAACTAAGGGAGATAATGAGGTTTGATATTTCAACACTAGGTAAGCTTGAGGTCAGTCTAGATGCTAGGATTTTGCGATATTCTTGTTTAGTTTTCAAAATTTTCTTACACCGGGCCGACCAACCATGGTCGGCCCGGTGTGTCCTGGTCTATTGGTCGTAGTCATGTGCAGCTGTCTGGAGTTAGACAACTAGATATCGGGATTTGTGCAATTTTCAGGTTCAAAAATTTAATCCCCTCAAAACTGAAGCTTTAATGATATCGAAGAAATCTACAAATATAGTTCACCCACCCCTAATCATGGCTGATTCTCACATAACTGAAGTAGATAATCACAAACATCTTGGTCTCACTTTTGACAACATCGGTTCATGGGAAACTCACATAAGTAACATAACCGATAGGGCATGGGAAAAGGTAAATATGATTAGGAAGCACAAATTCAGACTGAGCAGAAAGACCCTTGAAAATATATATCTTGCTTTTGTTAGACCCACCCTTGAATATGCATCACCAGTATGGGATAACATACCAAAATATATTAGCGATTATATCGAAGATATTCAGTATGAAATGGCACGAATAGTCACTGGGGCCACGAGAAGTACAAGCGATCGCAACATACTATTAGAAACCGGTTGGGAAACAATTGCCTCACGTAGAACAAAACAGAAAATGATACAATTTTCAAAATGACTAGTAACCAAGCTCCGTCTTATCTATCAAACATGATTCCTCCCGATTCCACTTCATCTGGTTACAATTTTAGGCATGTTAGTATTCCAATCAAACAAAACTATATATCCCGTCTGCTTTACCTCAAGTGACATTTCTGTCACTTGAGGTAACATTTATTTTGCTTGTTGTCCAATCCTCGTCATAAATCTCTATATTTCTACATGTATATTGATTTTTTTAAATAAATATTGTTTACACGAAGGGGTGTTTTTCTTGGAATCAAGGGGGGGGGGGGTGCAAATGGAATTATGCAAAACCTTGTCTCTGGTCTGATTCAGGGGGGGGGGTGCAGTTGGAATTATCAAGGTGGACACCCCCCAACGGAGACCCTCTAGCCACGTCCCTGTTTACATGTTCTGAATCACTTGCGATATTCTTGGCAATTTTCAAGCCTTTTTCGCCCAGAAGTTTAGATAGACGCTCTTTATTTTAACCATATCAGTAATACACTAACAAGGAACGCTCTTTATTGTTCCAGGCTGAACACAAATCTAGAACCGAGATTTCTAAAGTCTGATCATCTAATCTTCACCTGATACGAGACATGTAAAGTGCAGATCTATGACCCAATGCACTGTGATCTTTGATGTGGATTTGCGTAAATCCGCGATTGACTGCGGGTGAATTGGTAGACAGAGGATCGCGTGTAACAATTATTTGTAAGCAGGCATCACGGTATGGTGAACTATATCTTCAATCAGTACCGGTACAATATCAAACTAGTCGGTGATTAGATTACCATAGTGATCGAATGCATATCCAATCATAGTTAATCTCGACAGACACAACTGGTGTATCAGGGATATGTAGTTGCATAGATGGTTTTCACTTTGTGCTACCCACTTTTTAATTGATAGGCAGCTCATGCAGCTGGGTAAATTGCAAATTATCCAACTCGGGCAGATATTTTTATCCCTACACGCTGTGTATTTATTCATAGCCGTTGCGGGTGCCCGAATTTTTAGGGTGTGGGCTGATACCTTTTGACCTATATATATACGTTGTATGCACATAGCAATATAACAAAATAGGTTCAAACTGACCTTAAATGTGTACAACGATTACGATGGAACAACAATTCAGGCAGAAATGTGAAATGTGAAAAATACTGTAATTTCCTACAATTTCACCATGAAATACCATTCAATTTGCTAAAAAAATTACCGAATTTGACCGAAAATATCTCCAATTTGCCAAAATATTGCCCGAATTTTGTGCTTTCAAAACGTTTGGGGGGGGTACCACCATCCTAGCCCCTGTCACATACGGCTATGTATTTATTGGAGGATTTCTATTCTTACAGTTGTGTCTATCTCGGTTTTACAAGGTTATTCGTTTTCCAAACCTCAGATGCATCATGCATATGATATGGCAACATATTCTCGTGCAAATAATTGAACCTAAATGTTCACACATGTTCATATTTGACTGATTTTGGTTAAGAAATGAGTCCATAGTGAACTTACATCCGTTATTCTGCAGTATGGCGCGGGCTACAGTGAACTTACGTGTCCGTTATTATGCAGTATGGCGCGGGCCACAGTGAACTTACGTGTCCGTTATTATGCAGTATGGCGCGGGCCACAGTGAACTTACGTGTCCGTTATTATGCAGTATGGCGCGGGCCACAGTGAACTTACGTGTCCGTTATTATGCAGTATGGCGCGGGCCACAGTGAACTTACGTGTCCGTTATTCTGCAGTATGGCGCGGGCTACAGTGAAAATACATTGTCATTGTAAGTAAGCTTGTATATAACCTATATTGTTCAAATAATGTCATATATAGTGGACTTATTGCGTTTTGAAATACGTCAATATTCAACATATCTCGACCTCCAATTAGGTTCACATTGAGCTTGTGTTTCACGAAGGCAACTTATGACATAGTTGGGACTTAAGATGGTCTCAAGTTCAAACTTCAGTCATAATCTTTGTTGTACAACGATTACGATGGAACAACAATTCGGGCAGAAATGTGAAATGTGAAAAATAGTGTAATTTCCTACAATTTCACCATGAAATACCATTCAATTTGCCCAAAAATTTACCGAATTTGACCGAAAATATCTCCAATTTGCCAAAATATTGCCCGAATTTTGTGCTTTCAAAACGTTTGGGAGGCTGCCGCCACCACAGCCCCTGTCCCATAAGGCTATGTATTTATTGCTGGATTTGTGCCTTCATTGTGCAACTTCTATTCTTACAGTTGTGTCTATCTCGGTTTTACAAGGTTATTCGTCTTCCAAACCTCAGATGCATATGATATGGCAACATATTCTCGTGCAAATAATTGAACCTAACTGTTCACACATGTTCATATTTGACTGATTTTGGTTAAGAACTAAGTCCATAGTGAACTTACGTGTCCGTTATTCTGCAGTATGGCGCGGGCTACAGTGAACTTACGTGTCCGTTATTCTGCAGTATGGCGCGGACCACAGTGAAAATACATTGTCATTGTAAGTAAGCTTGTTCAAATAATGTCATATATAGTGGACTTATTTCGTTTTGAAATACGTCAATATTCAACATATCTCGACCTCCAATTATGTTCACATTGAGCTTGTGTTTCATAAAACTTATGACACAGTTGGGACTTAAGATGGTCTCAAGTTCAAACTTGAGTCATAATTTTTGTTGTTCCATCGTAATCTTTGTTGTTGATTTGCCGTAAATTCGCGATTGCCTATATTATACGGGTGATTTGGTAGACAGCGGGTCGCGTGTACATTCCGTCCGGAGTCCGGACATCTATCCCTCCGTTTTTTCCGTCCGTCGTCCGGGCAGATATCTCAAACGCCAGTTGTCGGATCTGAATGAAATTTGGTATGGATGTTCACTGCTATGAGGGCATTCAACCGTTCAATCGGTTTTTTTTTTACGGATTTTCCGTTTTAGAGCTATTCAGCTTTGTTTATCCTTTTTAGAGTTATTCATCTTTGTTTATCTGGAAATGTTGGGGTTTTTGTCTGTCCGAGCAGAACAAGATTTTAACTTAAGATGGTCTTAACTTTGGTCTGGACTTTAAGTTTTGGGTGAGGTATCATAAGATAATCTTAAAGTTAAGACCTAAGTTATGATCCTTTGATCGGAAAGATGGATTTGATCTAGTTCATGTGTATTGTTATAAATAAATTTATAGAATAAAATATTAATAATAGCAAAGCGTATGATTGATGTGGGAATAAATGTAAGTTATGCCGCAAAAAGCATTTCAGCTTGTACTGTCTACACACATGCAGCCGAAGGTATACAATTGACAGTCGCACACCGTGCCTCATATATTTTTACAAATCAGACTTACAGTGATCAGAATTTTACTTCAAATGGTAACCATATTAAGTGCATCTATTTTGTATCCGTAATTATATAACCCCACTCTCGAAGAGAATGGCTGGGTAATGGGTATACTGGATTGACCTCGTCCGTCCGTCTTTCCGTCCGGACATCCGTCCCTTCTCCTTCCGCCCGCGGATGTCGGGACATCCGTCCGTCCGTACTGATATCTCAAAAACCAGTTCCTTTTTAGAGTTATTCATCTTTGCTTATCTGGAAATGTTCGGGTTTTTTTTTGTCCGTCCGGTTGACTAATCTCAATGACATTTGGTATGGATGTTCACTACTATGAGGGCAATCAATTGAGTGTTCAATCGTTTTATTGAGTATTCAATCGGTTTTTTTTTTCGGTTTTCCGTTTTAGAGTTATTCATCTTTGTACGTTTCGAAATGTTGGGTTTTGTCCGTATCTCCACCACCGGTTGACAGAGATTAAATGAAATTTGGTATAGATGTTCATTATTATGATGGCAATCAATTGAGTTTTCAACCGTTTTGTTCATGTTTTCTGTTCTACAGTTATTATACCCCTATTCCAAAAGATAAGGGGTATACTGCATTACATGTGTCTAGCCGTCCGTCCGTCCGTCCGTCCGCTCATATATCTCAACCATGGGTGATTGGATCTCAATGAAATTTGGTATGCAGGTTTGTCACCAGGAGGACTTTCTAAAGAGGGTTCATTGAAGTTGTTCACATTTTCTGTTAAATAGTTATCCCTCTTTCTTCGTCTGAAAATGTTGGATTTCTGTCCGTCGTTTGTTAGAATTGTCAAGTAATTTGTTCTTAATCACATTTTTTTCATTATTTGTTTTCCGACCTTCCCATATTTAAATTTTCACCATGGGGGTATCCCAGCACCCGTAGTGTAACCTGTTGTTTATCTTTGTTTATAAGAAATGTTGGTGGTTTTTCCCATCCAAGCAGAAATCTCACCTATACTTTTTCGGTTCGAAATTGCCACCGTGGGGGCTATGCCAGCACCACTGGTGCAATCTCTTGTTGAATTTGGGATGCACAATATGCAATATGTTCCTTACTTATCTTGCCAACACCCGTTCGGTCTCACCTTACCCCTTCGCGTGTGGGGCAATATGCGATAGTTGATAGTGAAAATTTTCTACTAGAATATGACACGGCACCCAAAATGGTTTTAACATGTCTGAGAAAGATGCCTGTATCAATTCCTTTTTACGTCGGTGCATGGCAACTTTGTTATTTTGAAATGAAATTGAAAAGAGCCCTTATGCTTCACATCTCGCCCCACATTACCCTACTAGATTTAGTAATTTGAATCTTATAGAGCAAGTGTACCTTTGCATATAATACCACAATAGTCGTCAATATATAGTCTGTTCGGAATATTTTAGTTGGGAGTCACCCGCCCAATCGTGGTTATTTCCAGCCAAATACATTCCAGTTGACATGCATCAGGCGGCGACGGCCGACAATTTGCGACAAAGCCACCGGTCCTATCAATCGAAATGAAATTCAAAGTCTAAATAAGAGTATTCAAAATCATATACCATGTGCCTTATCGGCAGATAATTTATCTCGACATGCATACGTATCAATAATCGTCCCAAAGACGATTGGCAAGTTTTATAAATATTCGTGACACTTTTTTCCGAGACATATAAGTTCAGATGAATTTTATCGTTTTCTCCTCTTGTTTTATAGTGCCATGGTGTGTATATCAGTGGTCTGTACATGTAGGGACGGTGGAATGGTAGTGGAACGCGCTATATACGCCCATTATGATCATATACCAGCATAGCTCGGTCAACTCTTCGATCGCTGATATACTGCCGGGACAATTATGAACATGAGTGTAATCTTCATTTTCGCGAAGTATACCCTGTGGAAATCGAGACCTATTATACACAGGCTCAGGAGCACAACCCGTCGTTCATGCAATCTGTGACACAAAACTGTTTTATGTCATTAGAAACAAAATACAGAGACAGTGTCATACTCCTGAATGGCTCAAATAACCTTCCACTTAGCACTAACCACACAATATTTAAAGCAACCCAAACTTTTATTACCAGAAGTTGTTATTTTAGTTTCTATCATAATATATGGAATCATATATATACTGAATAAAACTTTGGCCATATACTGTAGTACATCCACTGTATTAATCAAGTAGCATGGTTGTCTGCATGATTCATCCGTTAGATTTGTGTTAAATATCAATCATTTCATTATTTTGAAAAACAAATTTATAAAGATAGTTATGTTTGAGATTGTTTGTAAACACACAGCAGTGGTAACTCACTCTCTGTCCCACTCTTTCCTTTGTTCTGCCTCAACTGATTAATAATAATTATACTATTCTTAACCTCTTCGCTGCTATGACGTCCGTAACTATTACGGACGTAAAAGTGCACGTCGTGTGCTATATGGTCCGTATATAGGTACTACGGACCTACGTCAGCACACCAGCAGTAGGCCATTATTCATAACTGGAACGTAGAGATTGGTGCATCGGATTAACTGTATCTCGAAGTTTAAAACAGTGTATGATGTTCCACGATTGTGAACGATAGTAGCCTTTCAACTGAGTCAGTTTTATGGTTTTTGTGAAATTCCCGTTATATTTTTCCACTGAAAAATGGCAATAACGTCAACATTCCAGTACACGACATCATAGCGTCATTTAGCAGCCAAGAGGTTAATGTTTGTTTTGTTGTCATTTTCATTTCCCCTCAACCTGTTAACTCGGCCTCTTGCCATATATGTTCCTTCTACGCTCCTTCATGCTATTTTTGCATGATTTTCTTCTCTGATGGGATAACTTAAGATAAGCGGTAACCCACTTGATGTTATCTAGATCCTCTTCACCCTCTTCTATTCTAAACTGTCATGCACACATATCATAATGTTCAATGTCTTGTTTCATGTATACATGTATTAATTGAGGGCAGAAATAATTATTGTTTAAACCAAAACGGTACGACCGATCTGACTAAATTATACATCGAAAAGCTTTGACAATGAATGTTTGATGCTAGTGGATGCTGCTTAAATACAATAGTA
This sequence comes from Siphonodentalium dalli, assembly GCA_032622095.1. Classification (NCBI taxonomy): domain Eukaryota; kingdom Metazoa; phylum Mollusca; class Scaphopoda; order Gadilida; family Siphonodentaliidae; genus Siphonodentalium; species Siphonodentalium dalli. The sequence goes on from CP136069.1 coordinate 90,292,158, forward strand.
CCGTGCATGTGCTGCGCGGGACATTGAAATTGAGCAAGGATTTGCCAAAAGCGTGTTGAGTCTTCGATACGCGCAGGGGCCATTAGTCTACATTATAGCGTGTTCACATATTAAGTGTTATCGATGCAAGAATGCAGAACATATACTCAACTGGCTAAACAGTTTCAATGTAGCAGCCTCTTCACTGCCGAGTTGATAACTATATGATGAATCAGCTTCCCTTCTCGGATGTTAAACCTTGAATCGATCCATCATTGTCAAAACGAGACCGGGCGATGTGCGGTGCAATTTCATGACTGGGTGTTTAGCAGATTCGATTTGTGAGGTCTTTGTGGTGGACGCAAACTATCGGTGACACACGGCTTCAGCTCTAAAGACGAGCGGGCGTACTAGTGAAGCAGAAATTAGTTATTTGGAATGACAGAGTCGTAAGAGCCGAGCGGAATCTATGATACAACAGTGACTATCCGTCACAATTAGATAACGGAGACCTGTCTCCCTGGGAGAGTTGGGCTCTATTCATCATCTTCGCTGACGTTAATTCGTCGCTCACTATAGACTGGATATCCATTTGCAAGATTGGGCAAGATTTCGGTCGATCTGGCCGAAAATAATTTCGGATGGACCGGCAGTAATGAACATGACGTGCGTTTCAACCACAACAATAGCTCGCGTATATGCCGACGACATATAGTCTTGCTATGAATAGGGTTCCATAACTATATACAAGATAACCAATGTCAGAAATGGTAACGCGCTCAAGATCATATATTATATACCCATGTTTGTAATTATAGAATATAAAGTATATTGGTTTCACGAATGACCAACTCGTAATTCCGTTAAAACAACTATACTCCTTCAATTTATTACAACAACTATATACGGCTTATCACTGAAGGTTTCTCATGCATCTCACCAGAATTCCCAACTACACCTTTTACCGGACTCGGCCTCCGGGTCGCAGTTCAACTTTTAATCCGTCCCAAAAATTCCCATTTCTATAAATAAAACGCCCATGGCCCATGTATACCAAGAATCAACGGAACAGTATACACGCGGTGCGCGAAATAAGGTTCCAGTACTTCAAGCACGCATCCGATGTGAAATGCAATATATTGTTTTGACAACAAATGCTAAAGTATAAGTTCAAAGTTCCGTCGATGAGCTGTCGAAACCACTGCGGTGTAATGACCAAGTGCCACGTGTACGCTGTGGCAATAATTGGTTAAAACATATTTGATGCCATGTCCACAATATACGTAAAAATCCACACACATAAACCGAATAAACATGCAACGCGCACAGTCTATATATTTACGATCAAGCAGATTTCCCTGCCATTAACCATCAAATATATTTTCCAGATTTGGCTCAATTGTTTAAGTCGAAAATACACGTAGTCCTTAACAGAAAAAAACTAACTGGGCTATGCAATAACATATCCCATATAAAAATATCCGCTGCGGGAGACACGAACCTGAATGGACGAACCCCACACTCTTAGACCACACTGTACAAATGATACACAATATGTGTTATATTTGATCTTAAACAAAACTGTGTACAAATGACACATATATGCAATATATGTATCGGTGGAATTTCATCAACGGTCAATATGAGAGTATATCATAGTTATTAGATGAGATGTGTTCTATTGAGACAACAAAACTCGTAAAGGCTACAACAGATAAAAAAAATTGGCAGCAGCTTTTACCTTTGTTGTATAAACTGTTTTAATGTCAAAGCTGAACAGCACATATTTTGTAGCACAAAGTTTTAAATCTGTTGCATGCCAGATTTGTAATATGGTAGCTTTTGCGAGGTTTGTGTCGCAAATAGAACAGGTCTCATCTGCTAATTTTGATATACTCACATATTTACTCATATTCAATGTTGAGAAAAATTCAACCGACACATATATGTCATATGTCATTTCAAAACAATTTTGTGTTAAGATCAAATTGTGTAGAATTTAACACGTTTGTTCTCAGAGTGCATGACTAAGTGTTTAATGAGGCAACGAAAAGTAATACATAAAATTGCAAAAAGAAGAAATACCCCGGCCGTCTGGTGTAAAATTCGCAACGTCGTGATTTCTCATTGAAACGAGAGCTAACAAAATCATTATGTATCTCATGAAGGTGCAATTAAGAAGTCCTATGTGATCACATAAGAAATGAACGGCGGTTTCCGGGATCAATGAGTTCATAAACCTATGAACGACATTGGAAGTATATGTAAATATAAGACATTGAACTCGGGATTCATGCAGTTTGCTGAATTTTTCTCGCGGTCAAAATCCCATGACCACGTTGAATCCGCCGATTATTATTTATATTTATATACTTAAATTCATTATCAACTAGGATTGTCTGTCTTTCCCACTATTTATTCAACACGTCGCGGCCATATTGGATACATCCAGCCCCGTTCCGTGGTTTAATGCTACAGTGAATGTCAAAGTTCTGGAGTAGCATTTCCATATATCGAAGTCATGAATATTCAAAAGCTCCATATATGGAAATGCTACTCCAGAACTTTGAACTGTAGCACTAAAACAACGGAACGGGACTGAATGGATCCAATATGGCCACGAGTGATTAGAAGTATCGTTAAATCGAATTGGACAAATAAGTTTAGCGCCTCTTTCTCACCGTGAACAGTGATCACAGATACCCTGGATGGTGAGTCTCACCGATATAAACAAATGAACGCACGGAGTTCAGTTCGGACAGTTCGAATCCTCGCTTTTTAGAAAACCAAACATTGTGAACATAATAGCTATTGCATATAACAATGTTCTTCTATTGTAAATGTTGTATATATTATGTCTCAATACTCATGAAAATGTAATATGAGTTTAAGAGAATAAACTAATTGTAATTGTATTGAAAATCCGTTGACGGAGAGCGAAAAAACGCAATTTCACAGTAAAGTATAAACATATAATGACGAAATGTCTTGTTTAGCTTGTAATGAATGCAGACGTGTTGATTTCAAGAATGATAATATCTTAAACTAACAATTAAGTTTCGGTTGTGGATGATAAGAAATTGACAACACGGCGTTCTACCATAATGATATATTTGTGATATCGTGGGTTGTGTAATCAGAGGAGATGAGTTTTACGTGCAAGGTAACAACGCTGATTATAAACCAAAACAAATTGCATGCCAAATCCGGACGTGCTGAATAGTCAAGCAGTCGTTCGTGTCCGACAATCCCCGGTGATTTCCTGGATCAATGTGTTCATAAACCTATGATCGACATTGAAAGTGACGCCACGTTACGTTCATAGGTTTATGAACACATTGACTCAGGGGCGTGTCTACCGTAACGCAATGGGGACGTCGGAAGCGATATTAGGTGTATGTAAATATAACACAATGAACATTACGTGGTAGAAACACTTCCAAACCCGTTTAATGTGGATTTTTAAGCATACGAAAGATAATTCAAATTCGGTCGATGATGACCGAGAGAGCTCAACAGTTGTTACGGGCGGATGGACAGACGGACGCATGGGTGGAACACATGCGATATCCCCCGTAAAATTTGGTGTACGTGGGATAACAGTCTGTGTAAACATTGACTCAGAATCATTATGGCATATATACTGAGTCTGTCGTAATGTCGTAGCAATGTCATTTCCTGGAAGCGTGCGCTACTGACGTGGAATCTCGAGGTTCGGCAGATAGAAAGTATACAACAGGTAATCAGACCCACTATTTATATGTGGGTTTGTAGTTAACGTAGACTGTGTGATGATAAATGATGCTATGTATAAGTTTCCATGGGACGCAGAAAGATATTTGTACAGAAAACTTAGTTCCTGCTACAATCTGATCTGAATACATTCCTGTCAGTTATACAGGCAGAACATCTGAGAAGTGTAATGACAATAAAATATACTTGAAATGCAATAAGATCCTCACCAGTCACTTACCTCGGGTTTATCAGATCCTCATCAGTCACTTACCACATGTTTATCGCATGTGTGTCCATATTTGTCATTATGTCATCCCGTGGACCTGAATAAATATTGCTAAAACTGTGATGTCAGCGCAGCATGAGTTTAGCCAAATCTTGCTTTTAAAGAATCATAAACTCTTGTATCGCGTATGCACATATTTAAAGATACGGGCAGCGTTGGCGGTGGGTATTCTGTTAAAATATTCAGCTCCGTCAAAAACCGCCATAAACAGAAAGAATAGTAAAATATAGACAGACTTTGTTCTTATACCAATCATAAATATGGCACAAACAGTATGTTATTGTCAAATGTTTTTTCTTTGTTATGTAAACAAAAGCAAAAAAAGTTACAGAACATGGCTTTTGTTTAGATCCGGATGTGGTAAACATAAAGAGCGTTATTTGTTACTGTGTTCTTTTCCGAAGAATCATTCCATTCTGTTTCCGAAACATAGCATACTGTGCGATATATAAATGTTTCTATTTTGAAGTTCCGATCTCATTGTCGAGGCGAACATTCCACACATGTATGTCGCTTGAGCTGAGCAGGGACGTAGCTATGGGGTCTCCGTTATTCATTTGCATCACATTGGTTTGGCACTTTCAAACTTTTGGCAATTTCCAACTTGACACTCCCTATAAGGTTGGAAAATTTGCAACTGATAGCAATTTCAGAAAAAAATTTGGAGAATAATATATATATAGAAACAATTGCTACTCTAAAAGCTGCAAATTCGCCACTATTTTTTAAAGAAAATTAAATAATGAGAACAATTTCATCCTATATGTGTAAAATGTCCAACAAAGTTATACAAATCGTGAAATTTCCCACTGTTGAAATTATGTACCAAAATTGGTGGGTGTATACACCCCACCCCTGTCGCCACGTCCCTGGAGCTGAGGCCAACGAATCGTGTAATGGACCTTTTATCACTGGAGTATAGCACAGGTCCCCTGGTGCGATAACACTATCGTGACTATATAATGTAAGATATAATACTCAATGGTAGTGCTGTGGCACCAGGGGACCTGTGTCGCTGAAAAGGTGAAAACCCAGGTCAGACTTGACGCCTACGACAGCTCATTATATCGGGAATATTAACGTCTGGACTCGACATGATACGGGGATAGAGACCATTCCACAGTCTTCGCTGTATAGTCGTCACAAGTATACATCTTTTCAGAAGCTCAATTAGATAGAACACAACGCGCATCTTAATCTAGAAGCTTTTATCGAATGAGTTGCGGATGGCGAAAGGACATATTTCGCAAAATACTATATCATCACATCAAAATGACAAAAGTACAAAAGTACCGGGCGTTACAAGTTCCACGTAGGTGTGGCTAAGCCTGGCTAACATATCGTCTTATATTTAGTTCTCGACCCATATAATAGGTTTATAAAACGCTCTATAATACATGTTTTACAGATTATTCATGGTTCCGAGCTTATTTTTTTATGAAACATTTCTTACATTTTATATATACGTGGCTTCTAATGTGTACTATTGCATGTTTGGTACGATGCGTTCTACACGAAAGACGCTATTATGCTTGATATTGATTTGTTTACGAATTTATTTCATACCATTTCAATGTTTTAGAGGGACACCAAGCAGACTTTATGTTCTAATTTTTTTTAATTTTCAATTACGAAAATATATTTTTGGTAGATATATATAGGCCTGTACAGTTGTGTCATATTTGATTGTTACGTTTTTAATATACAGAACAAAGCAGAAAACTTCGTTAAGACAATCACATATCGCACGAAACCCCTATTATATCATTTTTTAAAATCATTACATATTTCCTTATCTCTCACTAGTTATGAATAGGCGCTACATATCTCTTTGCATCGCGCCAACAAAATTACCGCGCCGCGTCTTTACATTGATACAGGTGGATTAATACTATTTCGAAAAGCCGCGCATGACACCAACACCAATTCAAATCATTTATGTTAATCTATATATAGGTATTGCCAACAAAAAATATATATGACATCAAAATATTCAATTATGACATATCATAACATTAGATTTCACACGAGGAATGCGAGGAATAGTTACCGTCCGGTTGATAATTTCAGGTACAGGGGGTGGGGAAGTTATAGTCAGGGGTGTAGGTATCTTAAACATCGGGGTGGGTACATGGAATATCAGTGTTATTGCCTCAAGTGGATTTTCCTTATGAAAGTTGACAGATTCCTAATTGTCATTTCATTTTTTTGTCATTTCATTTTTTGTCTTAAAGAGTTATGAGAGTATGTGGGCATTAGGTCTTCAGAAAATCTTATATCCCAACGTGATTCGTTGGAGATCCTCTATATATGCTGTTGTTGTAATTGGAGGTCTTGGGCGATGAAAAGATGTTTAAGGGAAGTACTACGAAAACATAATATTTTGCGCATTTGGGAATCACAATTTTTATTGGACATTGTCGACTAAATTGGTAATTAATATTCCACTAAACTTTTAATATACGGTATTGTCGGACTTTATTTACTATTTTAGAACAATCTTTCATGCTATTCATGATGGGTTGAGATCAGTGTTTGCGCTGCCGGTTGCCAAATTAAAAAATAATTTACATTTGGCAAAATTTATTTTAATTTGGCAAATAATTTGGAAAGTGATGATTTCGTATTTCCAGAAGAAAGTGAAAGTTATTCATTAAGAACATGGCCACCCAATGCCACCACGGGCACGGAAGCCCCAACACTTAGCGGATGGTGTTAGATAATAAGAGTTATCACCTTCAACAAAATATAGTTAATCTGATCATATTATTCTAAAACAAAAACAAAAAACGATACCGCTAGGGGCAAGCGGTACGATAGTATAGGGATGGCGTAAATGCAGTCCGTTTACATGCATATGTGACCCGCCATATCAAATCCAGTCGGAAGTCGGGATTTTTTTACCCTGTGCCAATGCATTCTCTTATATATGCGAGTCGACCATAGGTCGCCTGGCATATATAAGAGAATGCATTGGCCTAACAATTTTTTACAATTTTCATAATTTGTTCTTGTATTATTTAACAATTTTATAATTTCACCCATACAGAGCCCCAGACAAACATGAGCAGACGACACTCTTCTAGGTGCTTCTATATATGTGTGGGGCTCCCTGCAGGGTAATGGATGTTTTTTTATTTTATGTCTTGTAAGAAACATTTATTTAAAAAACATGATAAAAAATTGTTAGGCCAATGCATTCTCTTATATATATATGCGAGGCGACATATAGTCGACTCGCATATATAAGAGAATGCATTGGCACAGGGTAAAAAAATCCCGACTTCCGACTGGATTTGATATGGCGGGTCACATATTGGCGACGACTGTTGTATTGCTTTATTACAACTAAATTATGTCAATGAATAAGAACCAATGTGCCACAAACACCTTAATTTCGGTTTTTATGTCGTTTAGCAACTCCTGAAAAAATTTGGCAAAACATAATATCATTTGGCAAAAGTAACGTCTGGGCCAGTGTAGATCCTGGATGAGATATTAATGGTAGCCTAAATCCCCGCGTCCATAGAAATAAACCCCATATAACATAAATATATAGAACGAAAATGCTGCACGATAGCCATCGTTGGCGTTCACTGATAGTCCGATGTGCCATTTTTTTTTATCACCACCCCATGTTTCGCAAGATTTTCACGCATATTCAACTGATATACGCCGGTATTTTCGATTTGCATGTGTTTCTGAAACATTCCGCTGACAGGATTTTAACAAAATGTCCACAAGTTATGTCCAGGAACTGCGTATTAAAGCGCAATAGATTGCCGATATTGGGAATAGTTGACATACCCCCCTTGGAGTCGGTACACCCTATTGTTTAGCTTTAAATACAAGTCTCATTACCCCCATTCGAACATGGCATCGACCGAATGACCCTTTCACAAGCTAAACACCAAACTGGTTACATAAATATTCCCATTATAACAGATTATAATTGTATTTTCAACAAACAAATATGCGGTAAAATCGTGATTGATATTCCCCGAAATGGAAAAAATCACGGACAGGCCTATGTTGGACACTGATAGGCCTATGTTGGACACTGATATGCCTATGTTGGACACTGATAGGCATATGTTGGGCACTGATAGGCCTATGTTGGACACTGATAGGCATATATGTTGGACACTGATAGACCTATGTTGCATGGACACTGATAGGTCTATGTTGGACACTGGTATGCCAATGTTGGACACTGATAGGCCTATGTTGGACACTGATAGGCCTATGTTGGGCACTGATTTGCCTATGTTGGGCACTGATTGGCCTATGTTGGACACTGATATGCCTATGTTGGACACTGATAGGCCTATGTTGGACACTCATATGCCTATGTTGGACACTGGTAGGCCTATGTTGGACACCCATATGCCTATGTTGGACACTGATAGACCTATGTTGGACACTGATAGGTCGTTGTTTGAATTGACAGGCCACCCGCCGGTTGGATAGTGTGATATATATATAGGCAGTTGCAGTTACATAATAATCACAAACAGGTATCTCTAAGCTTCATAATTTAATTCAACTTCACAAGTTTACACCAAATGCCATGGCGCACTGTCAAATTTTACCATCTCACCAGATATTTAGCTGACTTGCCTCTCATTTCATTTGCCATCTTCAAAATTAAACGAATTTCCGCATTTTCCTTCTGATGTTTCCAGTACGATTTGTTACAGGCCGTAGGCGATATGTTTATACGAAATCGCACTGCTATTTCATACTTTATTTTTCTATTTCCTAGAACGGTGAGTTTGTGTTGACCCGCGACGACGTTCATGGAATCTGACAGTGCCATTTTCGTTTGACAAATCAGATTACCCCTAAAATCAACATAATTACTTTCTAACGCTGATGGTTTTCCGATGGCTGCTCTTCTCCCATCGTACGAACATTTATCACACGTGCTGATGGTCCGCGGTAAGCCAGCCTGCACGTTTGGCGTTCCCACTCTCTCACTCACAACGCACATAATCGAACAACTTCGATCTGTATCGCACAACAGCATATCTGCGAGCAATAAAAGTATTAGTGATATTAGCTATACTTCGCGCGGGATTCTCCGAGATGTCTGTACGAGGCAATCCCACAGATTAGTTCAAGCCGTGGCGTCTTGTCAGTGCTACCAGCGGATTTATTCGCAAAGTTTCGAACTTAAGTTTTACTCGTGTTTTTCTTTGATGAAGTGATTCAATGAATCGTTACGACCTCTGAGGACCAGAAATGAATTATTTTTCACTTTGGACATTAATCTTTGTCGCCTTTGGAGAATGTGGTGAGTTGTATTAGCTAACATTTGTTAATAATTTGTGATATATATGAACTGAGAAAGAACCAAAAATTCACTTTTATCTTTAGATAAATCATCAATTTGGCGAATTTTATCACATTTTCGTATTGATCTTGTTTTTTGTGTGTGGTTGTCTGGTATCTTATACTACTAACTTGGCGTTATGTTCTTATTGAATACACTATATTTCCGATCTTTAGAATATGACCATTCAGGTTCCCAAAGAGCTTGGATTCACGCGACGTATACTAATTAAACGCTGCTAACGTTTCCGTATATACCGCAGTTGTTAATCAAACTCATTGCAAAACTATGATTGTTGATCGGAATGGCTCTAAATATAATCATGTGTTCTGATACGTTAAATTCTTTGGATACAGAGCCGCACTCGCGGTGGGTAGGTTGGCGTTTACAGGCACTCGAGTGCATAGTTGGTGCGAGGACTAAAGATACCAATTTGAATTTTCACGTCGGTGTTACATTTAGGTCCCCCGCTCGTGCATGTGCGGTAGTCATCACCCGGTCCCACCACGAATACACATCTACGTATAATTTATTAAACACCCGTTAACTGAAATTTATGAGGCCTTGCATGCGCCTTTACGTTTATGTCCATTTCATATTCGCGATTCATTTTCGAACACGCCATCCGTAACTATTGCAACACGTTGGGGACACGAGGCGGAGAGAATGGAATTTACTAGAAAGGAAAATCATTATCCAATTTATCACAATTGGAATTTTACAGGTAAAACAAACTTCCGAATGCATCTGTTGATTGCTTTAGGGCGTTTTCTAACCCCAGAATCACAATTTTATACTGCTATGCATGTTTAGCTGGCAATGCATGTACAACTGCAGGTCTACAGCGATACAAAAAGTGGGTGAAAATATCACGTGGTTTATCGCATGCGGCTATGCATGCATCTTTGATTTAAACGAACAGCATTGGACTTTGTCTGGACTTTATCTTGGCTTTGTAAAGTTGAATGTCGTCGTTGGACGACACAAATGTTCCGTTTTAACTTAATCAAATGACATGCCGATGACTCATACAATCGGCACGATAACGCCGATTGCAACCTGGCACTTGATTATATCTCGTTGAGAAAACCACACTTTTATACTGCCGCCAACCGTTATCGACTATATCGGTATTGTCCATCAATCATTTGCCAGGATACCATGCTTCAACAATTGGACAACTGCAGCAACATCTGCACGTGTATAATAAAGCTTGTCCCTCGGGGACAACCAAAGGCCACATTGCATTCACCTGGGAAATTCCATTGTAAATGAACTTGCCGTATGCATGTCCACACCCGTGCGTTGTCGGGACCAGTGTTTGCGTTGTGGTCCGGTTGCACCAGTATTGCTCGTAACTTCATCGGTGACATTACACAGGCAAAAAAGGTTCCAAACAAATAATAAGAATTGTAGATTGTATTATATTTGGTGGTTGAAACGTCGGGTCAAATTAACCCTTTACTAGATGGATTCTTCCATTCAGTTATAACAGTTTATGTTGGAATGGGCTATTGAGCTGACGACACACATGCGAAAATATTATACTAATGAAAAATAATACATGTTCGTTGGTGGCAAGTATTCAGATAATAAGTTCAACAAACGACCTTATATGGAACTACTCGCCAAAGAGTATATATTTAGTGAAGAAATGGTTAATAATTAATAGGCGGACAACGGTTGACATTGACTTCTCTAAACTTCAATTAATGTTCAATTGGCAAATGCTAAATTCACTAATCTTGCAGGAGTAGACTTCACATGATTGTTCGAGACTGTGTTAGGATGCGAACTATCTGTTTGCATAATTTGTCCAAAAATTGTGGACATTGGCCATCTCATCACTGGCGAATATGAAAATAACTTCTGGATCGACAAAACCACAGGACTAGAATTAATTGAGGTAGCAAAAAATATGAAAAACAAAACTAGCATTGATGTACATGGAATCTCTTCAAAATTACTCAAGGAATCAATTTCGGAAGTGGCCTCACCACTTAAACAAGTTTTTAATTTATCTATCAATAATGGAGATATTCCCGACCTCAAGAACATTTTCAAGGTGATAACCATTTTCAAAAATGGAAACCCACTTTAATAACTATCGTCCAATCGGCATTCTTCCTTCATTTTTACAACTACTTGAAAAAAATCATGACGATAAGGCTGTCATCATTCTTGACCCGATTTGATACGTTTGCGCAACAATAATATATAATAACAATAATATATTTTGGTACCTTTTCCTGTTATGCAACGAACGTTCCATGTCACAATTTATAGAAAATGGAACAAGGATAGGATCATGTGATAAATAAATAATCAATTTCGTTATTTAGTCAATAGCATTTCGGTTCATCTCATGACAATCCGTGACTATGTGGCTCGTCCAACAAGGTGCAGTGTGTTTAACTCTTCCCATAGTAAATACTCATTGACGAGTAGTTCCCTTATAGGAAATGTTCAGAAAATACGTTCAACAAACGATAGGTCGTTTGTTGAACTTATTATCTGAATATTTCCCACCAAACAATATGATTCCTTCCGCACCTGTTTAATAGTTTTGGTATGCTGTCGTCTGCTCATTTTTCCTAAACACCCCTCCTAATGGATAATAAACCGTTCAATGAATACTTTTATAACTGACCGGGCAATCAATTTAGTATAGAAAGGGTTAAAAATAAACTCCACGAGTAGTTCAGCACTGACCAACTGGTTGTGTTGCATATTGTATATTTGCAATTATGTTTCAGATATATAGGGCAAGTAAGTATCCGGATCCAGTGAAAGTTTAAAGGCCCGCTTAATTATCGAGTGACCAAATCACATTATACGCAACACATTCCATAGTATATACCATTTGGAACAGGAACCAAAAATATATGTATTCCACCAGAAACAGCAACAGCTGTTGCCTAGAAGTGTTCACCCAGTGAAATGGATCCTCAGGTTCACCCCAAGACTTCTCCCGTTATGTACCCCATAATGCATCATAATTCACAACTAAGATATATAGTTATTCCCCTTCAATTGAGAATAATAAACTGGCAGTACAGACCAGATCGAAATTAAGCACAGAACACACGTCGGTACATTGACAAAAAACAACATATTCACAGTTTATTCGACCGGATAAGTTGATAATACAATGTTTTGGAGCTTCCTCTTTCAAAAGGTATATAATATGGAATATGTTGTATATAATGTGATCTGGGGATTCGAAAATTAAGTGGGCCTTTAATCCTTTCTTTACCAAATGGATTCTCTCATTCAGTTATATAAGTATACATTGGGATGGTCTATTATTCATCTGGAGAGATTTTCAGGAAATATAAGCAGATGACTGATACTATAAAATACAGAAGGATTCCTATTCATTGGTGGGACATGTTCCGATAATAAGTTCATCAAACGACATGTGAACTTATTAGGTGAACATTTCATAAGAGATAACTACTCGTCAATGAAATTTAGTATAGAAATGATTAAACATCCACGAGTATTCAAAATCAATATCAATTTAACGAGGAACAAGTCATTCGACTTTTCTTCCCAAGGTATTGCATTTGGTAATGCTATGATATCACAATAATTTAAAGTCAGCCATAAAAGTCATATTTCTGTTGATATAAATATGAATCAATCATCCCTTTGAATTATGTTAACGTCCCATGTCTGGCAAGCTGTTCCAGGTCGTCACTATTCGCTGATTAAAGAAATATTTCCCAATATCTTTGTCGCATCGCTTGAGATGTAGCTTCTGGTCTTGACCTCTTGTGTTTGAGTATAACGCTCCTTGAAATAGTGTTTCTGTCCTGATATTTTAAGATCGTTTATACACTTGTAAGTCACAACAGAGTTTTATGAATTTTACGGACATTAAATTTAGTCGGATTAGTATATCTGTAACTAATGTTTCGTAGTTGAGGGACCAGTCTGGTGGCTCTACGCTGGACGTTTTCAAGAGTTACACACTGATACTGCAGGTGAGGACCCAAAAATTAACCACATTATTCCAGGATAGGTCTCACCATACTCACGAAACGAATGTCATAAGGTATTCCAGCACGGATGAGCTGATTGTGTTGCATAAGTCTGTGTTTGCAGTTATCTTTCAAACATACCGAAGGACAGGTATCCGGATTCGTTTTACCGTGGGTCCCGTTCTATGTGCAGTAGCGGAATCTCATTATCAGATTCGCGTCTCTGAGCAGGTGTACTCAAGACGTACATTCTATCACCGTACGACCACCCCCCCCCCAAGATATTATAGGAAGAAACATATTTTATAAGCGAGATCACTGGGTCGCGGCCATATTGGTCGTATCCAGCTCCAGATATTCTTCCAGCCCCGGTTCCGTGGTTTTAGTGCTACAGATAAAAGTTTTGGAGTAGCATTTCCATATATGAAGCTTTTGAATTATTCATGACTTCCATATATGGAATGCTACTCCAGAACTTTGAACTGTAGCACTAAAACCATGGAACCGGGCTTGGTGGGTCCAATATGGCCACGATAGTGACAGTGCGTATTCGTGTCGTATAATAGAATAGGTACTGTGAAAATGGATGACAGATTCTGGAAACGTAGACGAACATCCGCGCCCTACAAGCAGAATATGTATATCAATTTACGTATTGCATCAAGAATAATTAAATACAAGTAATTTGGTGAACATGTGGATGCTATATGGTGACCATAAGTCGTCTTAGACAACTATATGCCTTCGACAGTGCGTTTATATTTCAGTTTAGATCTCATAAAATGTCGGACTGGAAGAAAAGTCGCCGAGACATTAGCGATTGGTTAATTGAGGGAATGAAAATAGAGCCATGCATATGATCCATCCTGACATTCGTTTATAATGACCCGTATATATGACATATATCACCACATCGTGTGACCTGTTAGACAGTAAATACGGCCATGTTCCCTCAAGGATGCTGTATCAAGTCTATTGCGCATGACTTCATTGCGCGCTGTATCCAACCCATTCGATCATGTGGCTCCCATGGGGACTTTTGACACGAACAACAAGAATTGATGATGGAAGATTGATTTATCATAGTTAACACAATTATCCCATATCAATTAATTATGGATGATTCTGTTGGTCTTAATCAGAGGAACATTGGCCAGGGAATTTCCCCTGTCGGTCAAACAGGACGTGTATAAATGTGACCAGTTGACATTCTAATTACGACACGTTGCAATTTCTCTATAATCAACACCATTTCCTGGCTCGTTTAGCTCTCCGGAAGCGACATGCGCTGCATCACCCGGTTGGAAATTATAAATTGAGTTGCTGATAACAAGGCCCACTGTGTTCGTGTCAACTATATTCATTGTTAAAATGCTGTATTAGGTTTCTCACAGAAAAAAATATTTATATAATGTTCGATCGATAGGTTGCAACAGGAAATTGGCTCCATAGACATTTGCTTCCATTTGCAGATATTGCTATAAATACCATTAAAGATGCATAATCCGAATTAACGCTCGCAAATTACTAATTCCTTGGCTTCGGGGGTAAATTTTTTTTTATTACAGTCGAGGAACCCACACATCAAAGCAAAGAGTGATCAGATATCGATTTTTGAAATCTATTATTTTTCACCACCCATAATATTTATAGTGGGCCAGTAAACAATCGACGAGAAGATGGTCTCGGACCAAATTGCGGATTAAGATGGATAACTCTAAAATCAAATGGCTTTTTGTGTCAGATATTTGACAAACCGGCAAAATTTCGTTGAACAAAATGTTGATAAATAACAGGTTTTTGGCAATTTTATACTATAGTTGACTGTGGTTAGCATTATTTTTGGGCAATTAATCGATTCTGATAACTGAAGCGGGTTTAAAAACAATGTTGTTGTTGTTGTTGTTGTTGTTGTTGTTGGAATCTGATGATATGGGGACAATCGAATCGGATTGAGTACCTTTAATTTGAGAGAAGCTTCCCTCTATTTTATGGTAAATATACATGTTATTGTTCGCGTGTTACTTCATTTCATTTTAATTCCACTTTTCGTATTCCAGCGTGGAACGTTATATAGACCATACAATGCATACACAGAACGACACGAGTGTGTTAATGGGTTTGTTGATATGACACACACGTGCTAGCGCGGAAGGACGGAGCGAGAGGCGCAGCGTCGAGTTCTATCCTCCCACGATGGCACAAGTGCCGTATCAACAAACACATTAACACACGTGTCGTTCTGTGTATATCACCCGTCCTAAAATCCGTCATTAAAAATACAGGCTTGCAAAGTTTATTTAGGCACATACATGGCTTGTTTTGTCATGGGTGATGATTTATTTAGGCACATACATGGCTTGTTTTGTCATGGGTGATGATTTATTTAGGCACATGTATACATGGCTTGTTTTGTCATGGGTGATGATTTATTTTACAGTTCCGGTTTCATGAACCTTGGTGCGAACGTCATTTGACGTCAACGAGATGGGTGTGGAACGTATTTTCCACATGGATTTGTAAATATGTAAACAGCAATAACACTTATAGGAAAAATCGTGTAATAAATTTACATAAGATCATCTAAACACCATAAGAGCTCCGGACAAGTTATACATTATTTAGGCACATACATGGCTTGTTAAAGCCATAAGAGTTATAAATCGTCTCCAGTGTTTGTGCAGTACTGTACCAATAATGACCACATTGTTAAAGGTACTAAATCCGATCAGTCTCTCCTAAATTACTATTTATTTGGCTTCGGGGGTAAATAATATTTGATTCGAGTCGATGAACCCACCCATCAAAGCTCAGAGTGATCAGATATCGATTTTTGAAGTTTGTTATTTCTCGAGATGTGTAATAATATTTGGCACAGAAACACGTGGTCAAACGGAGGGTCTCAGACAAAATTGAGGATAAAGTTGAATAACTCTAAAATCAAGTGGTAATACGGTCAAATTTGGTGATACTTTAGTGATAATACGACCATATTTTGTTGAACAAAATGTTGATAAATAACAAGTTTTGGGAAATTTGATACCATAATTGACAGTGGATAGCACTATTCTGTTGCAATAAATCGATTCTGATAATTAAAGCGTATTTTGAAGAATGTTGTTGTTGTTGTATCTTTATGGTATGGGGACCGTCTGATCGGATTGAGTACCTTTAAATGTTGCAGATTCACAGTTTCAACTCTAAGTGGAACAGATTTTTTTTCACGAGCCCGGTGACTTGAAAGGTCATGTACACGTCTAACTTTGGCAAAAAGGGTAAGGTTACTACAAATCGGTCATCTAATTATTATTTAATCGCGGCAAGGACCATACAAATTTGTGAAATTAGACAACAACTATCTAAGTATTCACCTATTTTAATAATAATATTTCTACGTACATTTTAATAATATATTTTGATTTCAAAGTTGATACAATTGCTTAGTGAATGAAAATTGCTATCCCATTGTGATTCTCGTGTCTGTTTACTCGCGCGCACTCAATGTTTCTTGTTGGATACACTGGTTCCTGCTCCAAAACTGCCAAAATCTGAAAACGTAGTAACCTGCATGGCCCTGTTTGCCCTACTATAAATAATATATGCCGAGAGTGATGGAATACATGTACACATGCAGTGCTATACTGCGGGTGGATAGTTATTCGTGTGGCACATTGTAGGATAACGACAATGGCGAGTTCAAATCCTAAACGTTTTAAACCATATGTGTTCGTTATTTCATTTTAACCATTTCATGACGGGAGCTGCGCTGGTGCAGCATTAAATACCATGTGCCAGTGCATTCTCTTATATGCGAGTCGCCCATAGGGCGCCGCGCATATATAGGATAATGCACTGGCTTACAAGATCAGGATAAATAGTGTTAGGTCAATGCATTCGCTTAGATATGTGAGGCGCCCCATAGGCGACTCGCATATGCAAGAGAATGCATTGACACAGGGTTTTCGCAAAAAAAATGAGGAAGCTCCAGTCATGAAAGGGTTAAAGGCAGAAATATTTCTGTCTCTGTGTAAATACACAGAACAGAGGCATATATGCATTTTATATACGCAGTTTACGTGTATATTCAAGTCCAAGCACAGCACAGCACACAACCGGCCTCTGCGTTGAAGTGCCTGGAGAATTGCGTTCAATTCTTCCAGTATGTGAACATAGCAATATGATATGATTATGAAATAATTATATTTTCTTTTAAATACTTATTAACATTGTTATATTTGTATGTGGACGTTTTGTATCAGTAAATTCTTATAGTTAGCAACTGATGAATTCAATTGTCAGCATTCAACAGTATATAGTATATGATTACCAAAATAATATCGCAATAATCTGCCATAGGAGCAAACCCATTACTATCTATCATGTATCGTAATTATACAGGTTTCCATGTGAACCCACGTATGAGAGGAACTCTCGCGAGATATGCAATGTATACGAAGGGCCCTTGTTGGTTCCCGTGAACAGTTGAGGACGACAATGCTGATGGCTTATTTGTCGATGGTAATAGTTCTTTTCTTCTAATGTTTGTCATAACGACAAGGAGAAGGCATGGCTTGAGATATTTAGCACAAACTCATTCCTATACAGGAGATTCTCGTGTCGATAATCGATGACTGACATCTGGTGGACAGGATGCGGCCCCTCACAGAGCTAATTCTAAATCCGATATGTTTGCCGTTCGCGCTCAAGGGAAAAGGAAGCGATGTTTGAACAGAAGACCAAATAATGTGTCCATTTTTGATTTTCACTCGTCTATTTGTCGTAAGTTATGTATCGTTGCGCGCAATTTATCGGAACCTTTCGTCAAGAACGAAATCGTCACGACAGCCTGTTGTCAGAGTAAACACCGATCGGGATGCACGCACCAAGACACCGGTTAAACTTCAATTTAATATTTGAAACATTCTTGACATTATCGAGGTTTGCTTTCAGGAAAACGAAATTGGAATTTAGTACGAAATATTGAAACTATATTTGATCAAGCCGATCGTTCGCGTTCAATTGAAATTTTAAGTTCTCTCAAGGGACGTCACTTGCGTTGTATTATTGTATAAAAAAGATGCTCTTGAATTCATTTCTAATCTGCAGGTCTCCAATTAAAGCCCCGTGGCTGTTTGATGCATGCAATTGTGCTCGTGTTTGAAGAGCGTCCATTGCTAGTCTATTCCTGATAATCGAACAAGAACATCGCTATATGCGTGGGAAAATATGCCCTAGGTATAGCTATTTCGAATTCGAATTCTACTACCGCAAAATACAATAATAATTTGAGCTTACAAAGAATATCTGATATGCCCCTAATTTCAATGCCAAAATTCGGTCAAATTCTAAGTCGAAAAATGGTAGTATATATATATATATACGTAATTTATATATATATAAATATATATATATATATATATATATATATATATATATATATATATATATATATATATATATATGGGAATTTCGTGTATACTCATCAAACATTCTTATCCCTCCTTCCAAATTACGTAGACATCATGCATTTGGAAGTTAAAATGAGCCATGTCCATTTAAGTCTCACCAGAGGGAATTAATAATTAGATATGAATATATATAGTATCTTCCGAAATACGCATGTTTGTGGTAAATATTAGCATATCATCTGGTCGAATATAATATATATATGCGCCGAGTAACCATGCATGATATTATCAGTTATGATATTATCCTGTTATTCGTCGTGTTCAGACAATCATTTCAGGGACAGGGGAAGGGAAAGTGGGAGGTATCTCATCCCAGTTTTCAAGAGTTGGAAATTTCATGCCTGGAACCTATAAGTTGGAATAAGTTTAATAAATAAATTGTTGTGATACTTTGCTTTTCCAACATATATTTAACGCGAAATATGTTGATTTTGGATCAAAAGTCACATATTTAACTACTTTCAGTCAATTGTTTTGAACTTAAATACATGGCCATAAGTTGAAAGTGTCCAAGCTTAGAGGGGGTATCAGGTCGGAATATTACAACAGTTTGAACATCCTGGAATGGAAAATTATCGAACTTGGGAATTTCGGTCTTGTTCAAAGGGTGCAATTGGAAATACTATTGTGCATACCTCCCAATGGGGACCCTCTTGCCACGTTCCTGAGACTGAAGGCGAGGCACATGTTTCATACATTGTAGGTTCGCTATAGTTGACATCTGCAGATTGGGCACAGAGCCGCCTTTATTCGCAGGCCGACCCATAACAAATCATTTCGACACGCTCCCAATTTAGTGTTAGGGGTTACAGAACCGTTGCAACTAAATGTCGATATATTAATGTACTCGACGAGATGTTGACATTCGTTGTGATTCATCTCCATTCTGAACGACAAAATAACAACCAATTTCATTGAGACTTAATAGAAGCGACGGAGCTGAAAGGTTTCTATTTTGCGAACTGTGAGGAGGCTAACACGTGCGGGACATCACGACTCTCATATATATGGCTCCCTATTCACAGTCGTGGTGATTGCCGGACGTTTTTTGATTATTTTCTCGGTATCCAGAAACAGATTGCCGATAAAGAACATGAACGTATTCGTGGATAACTAGATTTCTTTGTGATATCCTTTGCGAATGGTCGAATAGTTATCTTCAACAGATATTTGTGTAAGGTTTGAAGCCCTGTGGTGGGGGGGGGGACTCGGCTGCTCAATCGGTTATGGGTACAAATCCAAGCCGTTTCGCCCTCCAGCCCCGGCGATAAGGGTTCAAATTCACATGTTTCCATCGTGGACTTTGTAACTCGAAGTCGCTATCTGGTGGAGTTGCCAATTACTCGCCGGTGGCCGGTGGTAACTGGCAATGTCGTGATATGGCCTTCGATGCCGAAAGCGACATAAAACCCCAATCAATCAATCAAGCCATGTGGCGGTTTTATTCATGAACACACGCTATTTATATTTTGTTTCACTTTCCAATCCGGTTCCGGTGAAATTTGATAAATACGCCAAATACTCATAGGCCACGTTCATATGCATTGCCACATTTGCCGCCATGGCATTTTTGTTCCAGGTATTTAGATACAGAATGCTATATACCGTGCCAGTAAACGAACACAATGAAAGTGCCAATGACACTGAGGCAGTGTTCTAGAAAAGTGGCCAAAACAGGTGGCCAAATGAAATTTTTAGTGGCCAAAACTCTTTGGTCAAATTAAATCCTCATTTTTTTTCAAAAAAAGTTTATTTTATGCTGAGCAATGAATAGAATGATAAAGAAGAAGGAAAGCCAAAACGTTACAGTCAATGTCTTATATTGCGTAGATGAAATTATTATTTTCATTTCAAACATTTCACCAATGAATGTGGGCTGCAGGGTGTGCAGATGGCTCCCATCTAGAGGGGATCCTAATCATGCCTGCAAATTTTCAACACCGATAAATGCGGGCTGCAGTCTGTGTCGATGGATTCAAATTTAAAATCTAAAATGGCTGCTGGCATCCATTTTTTGACGAATTCCGTAAAAAATCGATAGCACCCATCTAGAGGTCACTCAGAAGATCCATATGACCTTAGGGTGTGCCAAAGGATTTAGTCATACAAAGAGTAAATTCAAGATGGCTGTTGGCGGCCATGTTTTTCAGCGAAATTCGGAAAATAAGTGATGGCTCACATCTAATGGTCACACAAAAGATCCATATGAAAAGTTTTGTGAGGATCGTATGAGGGATGTGGTCTGTATGTGTGCCAATGAAATTAGTCATGCAAAGAGTAAAATCCAAGATGGCTGCCGGCGGCCATGTTTTTCATCGAAAATTGTTCAAATTCGATGGCTCCAATCTAGAGGTGATCCCATACATGCCTGCAATTTTTTAAAACAATTCTCCAATAAATGCGGAATGTAGGCTGTCAAAGTTTATATCCAAGATGGCTGCTGGTGGCCATTTTTATTGACGAATTTAAGAACAAATTGATGGCTCCCATCTAGAGGTAACCCCGAAGATTCATATGAAGTTTGGTGATGGTCGGGTTAGAGATGTGACCCGTGGGGTGTGCCAAAGCATATAGTGATACAAATGGTAAAATCCAATTTGGCTGCTGGCGGCCATGTTTTTGACGAATTTCGGAAATAATCGATGGCCCCCATCTAGAGGTCACCCCGAAAGAGGTCACAACAGAAAGACTCATTCAAGTCATCGAATTGATGAAAAAGCAGGAATAATAAAGAGCGCTCCTTTTCGTCTATTTCAGAAATGATTAAAATAAAGAGCGTATCTTATATGTAATATTTGAAAACGGCTGTTTATTTGCTGACTTAGATGACTTTTTTCATAACGTGTCAAGTCTGTATAAATGTAATTTCTCCTTGTATTTTACGGTATTATTATGTACTTACAAAGCTGTTGTATCCATCCATCTAGATCATGCCAGGAATCTTTACTCTGGCTAACACCCGTAGAGATCATATTCCACCAGTAAAAAACCTGGGAACTTTTTGAAGTTTTGACAGGGAGCCTGTTCTTAATAAAGTAATTCACTGTATGTGAACTCGCAATTTCACGATTTAAGTCAAAATAAGTGACTTTGTAACCGATTTTGCTTTGCGTTTCTTGCAATTATGGAATTTCTTCTGGGTAATTAATTGAATGTGTATTGCGATGTCGGCTCACAAAAGTCACAGGAAAGCGTGCATTTTAGAGTTGGGACCTTCAACTACAATGAAGTTCATTATTAAGGAACATATAATAATTAAGAAATTTATTCTCCGTGTTATTTTTCGACTTTATAAACTTCCAAGGATTTGTACTGGTGGAATATGATCTCTACGGGCGTTAGCATGATCTACCATCCATCCAATTATGTAGATCCAATTAGAGTTTCATATTTAAATGGACATCGCATGTTAACGCGCGCACATATTCGTGTCCCCTTTGGGGAGCTCATGTGGCCCTTTTTGCACTCTAAATTACATGTGAGATCGATATATTATATATACCGGTGACCATATGTCGACTATTGCATGTTGCTCTGTCAGGGGCTGGCTGTGGTAAACAATGATGAAAACTGCCGACACACAATATATGTTAGCCAATCGAATTATCTAAGGTACATTCAACATTCTATCGGAAATCTGGAGAAACTCTTGGCGGTAGATTAATCATAAATGAATATCTTAATTAAATAAATAATTAATTACGCTAATACAAGAATACTAAGACAAACTATAATGCTAATACACGAGTAATAAATAAATACATATGTAACAAGTAAGGTGTTGAATGGTTGATCATTTTGGTGTAAAACTATTTTATCGATAAGCTAGATCAAATTGAACATGTCGGGCGGCGTTGGCGGTGGGTATGCTGTCAAAATGCCGCCATAAACAGAAAGAATAATTAAATACAGACAAACTTTGTTCTTATACCAATCATAAATATGGCATAAACAGTATGTTATTGTCAAATGTTTTTCCTTTGTTATGTAAACAAAAGCAAAAAACGTTATGAACAGAACCTGGCTTTTGTTTAGAGCGTTATTTGTTACTGTTTTCCTGATATGGAAATAATAAAGAGCGTTTGTATCATTTGTATGTGATTAGCCAATAGAATTGCGCTGTGTTATGTAAACAGAAGCAAAACGTCTGTAACACGAGCAGGTTCTTGTTTACGTACACCATCGTACGACTTGACGACAATATACCATTTACGCGCTGATTATGTTGGGCATATGAACAAAACTATATATATTTTAATATTCCTTCTGTTGATGGCGATTTGAACAAATATGAATATTTCTACAACGAACGCCGCCCGTGCCTTTAATAGTAAATAGCGTTTATAAAATATACTTATTTTTATCTTATAATTGTTTGTGTCATTGTGAGGCCTTCGTGTTGCCCGTGAGTTAAGTTAAGAATGGCATTAGTTGAACTATTTTTCAAGTTTTATTCACCGGGTGAGCATAAATTGGGTTAACGAATTTTAACAAATTAAATTTGGTGTCAAATAAAATATAGCAACTTTATCGTATATATAGAGTTCCACGTCATTCTGCGTGTATACGATCACTTCACTGGGTCATTGGGTTTCCGGTCCCCCCAAAGCTATTACCTCTCAGACAAATGTAACTCTAAGACATCACCGATATTCGAGGGGTCATGTTGGTTCTCGTCAATTCCTCACCTGTCCGTGGCATTTAGGGTATACGGTAGCCATCACAACAACCATTGTTTCTTCGCGATCTTTGAGGCCGGCGAGCAATCAACTGCTATAGCTTGAGTAATATAACAATGATTTCTAATTCCTTCGTGCTCGATCGCAGAGAGTATGGGGCGTCAACTAGGTGGAATATACTGTATACCTGTTTAATTACACCATGGATTTTACCTGTGATCAATACTACCGCCCGGTGCGCCCCGACTTAGTACACAAATTTTCTGTTCACCGCAGTCAGCATAATTCTCAATACATCGATTGACTATAAGTGCTCGAAGGTATACGAATGAAGACAGTGGTCAACTGCAGAAACGTACAGATTGTTGTTACTGCTAAATATAAGTATATTGAAAAGAGTGAGCATTTTCTTAAAATTAGTAAATATATATATTTGAGTGGTACTGGGGAAATGGCCGGCTCCGAGTCGGTAAGACTGCACAAAGGCATTGGCGTTTGTGGGTCTTCCAGAGAGAGAGAGAGATCCCTGATTTGGGTCCAACTCCGGCTTGGTCGTCTCGGAGTATGTTATTTCTCTGGTCCCAGTTCTTTATATATAAAGATATATATAACCGTATAATAACACATCACATTTAGCCTGTCGTGGAGAGCCAGTTAGATATTTGACCATATGTTCATTCCATTACACGATAACGCTACATTGCCATTCTGGTCGTCTGTCTCTGTCTATGTGTGTCTGTTAGTATGAATACTTCATGCATGTAATTCGCCAATGTTTTGTGTGTGTCTGTTAGTATGAATGCTTCTGGGAGTTTTGATTGTTGTAAATGGAAGTCATGCATGTAATTCTCCAATGTTATAGATGTGTGTCTGTTAGTATGAATGCTTCTATGTGTATGGTTGTTGTAAATGGAAATCATGTATGTAATTCTCATGTTCACCACTTAGTTGATGACTGTAAATATGTTGACTTTTGTTACCTGTTTATGTTCTTATAATTTATATTAATTGTATGCATTCTCTAAATATCTCCATGAATGGAGGAAATACAGAATATATATATATATACCGACTTGGAGAGATCACTGTGTAATCAGAACTAGTATATCCAACACATACATAAACGCATAAAAGCTCTTAAAGTGATGTGAAACACTCCGGTAGGGTGATAAAATAGAAAGGAGAATAATCTTGCTCAAAGTAGTTATTTTTACAAATATTATATCTAAATTGACAACACACACCGTCATTTTTATCTATTAATTAAATGCAGTGGCGAAATCGTTTTCCTTAATTTATCGTCGACAGATGCGTCCAGAATCGAGTAGTAACTATTTACAATTGAGCTAAGTTCAGACGATGTTATCTATGGAGTTGCACGGTCGATTTGCGTGTGATTTTCGGCGATGTTAGTAGAATATTACATTCCTCCAGTTGGCATAGCGCCAGAATACTAACTTATCAGTTTCACGCACCCGAACAAGTACATTATATGTCTTTAATTAATACTCATATGGCCTCACATTTAAAAGGACATGTCTCATTTGAACCTGAGTGAGTGAGTTTATTCGGCAATAAGGCCCGAGTTTGCACAGTAAAGGCTCATACTAGCAGGGGGAGGGGGGGGGGGGGCAGAATAGTATTTTTCCGATACGTATCCTGGTGGAGGTGGATGTCAAAATAAGCCCAAAGCAATTTTTTCCGTGACAAAATTTTTTTTTTTCCTTCACCCTTTTATTGGATTTTTACTAGTTTGTACTGGTTTGTAACACTAAGAAATCAATAATAAGGAACTGCAGCAACACTAAACACGCTAGGGCTATTGGATGTTGGTTTGTGCCTCTTTAGGACAAGTGAAAGTATTCTTAATGCAGCTGAATCGCCCATGCAGTATTCCATGTAATTAACATCAAATATGGATAACTTTAAAGAAATAAATTTAATGCCAAATCTGGTCAAACATGGACATTAAACACTGATGTATACATTGATGTATAAAGACAAAAAACATGTAATATACCTAGACCTGTGAGTGGGTGAAACAATTATCTCATATGTGACAAAAGAGATAGAAAATGGTAATAATTCACAATCTCATGTAGTCATGAATGGGTTAATACAGGTTTCTACAAAAGTGTAGGTTTGTTTTTTTTATTATATGCTTTACTCTCACATGCTACACTTGAGCAGTCCAATAGAAATAGTACCTTTTTTGAACTCATACAATATTCCTGAATGCATACAAGATAAACTGTGAACGTTATAAAATTCCTAACCAATCCTGACCAATCTGAATCGATTGGAATCATTAACTTTCTTTGATTTCCCATTGGTGCTCCTGGGTGCTCTTGTGTATTGCTATATGTGCGATACACATGTTTTAGAAATGTCTAATGAGTCTTGGTGGCACGTAGCATATAATAATTTAACCTATCTGATATAATACAATCACAAATCTGGTGTAAAACAATATCACCTATCTGGTGTAAAACAAAATCACCTATCTGGTGTAGAGCAATATCACCTACCTGGTGTATAGACATAATATCTTTATAAATTTCCATAACAAAGTAACAAAACACAAAAACTAAAAAGGTCTCAAAAAAAGGACTACCACACACATTTTGGCACTAAAACAGTGACTATTAATTATGATTAACCGTGCGCGCTGTGTCAGTGACCGGTTACCCACTCAGGCATAGCTGCTATTCACAATAGCAATAAAGCTGCTTAATAGGTTTTGAGACGAGAAGGAAATTGAATGCAACCTGGACACAATACAATGACTTCAGTTTAGCAATAAAATGTTCGATGGTATATAAATATTAGAACGTCAGTTTGTCTATAAATGTTCGATATAATATAATGATTAGAGCATATCTTGTCGTTGACTACGCGAATGTAGTGGCCAGTGGGAATGGTGTAGTTCACTCGCCTTCGGCTCATGAACGACACCCTTCCCACTACATTCGCGTAGTCAACTCCAAGCCTAGTCCAAGTCTTCTCGTACTAAAACCGGCTAAGATATTGGGATGGAGGTGCCGGTCTTTAGTCCAAGCCCGCTTCTATACCAATCCTATCACACGAGTTACGCCCACGATCTGTGGCGGGAATCTGTGGTGTATTTTACTCGATTTACCTAATGAATCAATACATGATGCTATATACATCGGAAAGAGAGACATCTTATGGTCATAATGGTGTATAATAATCTAACTTTCATGTTAAATTACGCATAGAATATTCCGGTTGATTGTCACCAACATCGCTGTTTTTTCTGTTTGTTTACTTAACTGAAAGCCGAACTCAGGTTCCGAAGAACTTCGGCATTGTCCGGTGTTTGTTCTGAGTATTCTAGTTTCCGTTTCTATATATAGCGCGGGGTTTTCCGAACAAAATAGCGAAAACCGATCGCCCCAAAGTCCAGTTTCCAATGTGCTTTGAGAACAATTCCCGCACTAAAAACTTAATGACATAATGGAGGATCAGAAAGGTAGTTTTGTTGACAATTTTCGCAAGCAACTTGTCAAAATTGGAGCAAATTAGAACTCTTGTGTCTGACTTGCCATGCGTGTGATTTTCATCCATGTGCATTTTGACTTTTGTGTTGATAAAATAATCGGAGAACCGAATCACACAGTTTCGAAATATAGTTCTTCCGTTTTAGTGGGACTTTTCAAACTTAAGGTTAAAAATTTATACAAATTTTGTTTGATTTTTTGTGTGCTTAACAAGAGCAGTATATTGCTCTGTTCGCTTAGTATATATCTTAATTTCGCTGAAGTCCACCAAATGTGGGAAATGTAGCACCATATTATTTATTCTAATGGTCGTTGTGTTTACACTGTTTTAAACTTTGAGAGGGTTGTAATTCCCCGTAATTTATTTAATGTATTACATTTATATCTTCAATGTTTAATTAATCTATTTATTTTTTATTTATTGACACACATAATTACGATTACAATGGAGAATTCATCGTAATTTGCGTTGTCAGTCGAAAATCTACGGAATATTTTCAACGGAAAATGCCGAACACAGTTCGCGAGGTCAACTGAGTTCGCATACTTTTAAAAATTTGTAAACATTGCGGTAAATGTCTCTTTTCGCATTAAATTACCGCTTTCAATTCACAACTGATGTGGGTTTCAGATCAAATAGCATGTCTTCTGCGGAAAATATCCGTTTATTGTCGCAATTGTGATATTTTATTTCATATAATTGTGGTTTTATTTGAGCGGGTCACTAACGCTTAAGTCGTGTCATAAGAATGCATGGGCCTGGAACTCGGACTAAAGACCGGCACCTCCATCCCAATATCTTAGCCGGTTTTAGTACGAGAAGACTTGGACTACTCCAAGCCATGCTCTATTCATATACTAAGCTTTAAAATAAATTGACTGCAGAGCTGTGGAAATATGATATTTAACAAAAACGATTAATGATGCCAAATATTGGGAGGCCGTCAAAAACTGCAGTGTGGTCTACTGGGTCAGAGTCTGTCTGACTGAACTGTCATGTTATCTGCAACATTTACATCTGTAAGTGTTTGACTCATATACTACAATTAAGCAAATTAATTTTTGTATTGGTCACTATTTACGACGCGTCAGTGCTTAAATGTTCTATCTCCATTTTGGAAAATGAGACATTGGTGTCATTGGAATCGGGAGGACATTTAGCATCTTATGAAACTAATAATTGTATTGCATAAATCCATTCATATCGATATGTTTGTCTATGCAAAAATGTTATATATCCATTTATGATGATGTACTCAGAGTTTAAATGTTATATGTGCCACTATCACATTGTTTTCAAAAATGGAGATAGAACATTTAAGCACTGACACGTCGATAATTTAGCCATTTTACGGTTTCACTGTTAGATGAATATTAAGAATGAAGAAAACAAAAATAGTCAGTGCAATGCTTTTTCAAAATCAAGAAAGATACTCAACATAAGTTACATTTTTATGATTCGTTGTTTTTCTGCTTCGTCAACTCTATCCTGTTTGTCATATTTTGTCAAAATGTTATTGTAAACTTTGGAAGCTCAGTATTTTGTGAGAAATTAAAGCTTTTCATTTTTACTTTCTTGGACACTCAGCTATATTGTTTTTACTATGATTTCTGCCAAGGGACTGAATGATCAGCTTGTGGTATTTTAATGTACTCACCATTATTTGTGCTCTAGATCGGTAAGCAGACTATTCAACCACTTACATGTTTCTAGGGACAAAATCCACTGCAGTCAAGAATATACTGCTAGAGACCAGTCCTGCTGTTCATTACTAGATTCACTGAATCTCAATGTAGGAGGTTTGGTCCTGGTTTTCTCTGTATGTTTGTGTTTTGCGTTCCACAAGGGGGTGGGTGTCAAAACATGGCTGGAAAAAACTCTATGAAATGGAAAAAAAATTGGGGTCGGGGGTGGGTGGGTCCAAAAAGTGGTCATCGGCAAAAAAGTAGCATACGTGTCTGGAAATTTTTCCGACCCCCCCCCCCGACACTAGTGCTTTATCTCTACTGAAGTAATGTGAGACCGATGACGCGAATTATACCAGTTAATTATTCGTTTACCCACAACAACATAACATACATGCAACACAGCCGTACAAAACAAATATTTTCAGACCACCAAAGAATGATAATTAACTCGAGAATCGAAACTCGGAGAACTTCACCTTTGAAAGCGCATAATTTGAAGCTTCAAACCGACATGGGGCCACAACGTAAGAAACTGCTCTGTTGAACTTTAAAATCGATACTGGGTCTTAGTTTAATAATATTTTATTCCATTCCAACCACATCATGTATAATATTAATACAATATTTAGCATATAATATTGTGATCCTTGTGTAGAATGAGGAAGTGGATTCGGCTGTAAGCCTGTAAGGCTTATATTTGCCGTCTCCACTAGTGACCATATCTCAATATGACTCGGTTGTGCTTATTAGAGTCAGGGAATTTATACGTTAACTTTTCATGTGCAAATTTGGATTGAATGAGAACAATGAGAGCAATATATGTAATTAATGCACTTAATACTTCGATGTCGCTTGTCATATCATTAATGGCTGCTGCTTCATCATTTTAGTTGGAAAAAACGTTCTGTCATGGTTATAAATTTCTTAACTATTTTAAAGGTAGATATGTTTTCACTTAAGGAACTGCTCTGTATACTTGAAAATCGATACTGGACCTTGTGAATCTCCCGTGGACGGGTTCCTTGATTCCATATATTTTTGGATACTTTGCATACATTTAGGGGTGTATAAATATAAAGAGCTTGTTCTGTCTGTAAAGACAAAGAGCATTCGTCTCACTCCTGCCCGGACATGAATTTATATGGTTTCAGCATGCAAGTTGTTCTGACTTCTATAATTTCCAAATATATAAGAATATTATGCATTTATCATCCTAATTTTGATTCATGAAACGTGACAAAATAAATTATATTAACCCTTCCATGACTGGATTTTCCTGAAATGTTGCGAAAACCATGTGACAATGCATTCTGGCTGAAAATATTTGTTTTGTTCGGCTGTGTTGCATGTATGTTATGTTGGTGTGGGTGTTACTACAGGAGATATGGGATATTTAGGAGGTGCGTGATGGCATCAAAGTTTACGTCCATTCTCGCAAGAGCCCTAGCCTAGCTCAGCTGCCTGTGTGTTGACTTTCTAACGACGTCTATACCGAACGTATGTATAGTCATGTGTTCCGATATCTTGCCGGGGGAGGGGGGCTCGGTGGCTCAATCGGTTAGGGGTACAACTCCAAGCCGTTTCGCCCTCCAGCGCTGACGATAAGGGTTCAAATCAACATGCTTCCATCGTGGACTTTGTAACTCGAAATCGTTATCTGGTGGAGTTGCCAATTACTCGCCGATGGCCGGTGCTTTGCGCACATGGTCGACGAGTTTATCAGCCATTGAAATCACTGTTAAAATGTGCGGATTTCCTCCACCACTAAAACTGGCAATGTCGTGATATGGCCTTAGTTGCTGAAAGCGACATTAAACCCCAATCAATCAACCGATATCTTTGTGAATTCCGTCCGAAGGCAAAGTGCGTTCCACTTTTGTTAGTCGTTGGAATTTTTTTTAATTATGTCAGCATAAAACTCCCAATGTCTATTATTGCAATATCTTAATCAACATGAGTACACCATCGAAATTACTCCTTTCTTTTCTGTCACCGAACACGCTGTTCAGGCCGTGCTAAGTTGATATATTAAGTCATGTTTCATTCAATGGACTTTTTGTTCGGCGTATCGACTGCGTGTCACCAATAAGAAAGAACCAACTCAGAACACACCAACATATTTTGTCAACGCGATTTCATCAAAAGAAAAACATCGATTTAGAGAAAGCGTTCTAATTTCGAGTGATAACTCACTCGTGGTGTCAATTAACGAATGACTTTGATCAATAAATTAATAATAAAAAAAATCTCTATCAGAACTTTTGTTCTTGTTATTGGGGATAATTTAAAGCCTCGTCGCGGTTTCATGTCTGAAATTATGCTCGGTTTTGTTATACTCCGGTCCGGTTCCGATGATGAAAATAGGTCGATAAATATTCAATACTTTTACACTGACATTTATACGCCGCAGAAAAAAAACATCGGGGTTTCTTCATTATGGAATAATAAAGAGAATTCCTTATTCATTTATTCCTGAAAAATAAAGAGTTGCAACATTTATATGACTTCTGCAAGTGTT
Source organism: Siphonodentalium dalli (assembly GCA_032622095.1). Lineage (NCBI taxonomy): Eukaryota > Metazoa > Mollusca > Scaphopoda > Gadilida > Siphonodentaliidae > Siphonodentalium > Siphonodentalium dalli. Next base: position 90,323,354 of record CP136069.1, read on the forward strand.
TTCAGAGTAAATATTGTCCGTAGATCGGTATTTCGTGCATCCCTTTCTATACTAAATACTCACCGACGAGTACTTACCCCTTATAATAGGCTCCTTCTGGACTTGTATTATCTGTTGTCTCCAGATAAATAGTAGAACATTCCCATGTATATTTTTCTACATGTAACCGAGTGGAAGAATCTATTTAGTATAAAAGTGTTAATCAACCTACTTAGACAAATTTGGAGGTTCTAATGGGTCGTGCCAGTCACAACTAGTTATCTTGCACTTTAATTGTTAACACCTCTCCTTGTTCAACCGATTTAGGTTGTCTTTTGTCTATAAAATGATGGGATTGAAAAAATTGTTGTTAAGGGCATTTCCGCCCGATAATTTTGAGACATGTATATTCGATCGATATATAGTTTCATCATTGTGCGGTCTTTTTTCAATCCCGAAATTTGTACTCAATTTCGATGTATACACCCGATTTCTCGATGTTTTAATGACATTTGGCCAGTTATCTCCTTCTTTGCTGCATCCTATACATAAAACATGCAAAACCAGATAAGTTGATTTTTGCAAGACCGCTGTGGATGTTTCGACCGCACAATGATGAAACTATATATCGACAGAATATACATGTCTCAAAATTATCGGGGTTGAAATGCCCTTAACAAATTTTTTTTCAATCCCATCATTTTATAGACAAAAACTGCCGGACAAATTTCGACCAAACTTCCTATCTAAGGGTAAAACACACATGAAGTGTCGTCGCATTGCTTTTGAGAAGCTCCGAGCACTCATTCTCCATTCCCACTGCCGCCGTCTTGGAATTGTGGAGTTAATCTCGTGATAGTTAAAGAGCGTTCGTATCCGCAGAGTCGTTGATAAAGAGCGTGTCTGTGTCCAGACATGAGCGTGTCTGTGTCCAGACATGAGCGTGTTGTGTGATCCTTATGTCTGTGTTCGTACTTAGGGGTTCCAATGAACGGGGGAGATTTTCATCGGGTCAGTTTTTCCGCCCGAGGTGACCTTCACCTTGAAACGGGTACCCACAAACGTACCTCTTTTAGGGACGGGTACCATCACGGGACGGGTACCATCATTTCTCTTGATTAAAAAGGCAGAATTAACTCAAATTAAATTAAAAAATTAACGGATTTCGACGAAATTTGATACCTAGGGATACTTTTGTCGGGGGAGTGTTTTCGACCGGTCAAATCGTGACCCCGACCTGACCTTGACCTTCAAAATGGTCAATTCAAGGTCAAATCGGGTAAAACGGACGGATTTCGACGAAATTTTATACCTAGGATACTTTTGTCCGGGGAGTGTTTTGGACGGGTCAAATCGTTACCCCGACATGACCTTGACCTTCAGAATGGTCAATTCAAGGTCAAAGCCCGGACGAAGTCGGATCACCTGCTAGTAATATATATATATACACACACTATACGTTGATGGTTCCATACAAATTTAATAAAAGACGTGAGTCACGTGACATGAATTGTAATCACCGGCATTTTTCTCATTGGTAACTCTCAGATATCACAAAAATAAAAACCCACAAGAACATCAAAAAGGTGTAACCCGGACTTTCCGTTTAGAGAAGCATGAGTATTGTTTGTATGGAAGTCAAAGTAAATGTTTGTATGGAAGTCAAAGAAGGTCAGCGTAACTCAGATGGAAATTGATGAATGAAACCCATTGTGCGGAGGTGTCGTTTCTCTCATATTGGTCAATGACATATTTTATTGAACTTCGACGACAGTTTTAGTTTTATGATTTTCCGGAGCGATGTCTAAATCGTTTTTCAGTACATGTACGTTCGAGACATGTAAAACTAAGAGTGTGACGAATATAATAAGACACACAAACGAGTGTTCGAATAACCGCGATTTATAAAAATTTGGAAGCTTTAGGCATTGGTATATTTTACCTAGAAACAATCGTGTCTAAACTTTACTTCGGTAAATGTCCAGTTGAAACCACTGCTGAGACATGACAGAACTAAGAATTAAATGACGCACACAAGGAGGTGCATAGAATAACCGCGAGTGATACAAATTTGTGGGGTTTAGTCATTGGTATATTGTACACTGAAGCAACCATTGTATACTAATATAGGTGCATTTGACGCAGATGCCTATATATATAATATATAATCCCACTGTGATTCGAACAATGTGTAATTTGAACAGAGATTTTATTGGCGGGTCGACACAATAATTGATTTGATTCTTGTTTTAATTACGTCGATTACATAGTATGAATTAGCTAGATCAATTAGTCGGTCAATATACGCCTGCGTTCATTGATTGACGATATCCGAAATAGTATGCACCCGCCGTCACCCATCAATGAAATCCCCCTGCTTCACCGATTTGCATTGTTAGACGATTTCTTCCAACGATTGTCCGATGTTTGATACTGAATCATCGATACAGAGTATGTGTAGTTTCTTTCAAGAGATGACCATTATTAAGCAACAGATCAGCGGGTGGAACTCTACACAAAATCAAGCTCATCGTTGTATTCTCGAATTAGGGTCAGTTTGTTTAAACATATTTTATTTGTACTATAATACAAAATGGATTGGGCACAAGTTACAAAACTTAATAAGCCCCTCTCCGGCATACATTGATACAAACAATTTGTTTAACAAAGTGGCACAATAAGTAACTTATTTACAGCTGGATGCATGTGGTGAATGGGAAAGATGATGATGGAAGATTGTAACAGTTCATTGAGGAAGGGTGAGAATCAGAATGATTGGTGTGGGGTTGCCAACGCCGAGTGTGCATGCTATGCTGAGGCGAAAAACATATGTATTAATTGATAAACTAATTTATTATCGTGAGATTTAACTAGAAACGTTTAGTCTCCGCGATAAAATGCTGAAATATTTTGAACAGTTTCACATTTCGTTTATTTTGAGTATTCGGGATGCCAACAAGAAGATGATTGTTCATATTCGTTAATTTAATTCCTTTTCTGTGTAGCAGGTGAAACATCTCCGTTCGTTCTGACTGGTAGTGGGGACACATAAAGGAGTAATGATAGGCATCTTCACACTGGTTGCCGCATTTACTACGTGGACTTCCTGAGATATAGTTCTGGAATTTGTCAGACTGAAGATCACTACAATAGTTTCGCAGTCTGGCGCGCAATACATTATATTTCCTACGTCGTGTATAGAAATATACTGGGGGTCTAGTGGTAGGATCAATTATTCTAAGATAATCTTTCAAATCCAAAATCGTCGGAGCTTCTGTTCTTGTGGGAGGCATGTCGTTCCACGTTTTTATGATTGAGGGGGGAAATGACTTTTTGTAATGCTCAGTATTGCTGAAATATGTATAACATTTTTCGGGTCAGTTGTAAAGATCCAAGGTTCTAGAAGATCAATCATCAATGGAAAACTAGATTACATGTACGTAAGCATGTGTTGTAAATGGAACGAGCTTATATCCACAGTAATAATCGTATTAGTCTTGGAGTACAGACATGCATGTCATGACCATTTCGATAAGAAATGAGAATTTGCTCACGCTCACTGAAGCCAGCACATTTGAAGCAATCAACACTCATACTGAGTCCGTGCCTCCGTAAATCTGATATATACATATATACCCGGTACATTATCACCATGCAACGACAGTCACACCTGGAATTTGAATATATTCTGATATGTCTACCTTAAAGAGGATTATCATCAAAGGTATTTAGTGGTCCACTGATAAACCTAGGTGCAGCGGGTTTTCAAGGAACTACAGCTAGATTATGCACATGAATCTTCCTCTCCGCGCGGGCATTAATCCCAGGAGACTCAGTGTCATATAGTTGTAGGTGTCCTAACTCCAAGTGATTGTATGTGTTTAATGACTTTTCATTGAACATTAGCATACAGAGTTGTTGTCTAATGGAAGAAATTCGCACCCATGTGACGCATTGGGAAGAACAATGCAATTTAATAACTTGATCATCACGGATGTAGAACATGATCGAGTCAATGGCTTTCCCGCAAAGCGAAGTATGTGTTTCTGATTTTATGATGTATCTGTTCAAAACGATTGGCTGAATTGTTGAATTTCCATTGGGAAAGCCGTAGGTGATACCATTATGTTACTTCAATGAGAGTGGGACCTCCGAACTGCCGTGGTATGTGCTGTTCATGTTGCCGAGCACTTTCACCAAACAACCAATAACCTAACTTTTTATACTTGAAAAGTTTAACCTCAATTTCCAACTATGGTATGACAGATAGCCAACAATTCGTCGAAGCCATATTTGGTGGGCGACACAATTGTAATATCATTAGCTGCAGTTGGGGCTGAGCATGTGCTATAGTGAATTGCGTTCCATCGTTTTGTCTCAGTTTTGAAAGATGCATTATCCGGTTAACTCTTTTGCCGTCACCCCGCCACATGGACGTGCACCCCAGTACCAAGCATTCTGGATGTAAATACAAGTATTGTATGTACATAAGGGTAATGCAATGATATCGGGTAATTAATGATGTATTTAGTTGAAACTTCACAAGTGGGTATATATGACAATTACCTATCACCAGCCGCCGTGGAAACCCATTCAAGGTCATATGGGTCATCATAGGGGTCATATGGTTACTGTATTAAAACCATAATATACTGCACTATAACATTGTGTACTATAGTAATACACTATTATTTAGTATTACTAATTTACTATTGTACATAAATCTATTGTATTTTTTCATATGGAACAATTATGATGTTTATTTTCCACTCATCGATCGCATCACACCAAAAGTGAATTCGTCAACGGTGTATTATGGCTCACATTTTGTCAAGGATCACCTATCAACTTAACAATTCTGTTTACTGTGGTTTACCATAATGTATATGAGGCAGACAATTAGGACATAAATGGAATACCCCCCCCCCCCCCTTCGTTCTTTAGACCATGCCCTGCTTGTTGTCAAATCGGAGTAATATCCGACGCTTCTCGTCATTTCGCCCAAAATTTGGGCGGTTATCTAATGGCTGTTTTTCGTCTGACGTGTGTGTCAGGATAGAGGAGCTGGAGGATTTGTGTAAATGTTAGCCCAAACTACATTTCCAAGTAACGATGGTTTGTTGTTTATTTTGAGGAATCATACCACATCAGATGAATTCAGCCCAAATATGTTAACAGTTGTCGTGTAAAACATTTGCAGTAGGTTAGCGTTATTTGTTATTTGCGGATGTAGTTTAACATGGAGAAAATAGACTACTACGTTTGAACGGCATGTGCATTTGTCGGTTTTTAATTATAACAACATGATAATCAATAACATAGTCAGTCTCTGTCAAATACAGTCGCTCTATATACGATACTAATTGGGGAACTTTCTAAATTAAATTACGCGTAAACCAGCGTAAACGTATACCTGCTGCAATATAAGAAGGTGCCGGAATCGGCGTACTCGCCCCAGGGCTAACTCGCCCCAATCGACGTGTGCCAACTCGGAATAAAAGGCCGGCTCGGAATAAAAGATGTATACGGGGTGTTATATGGCGTTTGGTCCGTTGTTTCTCAACGTTTGAATTGTTTTTAAATTTACAAATGTGTTGATTTTATTCAACTTTTTCGTTCTGAAACACGCTATACTCGTCATGACCATATCTAGTATTACTTAGAAATTTCAGCTTTCCAGATTCATAATCGCTCCATTGACTGTAACAGATGAAATTACCCCCCTCTTCGGATCGAGTGTCACTGAAACTTTATTTTGTTAGACTGCCTGTAGTCACTGATTATATGTGGAAATAATCTGTAATAAGATGTAGCACTGTTTTATTTTATATTTACACGTAGTGCTGTTTTTTATACAACAATTCCACCCAGGCTTCTCAACGGTACGCAGTACCGGTACCGCGTATTCGGGCATTTTTTGCGGTAACGGTGCTGGTGTGCAGATCCGCCGGTACTCGGTACTGTGGTTGCATATATGCACGTTCTTAGATCAGCAGGCTGTCTGGCAAAATACAGTAGTATCAAGTTTCGATCTTTAAACTACACGCGATGCACATCGATCGTGATTGTATTCATGGCGTGAGAGGTCGGTCACGGAAGGGTGGTTCCTGGTTTTTATGTGTCTATTATAACTCTTCAATGGTTGAATTCCAATTCTTTGAAAGCACGGCTTTGTGATATTGTTTTAATCTTCAAAGATTATTTTGTGTTGGGAACTTATGATTGCAACTTATGATTTTGCCTTTATTTTTGCCCAGTTGTGGCAATTATACACTAAACCCAGTTACAATTTCTTATCATTTATTCACCAACGACATCACCCACAAGTATGGCCCACACGTTTTGATTAATCACATACACACGTACCCGTTCACATGTCGTATCAGTTTGCATATATGAGGTAGACCATTTTGAATTTAAATGGGTCTCATGGAACCTCCAGTTATATAATACAATTTGGAACGAATATCCACGTACCGTGCACAGTGTACATGTAATTTGCTGAATAGACATGATAGTTCATATTTGGTATAGGAACTCGTGGAGAGAAATTGTTGCCTAACTTGACTCATTATTGTTTAGATTCAAAATGGCCGACCGCGCGACTTTGCAAATACATTTAATCTGATTGAATATTGTGAAGTGAAAACCACCGACGTGTGTCGCGTTACTTTCTATCAGTTTATCACACACAGAAGAACAATAAGTTAAAACCACAAAACGTGTGCAACTAATAGTTCTATTTTGGTTGATTGAATTATCTATGTCTACGGGAAAGTTTGTTAGTATATTCCAAAATGGTATCTAATATCCCAAAATAGTTTCTTTATTCTGATATCAAATTATCATTACTTCATGTTAACAATAGAGTTGGTGGCTTGTGATTTTCAGCACTGTATTACCTCTAGATATTCCTGGCTTGACAGTACCGGTACAGGAACCACGGTACTAGCAAAGTATCGATACCGGTACCGGCATGTGCATGCGGTACCAGCGGTACTTTGAGAAGCCCGATTCCACCTAGATCATCATGTGATCGACCATACATGGGGTGTGATGACCTGGTTGAATTAAGAGCGGTTTGATGGATCACTTCTGTCTTCGAGCTAGATTATACTTATGCTATTTAATGGCATGTTTCTAACGTGGAGGAGTAGATATTCTTGAGACCCCACTACTCTTCAATTCACACCAAGTTCTCAGCTGTTATGTTCGGATATTAGAACCCATTGCCATAATATATGGTTTATTTTGTGTATACTAGTATAATATAGTTATTTTCAGTACCTTTATATACAAGTAGTGTGGATAACAATGCATATATATATGTGTATATGTATATTGATTCAACGGATTCAGTGGTTTTGTTCATTAGTTTATCAAATTTGCGGGGAAAACATGGCCACCAGCAGTACACCCTGCCAAATTTCAAATTTGAATCAATTGGCACACCCTGCAGCCAGCATTTATTGGAGAACTGTTTCTCATGTGGATATTTTGGGTCATCACTAGATGGGAGCCATATTTTTTTCTCAAAATTTCCTTGTGAAAACATCACTGCCAGCGGTGATCTTGAGTTTTACTATTTTTATGGCTGAATAATTTGGTTGATCCTACAGACGACATACATTGTCCGATCGCCACCAGATTCCACAATGATCTTCTGGATAACCAGGATGAGAATGATCTATTTTTTTCTCCGAATTTCGTTAAAAACATGACCACATACAGCAATTTTGTATCTTACTCTTTGTATGACTGAATTCTTTTCTTTAGCACCTCTACAGACCACATCCCTCATCTGATAGTCACCAAACTTCATATTGATCTTCGGGGTGACCACCAGATGGGGGCTATCGAATGATTTGATTTTTTTTGGAAAACTTGGTCGCCAGCAGCCATCTTCTATTTTGCTTGTTATATACATGTATATCTCTTCGTGCGGATAGCCAGTATTACTTGGGTAGTTCAACTTTCCACATTCCTGTCATCATTTGAAATATAAAAATTTACCTTATACATGTAGTCCAATGAAAATTAACAAGCGTCCATGAATTAAATTTACCTATGATCCTATTATTCCTCACAATCACATGCACCCTTCAAAATTTTGTTTCGTTGTATCTAATTTTTAATGACCCTTATGGTAATATTGATATAGATACATTTGTCAAAAATTTCTTTGTACAATATACAGGTATAAAGTTAGTAAATAAATCTAGAAATAGATAATACTAGCAGGTTAGCCCGCCATTGGCGGCGTTCGTCAGAAACATTACAATTTTTCAATTTTTCAATTATTTTTTTTAGTTAATTTTTATAATTAATTTTTTAATTAAATTTTTTGTTTTTCAATGAGTTAATATTAATTTTTTTTTATAACATGAGTTAATTGTGCATTTTTCCCGATTTTGACCTTGAATTGATCATTTTCAAGGTCAAGGTCAGGTTGGAGTCACAATTTAACCCGTCCATGACACTTCCCGTAGGTAGCAAGTTTGAGCTCAATCGGTTCGAGTCTATAAAGGACACACACACATATATAATTTGTGGGTACCCGTTTCAAGGTGAAGAAGACATAAGAATCACACAACACGCAGTACCCGTCCCTAAAAGAGGTATGATTTAAAGTACATCGGGCAGAAAAACTGACCCGATGAAAATTTACCCCGTTCCTAGGAACGACAGACATAAGAATCACACAACACGCATTTTTTTTCACACAACACGCAGTACCCGTTCCTAAAAGATGTATGATTGAAATCACACAACACGCAAGTTTTGTTTTCCGATGAGTTAATTCTGCCTTTTTAATCAAGATAAATGCATTTCGCGTTTTCGTCCGTAGTTTCGTAGGCACATGCGCGCGTTTAGCAACGCCGATGACAATAAAGAGCGTTGGTCGGTTAACAACTCCAAACCTGGTCAATATAAAGATCGTGCCTGCCTTAACCCCCGATGTGCCATTTGCGGTGATTTTGATGATTAGGAGTGGAGAATGAGTGCTCAGAGCTTGTCCAAAATGCGACGTTGACCATTCCCGTGGGTTTTTACCCTTAGATAGGAAATTTGAGCTCGATCCGACCAGCCGTTTTCGATTCTATGAAGTACACACACACATATACGGAGTTATCAAATTAAATAGTAGACTAGCTTATGTACTCGACTTCGTTCGGGCTATTTGGGAATTTCTTTGTGATTGCCTTCATCTGGGCAGTACCCGGTATATACAGCATCTGGACAAACTATTTTTCAATTTGTCCAGAAACATACCTATATCAGCACGTTCGGTGACATGGTCGCACGTGAAATTGGACCCGTCCATATTGCTCCCGGGATCGAAGCAGTCCTACACACAAATTTTAGTCGGATCGGTCAAGGTCCAGAAACATACCTATGAGCGAGGTCAGGTTGACACGTTAAATACCAAATCCGAGTCGGATCGGTCGAGCAGTGTGCGAGTCTATAACACACATACATACATGCATTCATACACACATATATACAGACAGATATTCCAAAATGTATAATCGATAGCTACAATAATTCAATGATAATTAGTTCACGGGCGATCTGATGCATGCATCTTAGTTTTCTTGTAGCGATTGGCACATCGCTTTTAAGAGTTGAATAACTTTTCCAATGCCACCCGGAGTCGCATGAGTGACAAAGCACTGTCCAGAGAGGTAGGGATGCTTCAATCAGGATTGTCCCACAAGGCAGGTTGCGGCAGAGCTAGGCGTTAGCCAGAGTATTATCTTCATAGATCATGGTATCGCTACAACATTCATGCAGATTCGATAGAAGACACAGTGGTGGTCATCAGTGGGTTACACCAGTTCGACATTCCCATTACTTGATGACAACAGCATCAACATAAAATGATTGTTATGGTTGTGGGTCGATAATGGTGTGGGAAGGCATGTCTTGATGACACACATACATATACGTTATCCAGAACGGGACACCCACCAGACAACATAAAGACATTACAGAGACGAAATTCTTCACCGAATTGTTCGACCATTATTATAGCTATATATGCGAGGAATTCCTTCTGGTGGACGATAATATCGGACCCCACTGAGCCTGGTTGCATGGTGAATCAGTATCTTCAAACAAAATGAATCGAGATGATGGACTGGCCAGTGAGCTATCCCGGTCCATCAACCCCTGTAAACATGCATGGGAGCGAATGCAGGTTGCGATTACAGCTCGCCCTGTTCAACCGACCACCTTACAAACACTGGGTCAGGAATGGAGAGACATGCCAGGACAAGTATTCTCTACACTGATTAGCCATATGCAAAGAGGTGCCAGGCGATTGTGAACGCTCGGCGAGGTCACACCTAGTATTGCACATGTTATTTGGAATATGTCTGGAAATGTTCCCAATGAATTTTAGATATTTATTTCAATGGTTCAACTGTTTTTGTGTGTGTGTGTATTAAGGGTTGATGTGCTTCAATTTCGATTGTGTCACTACGATTGACCCGATTGAATAATTATGGGATGAAACCATCTACAATATAATATATATTACGGTCATATACATGTACAAAGTATCCAGTATAAAACCAGAACCTTCCATATAAGAATACCCGCTGGAAAATAAGCCTGATCGCTAACAACTCGTCCGTCCCAGGGAGAACACAGAAGCCATATAACACGTTAAAAGCTAGCTGTCGCGGTTCCTGATCAAAACATTCGCCGCATAAGTAAAAGCTCGACATTATGTTCTCGGGACATTTAGCAATTTGCTCGAGTCTCGATGCTAGCGAGTCTTTCTATGACAACTCAATTTGCGAACTGATCCGATTTGGAGGTGAAGCCTGATTGCCTCCCAGATAACTGTCATACCATCTCGCCATTAATTCATATTTTCTCAGCCTGCAAAAATTCAATTTGTCCGCAGAATGTGTGCCGCCCCGACGACGTAATCCGATCACGTGCTATAATGGCGCACAATCTTCCGTGTTCGGGCTCCTTAAACGCTCCATCTAATTGCTAATAAAATGATCGGCTTCCCTTTGACAAAAAGTGGCCTTCCTAATTGAGCTTGATGTCAAGCAAAACCTGTTGGTCCATATTATAATGCAATTCCCAAGCGCGATCCCGCGACTTGGCTAATACTGTTATCCCATATGACAAGTGTGAGATATCTTGGTCGACGTCATACCGATTGATCTTTCGTTTTTGACATTCTGGAGAGTGTGATTCTTATTCATTGCTATTCTCCATGATCACCGAGTCCAGTCTCCAAGGTAAGAACTGGACGGAATGTCTATACACCACAGAGGAATGCCTCGTTGAATGACTGGCAACAGAGGCATTGTGCCAACAAGTATAGTATGTATATGATTTGTTCAGGATCATGTTCCAGTAGCTGTTACGCATTTGTATCAGGATCAGCCAGACACCCTGATACAATGCGTAATAGCTACTTGAACATGATCCTGAACAAATATGGCATCATGATGCTTTGCCGATGGAGAAGCTAATGACAGTGCTTCTCGGTGGCCAGCCAATTCCGATTCCCTGAGAAGGTATACGACCACTGGACAGTGTAATTATTGACACTGCTCTGGTACTCTATCATTTGTGTAATGTAGTGAAACCTCCGAGTTGACCAAAGCGAGCAATAGAACTTGTGTCTTGTATATATAATATTGTAAATGTTTACTACATACCAACTCTCCTAAATGGAGGCAATAAAGATAAAGAAGAAGAAAATCCCATATGACAAGTGAGAGATGTTTTGGTCGACGTCATACCGATTGATCTTTCGTTTTTTGACATTCTGGAGTGTGATTCTCTCCCATTGCTGATCTCCATGATCACCAAGTCCAGTCTCCACATAGACTCAACGAGAGATAAGCTAAGAACTGAACGGAATGTCCATATACCACAGAGGAATGCCTCGTCGAATGACTGGCGACAGAGGCGATGTGCCAACAAGTATAGTATGTATATGATTTGTTCAGGATCATGGTCCAGTAGCTGTTACGCATTTGTATCAGGGTCAGTCAGATACCCTGATACAACGCGTAACAGCTACTTGAACATGATCCTGAACAAATATGGCATCATGATGTTCCATTTCATGGATACTTTGCCGATGGAGAAGCTAATGACAGTGCTTCTCGGTGGCCAGCCAAGTCCGATTCCATGTGAAGGTATACGATCACTGGATAATGTAATTATTGACACTGCCCTGGTCCTCTATCATTTGTGTAATATAGTGAAACATCCGAGTTGACCAAAGCGAACAATAGAACTTGTGTCTTGTATATATAATATTATATCATATTATAAAATGTTTACTATATACCAACTCTCCTAAATGGAGGCAATACAGATAAAGAAGTAGAAAATCCCATATGACAAGTGAGAGATGTTTTGGTCGACGTCATACCGATTGCTCTTTCGTTTTTTGAAATTCTGGAGTGTGATTCTCTCCCATTGCTGATCTCCATGATCACCGAGTCCAGTATCCAGAGACTCAACGAGAGATAAGCTAAGAACTGGACGGAAGGTCTATATACCACAGAGGAATGCATCGCCCAATGACTGGCGACAGAGGCATTGTGCCAACAAGTATAGTATGTATATGATCTTTTCAGGATCATGTTCCAGTAGCTGTTACGCATTTGTATCAGGGTCAGTCAGATACCCTGATACAACGCGTAACAGCTACTTGAACATGATCCTGAACAAATATGGCATCACGATGCTTTGCGGATGGAGCAGCTAATGGTATTGTTTCTCGGTGGCCAGCCAATTCCGATTCCATGTGAAGGTATACGATCACTGGGCAATGTAATTATTGACAATGCTCTGGTCCTCTATCATTTGTGTAATATAGTGAACTATCTGAGTTGAACCAAGCGAACAATGGAACTTGTGTCTTGTATATATAATATTGTATCATATTGTAAAATGTTTACTACATACCAACTCTCCTAAATGGAGGCAATAAAGATAAAGAAGAAGAAAATCTCATATGACAAGTGAGAGATGTTTTGGTCGACGTCATGACGATTGATCTTTCGTTTTGTTTTTTTTGGACATTCTGGAGTGTGATTCTCTCCCATTGCTGATCTCAATGATCACCGAATCAAGTCTCGACCCACATAGACTCAATGAGAGATAGGCTAAGGACTGGGCGGCATGGGTGGTATATATACCACAGAGGAATGCCTCGTCGAATGGCTGGCGATGTGCCAACAATTATATTATGTCGAAATTTGGTAGACATTGTCACAAATAAAACCTTCAAAAAGTAATTTCTCCCTCGCGCGTTTCAGTACTGTGTCTCAAGAACACCGCCGTGGATTTTGCAATTACAATATGCACTGTATAAGTCTATTCACAATGTTAACCTCCTTATCACATGTGTACTTGGGTGAGCACCCTATGTGTGGACCGGAGGTTCAAGATAACAAGTTATGTGATTTTTATGGAAATATAGAAAAAAACATTAATGTGAACATCTGCTTATAGTAACAAGAGTAGCCACCATTAAGGTTTTTGGTTTCACGAGACATTGGATCACATAATTTTGAGAGTCTGCACATTGTCTCAGCATTAACTGCATGATATAATTCAGTAGCGCCATCTATTAATTTCCAGTTTTCTTGATTCAGCTTTTCAACTGGATGCGGCTATAGTGAAATGTCTACCTGCAGTTTCCAAGATATATACCGACACTTGAACATGTCCAGATGGCCATCATGGATAACAAGTTTCTTTGTGATTATTGTACGTTCGAATCTCTCTATTCAATTTCTGACGTCAGACGTATTTTAAAATAATACTGAGAAAATATTTGCACAACGACTCAGGCTCGCAATATAAACTATAGCAGTGAAATTTCGTCGTTTCAATCGACGAATGAATGTATGGATGAAACGAAACAACACCGATATTATACTTGGAGATCGTATACACGGGGTTATTGACAATGTGCCGTGCACCGCATGCGCGTGGTATTGCACTAAAGACTTCACACTCCGTATATCAATGTGGAGCGAGGGTCCTGTGTCACATATTCTCTAAGGGATGCACCTTGCGTTAAATGATGATGCCAACGTTCAGGATAAAGCAATTGGTTGCCTTTTTGATAGATTGCCACATCGCTTTGTTTTGACGGCCTATTCTGAACATTCGATCCGTTACACATTTTGAGATATAAAGTTGAGATCTGTTTCATCCCCCGCAAACTAAGTTTGGTGGGAGATACAGAAATGGGTTCCGTGCGTGGGTGCATCCACCAGTATATAACAACTTTGTAGCTATTTTTCTCGATCATCATATATGTCAAACGATCAGACATTTAATTGTATAATGAAGAGTGATACCCCTGACATAAGCAGCAAAATATGCAACGTGGTCCGGCGCTTCTTTGATAATCGTTCAGATTGAATATTATGCACACCATCACACAATAAAAGACATGCAGTTATAATTATTATAGACACGCCATGTTCATATGCAATTATTTATTAATCATTGTTTTATTATGTGTTGTATTCTTAGCATACTGCCTTTATTGGTGTCTATGCAAATAAATCTGATCTTATCTTATCTTATATAAGTAGGATTTCAATGATATTTGTTGTGCCTATATTTGTTCAACATATGGGGAAAGATTTTTTTTTTTTATTTTCGTGGAGCGGATTTCTTGATTCAGCTGTTCCATAAGCGTCAACTGGATGCGGCTATAGTGAAACATCTACCTGTAGGTTCCAAGATAGAACGACACTTGAACATGTCCAGATGGCCATCATGGATAACAAGTTTTCTGTGTGATTATTGTACGAGGAGTTATGGCCCTTAGCGTGAAAATATATTTTTGCCAACATTGGATCACTGTATCTCAGTCATCGCAAGCCATATTTAAATGGCCTTTATAGTATGGAACAATATCCACACGTAACAGGTTGCCCATTAAATTCTTCTGAAGTAATTACTCTCTGTTATCTCAGATCGGATGTGAATTGTCTGTCGCATATTCATGGTCCCACAATGTGACTGATTTTTCCAGTCATCACAGGCCATATTTAAAGTGAAGTGAAACACTCCGGTAGGGTGATACAATATAATGGAGAATAATCTTGCTCAAAGTATTTATTTTTTACAAATATTAATCCTAATTGACAACACAAACCGTCATTCTGATATATTAATTAAAAGCAATGACTCTCGATGGCGAAATCATTTGTGTGTGTGTTTATCGTCGATAGTTGCGTCCAGAATCGAAATGTAAATATTTACAATTGAGCATAGTTCAGACGATGTTTTCTATGGAGTGGTATAGTCGATTTCTTTAAAATTTTCGGCGATGTTAGTAGAATGCTACATTCTCCAGGTTGGCATAATGTCTGCGTACTAACTTATCAGTTCCATGCACCCGAATAAGTCCATAATATGTCTTTAAACTTATTTCGAATTAAGACACCTCGGGAAAGTTAATAAACCTAGTGAAACTCCACATTTGTAGGATATATAATAGCTCAGTGTGGTGCGCTTGTTGGTTTTTTGGGACGTTATTCGGCGAATGATTCGCGTCCCACGTTGTTATGAAGTAATGCCCTAAATAATCGACTCCTTAACCACAGCAGAATTATGGGTAACTTTTCAGGATTTAGTCGGTAATATGGCTTTCCGATGAATGACAACAATCCATATTTCCGACTAAATCCTGAAAAGTTACCCATAATTCTGATGTGGTTAAGGAGTAGATTATTTAGGGCATTACTGTATATGACCGCGGTGGGATCAGAAAAATAATGACGCAAACGCAACAGTTGACGATATTTGTCGACTCGAACATACAGTAATTACAAAACGATTAGGGTTTAAACATATTTATTTACATGCTGCACATGTATAAATGAGGGCCGGTGTGACCCCCTTGTCTGTTTCGCGTGGATTCTGATGAGTTTAAGAGGTACTCAAGATCCCCGCACCCTGATAATTGGTAGGGCCTACCGTGGATTCATCTGTGAAATTTAGCATGTAATAAACGACTACTTTACCAAATACCATTTAAGGGTCAGACGCACGTTTTCCAAAATTTCCTGGTATTTCAAAATGTATTTTCTCTAAATCTATCAGGAATATCTTTGTGAAATTTTGTACAAGAGATTATTGTGGTACCATACATAAGAACCATTGGACATTTGGTTATTATAATCTCATTTACTTTACTTTTATGGCATGAAAAATCTTTTAAATTTCACTGTGTTCAGGTACCGAGAACTACTGTAAAACAGATTATTTTCGAAAGTGCATTTCATATATGCATGATATCATATCTGAAGATCATGAGAGGAGACTTAATTTTTCTTGATTCATGAAATTAAATGATTATTTTCATTCAGAAAGACAACTACCATAAATATTTTTTTATTATTGAGAATGTTCATGCCATGCTTGTTGGTCTATGAAAAATTGGGCTCAGTTGAGTTCTGGGTCATGGGTTCATAACCAATTTAAATCTGACCACCATATCTCTTAACACTGTGGCCTAATTTATGTTGATTGCTCCCTGCTTGAGAGGACAGCACCACATTTGAACATTTGTTTTCATTGGGCTGGCATATTTGTTACTGCTCTATTCTTCATTATAGTACATGGGGTATGATGCTATAATATGCAATTAAAAAGCTAACTCAACATTATGATACAAATGAAGCCTCCTCTCATGGAGTCAAGACAATAAGCTATTTGATGGTTGACATGTTGTTTGAAATTATAAATTTTTCTGGCAGTTCTCGGTACCTAAAGGGACAGAAACGAAACAAATATTTCCAACCTCTCAAATGTATTAAAATCCATTATTGTTATTGTCTCTTTATAATTGCTCTGATTCTATATATAATGAAAATGATCATATGTAAAATTCAAGATTTTTCACCAGATAGATCCAGAGAAATTCTTTGTTGAAAATCACTTGCCATTTCTGGCTGGATTTACTGTGATTTATGCAAAACGTACGTCTCCCCCTTAAAGCCCCTGTCACACTCAGGCCGGCGCTCTTATTGCGCTGCAAAAGTATCAAAGCGCCCACCTAAACGCACTAAGGTCTCCAAGAACCGATTGGTGACGCAGTGGACACTGGCTACAACGGGCGAGGATCTCCATGGTCGCCCATAGGTGCCAGAGCGCCGCGCTTGTTTTATGCATGCACAAAACAAGCGCAGAGGCTCGACGTTCTGACCAGGACGTAGTACTGTCGCCGTGACAGCGCAAAGCAAAGCGCCAAGCGAGCGACGTGAGCGTTATGTGGACGTAGCAAAAGCGCATATTAGCTTCTCGTGGTCGCAGCAAGGAATTAATCTTGTCTTTTGCGACTACAGTAAGCTTAATCAAATTCTCACTACGTGCCTTTCCCGTCCTTAATACGCTCAATGAGGCTCTGTCCAAAACTTATTGCACTCTTTCTGCGCTGTCATGGGGTGTTATGGACTGGTTCCCGCTCATAGAACGTCCACATTGTGCTGCCACTGCGACTCTGGCGCTCGCTTTACGCCCAAGCGTTATACATGGCGTTCTTCCGGCGTTTACAGCAGGTTTACAGTACGATCCCACTTCGAAATGCGGTCTGCTCACACCAACTGTTGTATTGCGTGTGTCTTTGGTAGGTATCTGTTATGTCTGAATTATATAGTTGTATTGCTTGTGTCTTTGGTAGGTATATGTTATGTCTGAATTATATATTTGTATTGTGTGTGTCTTTGGTAGGTATCTTTTATGTCTGAATTATATAGTTGTATTGCGTGTGTCTTTGGTAGATATATGTTATGTCTGAATTATATAGTTGTAGTGCGTGTGTCTTTGCGATCAGGCTGGCGTTTGGTTTGAGTTGAAAAAGTATCAAAATACGAGTAACGCACAGTGGAAGCGCGGAAAATTGTCAGAAATTTTCAATCTGTTAAAACAAGAGAACCAATGTCAGAAATGGTAACGCGCTCAAGATCATATATTATAAACCCAAGAATGTAATTGTAGAATATAAAATATATTGGTTTTGCGAATGACCAACTCAGAATTCCGTTAAATAACAATAACAACCAGCACCTAATTAACGAACCGGTGCCGACTCGACCGATTCCGACCACAACCCCCAGTGGGCTGCAGAAATTTATTTTATTTGTAATTGACATATAGTTTATCACAAACCAAAAATCAACATTAATCAACGTTGATTAACACAATAAACGAAAGTGAATTTCCCCAACTACATGCACCTTATACGGGACTCGGCCTCCAGCTTGCAGTTTGACTTTTAATCATCCCAAAAATTCCCATTCTATAAATAAAACTAATAAAATGCCCATTGATAATGTCAGCCTGCACGCGAAACGAGAAACTCCCCCACCAGTTATACATGCGGCGCGCGTGACAAGCTATGCTCCTATCCCGCTTATCACGTTTTCGTCGCGCTCTTTGTACGACCCATTGCGTTCCTGCTTTGTCACGTCAATTTTCACGCTCTCGCGCGCTCTCACTGCATTTCCTCCACGCCGTAAACGCTCTTAATGCGTTCAAGTCGTTGTCATTGCGTTGTTAGTACGCTTTGCGTTGTCATGGCGACGGTACTACGCCTGGTCAGAACGCCGAACCCCTGCGCTTGTTTTGTGCATGCACAAAACAAGCGCGGCGCTCTGGCGCTCTGGGGCGATCACGGAGACTCTCTCCCGTCCTAGCCAGTGTCAACTGCGTCACCAATACGTTCTTGGATACCTTACTGCGCTTTGCTTGGCGCTTTGATTATTTTTCAGCGCAATGCAAGCGCCGGCCTGATCGCAGCGGAGTGTGACAGTAGTTTAATCGGACAGCTAATCTATTGCGGAGTGTTGGGTATTTTCCCCACAACATAAAAACTGACTATGACTGGAGAACGCAGGAGGCGCTATCTATACTCTCCGCGCCCGCGCAGAGAACGTTTTGCGAACTTATTGTGAACGTACTAGCATCACAATGACAGCGACTTGAACGCACTAAGAGCGTGAGACTTGACAAAGTAGGAACGCAATAGGAGCATACTTTGTTTTAAAAGTTTGACAATTTTCAACAGTTTTCGGCGCTCCTCCTGCGTGTTACTCATATGCTGGTACTTTTGCAGCGCAGTGAGAGCGCCGGCCTGAGTGTGACAGGGGTTTTACTGGTAGTTCCCTCGGGAAATATTAAGATAATAAGTTCAACAAACAGGCCGTTTGTTGAACATATTGTCTAAGTATTTCCCGTAAATGAATTGGACTCCTTCTGCACTTGTATTATACGTTCTTCTGTCTCTCGTCTGCTCATATTTTCTGAACACCCCTACAGTTGAATAACAGGTCACCCTAAAGGGATGCGCTTCCACAAAAAAGCCTGCCACGCAAATGTTATAGCCAACAATTTTAATGGTGTCTTAGACAATGGCACACATTAATGAAACTCAGTCTCATGCCTCTTTGTATGTTGGAAACAAGTGTGAACATTAGCATAGTAGTATGTACAGTCGAGGATTGGTACTCCATAGTTTCTTAACTTAAAAACAGACTCATGTTTAAAAATTAAAATATTCGCGATCAGTCAACGAGTAATTGTTTTGAATATATTTAGATGATATGGAGTAACAGAAAAAAATCTGATAATATCAAGAAAATGACAGTACATGGTTTAGGGTGGAGGCGATGCTGACTATCCGTGGGGATTCACTTACCATCAAGTGTCATGCAAACTGAGCCGCAAGCTCACATCTCAAATTGCCCCGTTGCTCTACTTTTTACAGAAATTGGAAGGAATCGTGGATCATTGGAAGGCAAATAGTCTCATATTGAATCGACCTGATGCCAGACTCGGGGCGAATTATTGCCGCCAGTCATTGGCGAAGAGTGGTTTGTTTCTGCTTCAATTTGCCCTGATGTTGTACAACATCAAACCTTATGATGGAAACATGTTCCAGGCGATTGGGCTAATTTGGTCAGCCGAGCCTGGAACAGCTAAATCAACTTAAAAATCAATAACTCAGGGAAATGAATTATTCAAAACCAATTTGTTTCCAAGACGCAAATATTACCAGTTTTCATTTCACCTTCTGCACTTGCGTGATGTCGTGGTTGTGCACAGCAAAACTCTCCAGATGTAAGACGGCGTCCTCAACTAAATTGAATATATGACTTCCTCCCTGACGCAGTTAGAAATTTCCACAATTACCAGGAACGTTAGCCTACTTAGTTTCTGGTTATTCGTGTATTTGTTATAATCATTATACAGTGGTGTTGATGATATATATTAGTTTAGAGCATTCCGTGGAATAATTTAATTGCACGTGCAGTATACCGGTTGTCTGAGATTGTCTCTGTATATAATTATAATTCAAGTTGAATATTTGTCGCTGAAACACGCATTCTGATTGGCCAATCGAGAGCTGCTAACTTTAGGATTTGATTCACTAGCATCTGCCGCTGATTGGAGGACAAATTTTGAATGGAGCACGGTGTCATTGACTACGTCACTGCTCTGCTATGAGTCGCGTAATCAAGTCAACTGAAACGTTGCTTTCTATAGATATGGTTAACAGGAAATGTACTGGCGCTGTTACGAGAAATATCATGGAACGTATACTCAGAAACTTTATCACCGGAAAAAGAAAAATATTCTCATTTCAATGCATGTAATGTTGATAAAAATTGCTTTTCGTGCAGTTTTTGTTTTGTTTTGCTCGAATCCCCAAATATCCAACGAAAATGGGTACTGGTTGAGTTGCACGTGCAGATAAACTCCAGATGTTCCCGATTCAGCTCAGAACAATAAGAATTTAGTTTTTGCAGGTTTGGTTTTGGTTTATTGGAGTTTATCGTTGTAACCTCTGGGCCATATCCTGATGTTGTCAAATTTACGGGCGAAGGGAAGACCCCGCGTAGGGGTTAACCATTTCTTTACTTAAAATGAATAGTAGACCGTTCCAATATATACTTTTTATTTGAGTGGGAGAATCCATTTGCAAGGAAAGGACCGGTTCATTTCATCTGGAAATCACGGTGGAGTTATATGTCCACTAGCCCAAACAGGCTCCCTTCGGGAACCTTTATTCAGCGTCGGATGGTCCTGCGGCTCCTGTTTGCGCTTCGCGCACTTTTGACCTAAATATTCACATCGGTCCATATTCGACTGTTTTGGTTCTGAAATAATCCAAACCCATAGTGGACTTATACCCGTAATTCTGTTTGATGGCACGGGCCACAGTGAAAACACATATCTGGTCTGGTCTGCAAATTGGTTCATATTGAACCAAAATATTCATATCTATTTAATTCTGAAATAGGCCCATAGTGAGCTTATTTTAATTTGTGTGTTTATTTTTTTATTTATAACATCTGCCAGGGTACCCCGACTCACCGAGTCACCACACCAAATTTTGGTTGAAATCGGTCTAGGGGTATGGGTTAAAAATCAGAACAGACTGACGGACAGACAGGCAGATCCTACTCTTTTATATGTATAGATATCAATATCAATTTATTTGGAAACAAGTCTGTTGACTCTTATAGTATTGCATTATGATAGAAATTAACGTTAATAATGAAGTCACAGTGTTGAATGAAATTTAGCATTCAATAATTTCATCATATTCCAAACGGAATTTCTTGGATGAATGTTCTTTTCGTTTTCTCTTGAGCTCAGTTCTCAGCTTGTATAGCATCTATATTTCACATCTTGTTTGCTATTTATTGAAATATATCTTAGAAGGACAGGCGTTTGTGAATATGTCTACATTGTATTTTATAGCATCACTGATCATTTGGTCCCTTAGGGTGCATTTACATTGCTATAGAACTGCACACAGATCTACACGCAGACTAGTGTAAACGGGTTGATATAGAAATGCACACAGAAAGAAAACGGTATTAGTTCGTGTGAGCAAAAATCGTGTCCGCTATACGTCACGGTCAACGCCGAAACACTGCGACAGGCAAATCTGTTTTGATTAATTGTTACTCGGGCTTGGCGAATGTGTTTTAGTTTTCGTTGTCATTTCAACCCGTGTATTTCGAATATTGAACACGGACAGGGACTGGCAACTTTGGTCAAATTTTTCATCAGTTGGAAATTTCACACCTGACACAACATTAGCTGTAATTTCCAAACCAACAATAGGTTGAAAATGATCTTGTAGTTTGATTTTCAAACATTGTATTGGGCGGGGGGAGTTATTGTTTTCGGACCAATATTTGCATAATCTCCTACTTTTTATCAAAATTTTGGGCTGGAATGGCCATCAGTTGGAAATTTTCCAACCTTATCATGGGGGCGGGTGTCAGGTTGGAAATTTCAGACACTTGGAAAGATTGTGTCCTGATCCCTCCCCGTGGCCAGTCAAAAACTGCTAGTTGATTTAATAAAACAATATAGTCCTACATTTGGTCAACATTGTCATTGGAATTGTCATCAGTTGGAAATTTTACTACATTTGGTCAAATAAAGGGTGTTGTAGGGTGGATACCCATTCCATACAGATCCGAAATGGCCACCGCCCAGATGGTGTCAAACAGGAGACCAATATATATATAGTTGATCATCTGAAATCCTAAATATTGGTGGAATCTCCATCTAAAGCTATATGTGTGCTCTCTAGCCTCTTTTTGTGTATACTGTTGTTTATTGTGTATTCCTATGCGATTTTTATTCTTTCTTTGAACCATTATCAAGTGGTATAAGGATACACTTTAAATACATGCGGCACATACCAAATCGCTATTGTCTGCTGATGGTAGATCCATTTTTATGTCTGGCCTAAACTGAAACGACTCGTAGTGAATTGTCAATTACCAGAGTACTGATCAGCGCGCGTTCACTATTAGTAATCATATTGTGATCACAGTAATGCGCGACACGTGACTTCATACAGATCTGTATACAGTTCTATATCAGTGTAAATGCGCCCTTACTTGTTTTGACTTTAATATAAGTTTTATTGTACGCGTTTTATTTTCTTCTCTATACCTATCCGGTAGAAAGACACAATTTCGTCTTCGCTATTCTTTTTCATCTCACGAAATGTCGATCAAGTCATCTTTTTTAGATTTTGTTTTTATTTTGGGAGTCTATCGGCAGTTCTGGTACGATATAATTACGATATTCTCGGGTTCCAATGTAAACATCCCGAATATGTCTCTGAGAACTATATTAAAACCACGTGAATTCCATTTGTTTCTAGTCCGACGATTCGAAAGTTAATGATATGATTGTTTCCCAACTTCTAGGTAGTTTGATCGGAGTAAACTTGCATGTGTGACTGTTTTTTTTACCACGAACATATACTGTTATTTGTGGAGTGCAATGTGCCACGTTGTCGCATCTAAACCTGGCTGGCAAGTAATATCGCAATAGCACATACGGCTAGTGCCAATATCAATTGACAAAACAATTGAACAGTTTCTCGATTCGACCCATATACGCCCAAAATATTCCAGGAAATCGCAATTCGCTAAACGAAATCTTGATCGATTAGGATATCCATATGTAGTGCTTACAGGAACAGAGCCTTTCAAAATATAATCCACACAGCTGGAAGAAAGCCCCGACGAATCTTCGAGTCAAACGAGTGGCCGGACAATCACCACACCCCAATAATAGGAATTAAGCCAAGTGCTGGAACTGACCCACGATAAAGACATCCGACAATGTCTTCTCCGCCTCAACAAATTAGTCCGTAATTGAAAATCGAAGCAGTCGACGGACAAATATTCACACAAAAAAGTTTTTCCGCCTGTGATGTATGGATTAGCGATAAATCTTGACATCTTTCTGAAAATAAATCACTAGGGAGCCAAACTTGGGGGAATCTGCCGTGGACAGATCAATGGACAACTCATGGTAAATTTCATTAATTAAGGCAAGCGTCTTTACAACATTGTGTCGCTTTCTATTTGTTGCTTCGTGTAACACTCGAGTCAGTCTAGTGTTAGTCAATTGGTACAATGTGGAATCAATCCCATATAATTATACGTATCGGAGAAGCCCCTGAGACAAACTTTGTCGATGCAGGTTTGGACGGACATCAACAAGTGTAGTGCCAAGTGACCATTATTGCATCTGCCCCGGCGGATGTTTCGATGGTTTTGGTTTTGTTTATTGTGGTTTAACGTAGGCCATATTCCCAAAACATCAGGTTTCAATCTAATTTCTAAATGGTACCACTAAGAGTTGTCAATTCCACGCGTGTCGATGAAAGACTGCATGCACGTAAGGTTAATACCATCGGAAGCTCACCGAACCCCGGGGAAAAACTAACAAACTTGCTCAGACACACATATATTATAGGTTATCTTCCCTGCGCGTGAATCACAAATCCACGCTTACCGGAATTAGAACCTGCTTCCCTATCGCTGGACCCTACCAACTGATCGACAACTCCCACGTTATGATGATGGTTACAGTAATATATAGTCGTCACAATTATGGTCGTTTTTCAACAACAGAACTTGGCAATTATGAAATATTTTACCAGATACACGTGTTTGAAAATGAGGTTCGTCTTAATGTTAAGAGCTTGTCCTCCAAACTCCAGTTTATGATAATAAAATATGCTTAATCAAAACCTCTTATATAATATGTCGCTCATTATATGTGGTGTACTTCCCCATGCTGGTATATATATATATATATATATATATATATATATATATATATATATATATATATATATACTAGAAGGTGACCCGACTTCGTCCGGGCTTTGACCTTGAATTGTCCATTTTGAAGGTCAAGTGGGGGTCACGATTAGATCAGTCCAAAACTCTGCCCGGACAAAAGTACCCGACAAAGGTACCCCCATGTATCATATTTCGTCGAAATCCCATCAAAATTGGCGATTTGACCTTGAATTGACCCAATGTCAAGGTCAAGGTCACGTCGCAAGGGCAAACGAATATGCTTATGAGACTCCCCATACGAATGTAGCCCCACATACCAAGTTTCATCGAAATCCCGTGATATTCGAGCGTTTTACCTTGAAATGACCCGATTTCAAGGTCAAGGTCACGTCGCACGGGCAAATTAATAGGTTTATGCCACTCTCCGACCGAAGATACCACCACATACCAAGTTTCATCGAAATCCCGTGATATTCGGGCGTTTGACCTTGAAATTACCCGATTTCAAGGTCAAGGTCACGTCGCACGGGCAAATTAATAGGCCTATGCCAGTTCCCGGCCGAAAATACACCCACATACCAAGTTTCATCGAAATCGGTTCGGCCGTTTTCGAGTCCATAGCGAACACACAGACAGACAGATCTTCCAAAATATATAATAGACTAGAAGGTGACCCGACTTCGTCCGGGCTTTGACCTTGAATTGACCATTTTGAAGGTCAAGGTCAGGTGGGGTCAAACACCAACACCCCAAAAATGGTGGAAATCGGCCCAGCGGATACCGGGAAATCGGCCCAGCGGATACCGAGATACCCTATGCATCAAATTTCGTCCGTAAAAATTCGCCAGTTTAACCCGATTTGATTTCCACTCAAGTATATAAACGCGCCTCATATACACACGCTCATTAATTAACAAGTTTCAACGTAAAGATAAATTACCATCGGTGCCCGAGATATCGCCAAGACGTCTGAAACAGTCAAATGCATCGGCCTGTTAAGCGTTAACGTGATCTAACGTTATGACCTCTAGATAACGACGTCATAGAAGTTACGCATTGTTTTTATCATGATGGAAGATAGTACCACTTCTTCTTGATAATTGAGGCAGATAACTAAAACGGATACATACGCATTATATATCGTTGGAAAGAGGAAACACGAAAGATTCTCACAGTGTCATTATTATAACTGGCATTTTATTATTCGCGCTGTTTCGAATCGATTTGTAAGCACCGAACTCAAATGAAAGTCCCGTAACACAGCGTAAAAACAGATTTGACCTCAGCACGTGAAAAGTTGACATCGGATCTGAAAATTAATATGCCTATGCCACTTCCCCACCGATAGTATCCTCACATACGAAGTTTCATCGAAATCGGGTCGGCCGTTTTCGAATTCATCGCGAACACACACACACACACACACACACCACACACACAGACAGATCTTCCAAAATATATAATAGAAGACTAGAAGGTGACCCGACTTCGTCCGGGATTTGACCTTGAATTGTCTATTTTGAAGGCCAAGGTCAAGTGGGGTCACGATTTGACCCGTCCAAAACACTGCCCGAACAAAAGTACCCGACAAACGGGCCCGTCGAAATCCATCCGGTTTTACCCGATTTGACCTTGAATTGATTATTTTGAAGGTCAAGGTCAGGTCGGGGTCACGATTTGACCCGTCCAAAACACCCAGTGGACAAAAGTACACCCATGTATCAAATTTCGTCGAAATCCCATCAAAATTGGCGATTTGACCTTGAATTGACCCGATGTCAAGGTCACGTCGCACGGGCAAATGAATATGCTTATGAGACTCCCCATACGAATGTACCCCCGGATACCAAGTTTCATCGAAATCCCGTGATATTCGGGCGTTTGACCTTGAAATGACCCGATGTCAAGGTCAAGGTCACGTCGCACGGGCAAATGAATATGCTTATGAGACTCCCCATACGAAGGCACCCCCACATACCAAGTTTCATCGAAATCCCGTGCTATTCGGGCGTTTGACCTTGAAATGACCCGATTTAAAGGTCAAGGTCACGTCGCACGGACAAATTAATAGGCCCATGCCACCCCCCGGCCGAAAATACCCCCACATACCAAGTTTCATCGAAATCGGCTCGGCCACAGACAGACACACAGACAGATCTTCCAAAATATATAATAGACTAGCCGATGAGCCCGACGTTGTCCGGGCTATTCAAAAACCAAATTTCAAGTCGATAGCTCTACCCGTTTCCGAGATCTGGTCTGCGCATGCGCGAAGCTGGCGTCGCATGGGCTCGGCGACCCGATAAAATTCGTATCCGGGGCAAGATACATTCACATACCAAATTTCAAGTCGATAGCTCAACCCGTTTCCGAGATCTCGTCTGCGCATGCGCGAAGCTGGCATCGCACGGGCTCGGCGACCCGATAAAATTCGTATCCGGGGCAAGATACATTCACATACCAAATTTCAAGTCGATAGCTCCACCCGTTTCCGATATATCGTCTGCGCATGCGCGAAGCTGGCGTCGCACGGGCTCGGCGACCCGATAAAATCGTATCCGGGGCAAGATACATTCACATAGCAAATTTCAAGTCGATAGCTCCACCCGTTTCCGAGATCTGGTCTGCGCATGCGCGAAGCGGGCGCCGCACGGGCTCGCCAATACGACAACGTTCACCGCCTGGTAAAACTACTCACACGTACCAAGTTTCGTCCCGATCGGTCGAGAATCGTAGATTTGTATAAATGACAGACAGACAGACAAACAAACAAACAAACAGAGGTCTTCAAAATATATATGAGACTAGCCGATGAGCCCGACGTTGTCCGGGCTATTCAAAAACCAAATTTCAAGTCGATAGCTCTACCCGTTTCCGAGATCTGTTCTGCGCATGCGCGAAGCTGGCGTCGCACGGACTCGGCGACCCGATAAAATTCGTATCCGGGGCAAGGTACATTCACATACCAAATTTCAAGTCGATAGCTCTACCCGTTTCCGAGATCTGGTCTGCGCATGCGCGAAGCTGGCGTCGCATGGGCTCGGCGACCCGATAAAATTCGCATCCGGGGCAAGATACATTCACATAGCAAATTTCAAGTCGATAGCTCCACCCGTTTCCGAGATCTCGTCTGCGCATGCGCGAATCGGGCGCCGCACGGGCTCGCCAATACGACAACGTTCACCGCCCGGTCAAACTACACACACGTACCAAGTTTCGTCCCGATCGGTCGAGAATCGTAGATTTGTATAAATGACAGACAGACAGACAAACAAACAAACATACATACATACAGACAGAGGTCTTCAAAATATATATGAGATATATTTATATATATATATATATTTGGAAAGTGTGGAGAGCGCTGGCATTATTTCTATGGAACTAGCTAAATTTTGTTAGGTTGTGTCGGAAATTGACATAAAATATTGTGTTGAGCACAAAGGATAATGATGTTGAAATTGCTAAAAAGCTAATTGAACTGCGTGTTAATCAAGGTCTGAGTCTAGGTCGAACGAGCATATCTCTCAAACTGGGATTTTTCTTGTAGGCAATAATAACCCGTTTGTCGAGAGGCTCGGTCAATTTAGTGTTTAATAATGCAAAGTTTTTTCTGAAAATGTTTGCGATTTCAACATTTCTACGATTGTAGATCAGAGGAAAGCACAAGAAATTTCGAGAAACACCTTTGTAGTCAATGTTAAGTCCGAACGGAAGATATGTTTTAAGTACGCCCATCCAATGATGTTCGCGTTCTAGGCATATTGAATCGGTTTGGTCTTCGTCGGCTAGAATTGGTGTCTGTTCTATTGGCTGAAAACTGAAATGGGATTTAATGTCATGATTAGATGAGTTGAAATGATCGGAAATTTGCATGTCGAGTTTATTGCGAACACTGGAAAGATGATTAGACATTCTAACTTTGAGAGAGGTTTTTGTTTGTCCAACATATTGTATACGGCATCTTTTGCATGTGATTAAGTAAATTACATTTTTAGAATCACAATTAAGTTCGCTATGCATTTGATACGATATGCGTGTTTGTTCGCTGGTGAAAGTGTTACTAGTATTGATATATCCTATTGTATTGATGTAACATCGTTTTTTGTGACAAAATGAGGCTGAACCATTACCCAACACCGGCCGGTTGTGCCGTATCATTGTTGGCTCAGTCGATGTTGGGTCATGGGTTCTGTTTTTGCCTTTATTGTATGCTATACTTTTGTATAATATATTTGTTGTGGAACCATGCGCTGTAAGCAGACTGGCTAAAGTCATATATTTCACTCATAACGCCTCAGGCGTAAACACATTTCAATTGTAACACTGCTCACTCATAATTAACCTGGACAAATCATGCAGTCACCGAACGAGCGCTCAACACATTCGGTGACAATTCAAGTGTAATCACTCGTATCCATATAGACAAAAGTTTTGATACTATTCTTCGAAACGTACACAACTATTAATCTCTTGGTTAGATATTAGACGCTTGATACCGGTAGTCGAATCATCATTGTACAAGTATACCTACCGAGTACAAACCATAGTGACTCCCATTATAAAGAGTGTCTCGATAATTTAGACAATTGCGTTACGCACCTTTTGCAAAGTGGACCAGTTGTAGTCATAGGTGACTTTAATGCACATACCTTCGAAGCGAGACATGCACCGAAAAATTCCAGAGAGCCACACAGTCAGATCACATCTTCTAAAAAACTCGTGTGACGAGAGGTGCACAGGTCCCACATATTCGTTTTGTCCATTCTCATCTATAGCAATGCCAACGCTCATAGACCATATACTTGTGCAGTTCGGTTTGATGGACCGCTCATCTGATTTTCGAATCATCGACGATCATTCAATGAACACATCAAACCATTTGCCTGTGACATGTAATATCTTCATACCAACAACAGATGACGTACATTCTCAAACCAGTCCTATAAGATCCACAGTAGTCTGGGAGAAAATTGACATGCCTATTTACCATGCTGCTGTAAGAAATCTCTGTCCGATTCCAAAATCCGAGTGCTTGACCACACATGAAGAGATAACTCAACTCTATAGTGATATAGTCCAAGTGTTGCTGCATCAGACATTGCTATGCCAAATAATTGTCGCAAAAAATGTACCAAACCATTCTGGAATAATGAACTCAGCGTAATTAAAAATCGTGTGCAAATATGGCGCACCGAATGGTATCAGACGGCAGACCATTCAGTTGCGACCGATCTTCTTATGTTCAGTACAAAACTGCCAAACGTAACTTCAGACGAGCATTCCGTAACGCTGCCCGCGATCATGATACCAAAGTGCAAGGATATTTGGAACAGTTTGCTTGCACGGATCAAAGGCGATTTTGGAAGAAACTCAATGCAGATGCTCCAAAGACAAACATCGCGTGTTCTATGACATTCAATAACGTGCCGGAACGCGATTCGAGCCTCATACTTGATGGCTGGGCACGCTACTTCGAAGAACTCTACACACCTTTGCCACACGAATACCCACGATTTGAACATTTTGTGAAACAAAATGTCAAAGATTTGTTAGACCCCCGGCATAATCTATTCGCTTGTGACATGTTCTGCGAACCGGTGTCTGTAGCAGAGGTCACCAATGTAATTAAATAATTGAAGAGACACAAGGCCGGTGGATGTGATGAGATAACGAACGAACATATCATCTTTGCCCCCGAGTGCATATCAAAACTGCTATGTGCTTTATTCAATGGATTCATCTGTTGTGAGTGGATCCCCGTGGAACTCAAATCGGGCATCATCATACCTCTCTATAAGGGAGATCCAAAGCCAAAACACCTGCCCGACAGTTATCGTGCAATAACACTCATGCCCATCATATATAAAGTATTCGAATGTGTCATACTGAACCGTTTCCTATCAAGCACATTATTTAGCAGATTCCCGGATCCTGTACAGCATGGCTTTCAAAAAGGAGTCAGTTGTTTAATGACGTCGTTCATTTTGCAGTAATGCATAAGCTATGCCAATGATCTACATTCGAGGACGTATGTCTGCTTCTTTGACTCTCAAAAGGCTTTCGATCGGGTCTAGCTGGTATGACGGTCTTCTACTAAAACTCCATGAGTGCGGATTGAATGGTAAAATGTTACGCATCATCTCTAACATGCACGATGATTGTGCCAGCCAGGTTTTATATAATGGCTCGCTATCTAAAACACTACGGATACGCCAAGGAACAAGGCAGGGGGCCGTAACATCACCGTTTCTATATTTGATATACATCAACGACCTTCTGAAATCGCTGCAAAACTCCGGTCATGGATTGATAGTTGGTGGGACTACCTGCACCTCGCCCACGACCGCCGACGACATCGCCCTGATATCGCTGACGACATATGGCCTCGATAGCCTCATTGATATGTGCTATATCTACAGCAAACGATGGCGATTTAACTTTTCTGTAACTAAAAGTACAGTGGTGGTTTTTAACGAAACGAAACGCCAACAAGAACTTCACAATAGGACCTGGAATTGGATGACAAACTACTACCGGAAAGCTCAGAATGTGTTCATCTAGGACTTCAACAGTCGAAATTCGATAACGGAAAAACGCGTGCCTCTCTTGTTGCTGAACGGTTGAGGAGGACATATTTCGGCCTGAATGGGCGTAGTCTTCTAAGTAAGGCTACTCCACAGACTCTCCAAAAATTACTAAAATGTGTTGTGCTCCCAAAAGCCCTTTATGGTTGTGAAATTCTACCAGATATGCGTGCAACCGACCACCAACGCATGGAACGCTCGTTCCGTGCGTGCAATAAAAACGCACAATCTCTAGCTACCCACTCGCACGAACACGAATGTAGCGCTGGGACTGATGGGGACCAAACCGCTTGCGTCCGAGATAGACATACAAAGACTGTGCTTTCTCGAAAGATTACTACACGTGCCAGAAGGCCATCGAGTGCCACTCAAACTGTTTCTGTTCAAACTATATTGTGCCAGACTATTCAATCGTCATACGTCCGGATTTAGTTCCGATATCACGCTTCTTCTGAAGAACTATCACCTGACAGGCCACCTAGAAACTTTCCTCGTATCAGGTTATTTCCCAGATAGGGTAACATGAAAAAAACTAGTCAACGAGAGCGTTACCTCAGTATACAGTCAGGAATGGTCATCCGAGGTTAGCAACAACTGTGATCTCGAAATATTCCGATGTGTTCATTCTGTACCAACAAACTGCTGGTCCACATGGCGTCTATTAAGAATGTTCCCAAAATATACATACGAGCTGAAACACCTTGGCTCACTATTAAACAAAACGACTTATCCCAATAATATGAGATGTAATCTCTGTGCTGTATCATATGATAGTGAGATGTCACACGCCATGTTCCTGTGCAGCTCGACCTTCGCATGGGCTATGAGGAATGATTACTGGGACTTCATCATCAATCGTTTTGGAATACAAACGTATGTTTTTCTGGATAGCCTCACGTGTCAACATCTCCAAATGTACTTATTTGGAAGCAAATCATTGTGTCTACCAAACTTTATATCCCAAGCGACAGATCACATCATCCTTGCTACATCAAGATTCCTGTACCGCATGTGTGGTATCATCAGAGGAGAACCCATACACAGAAGCCTAATAGCTGGACGCTGATTTGATGTTTGTGACCATCCATCCTCCGCAATATACCTCATATATATGGACTCTCTTTCCGTGAGCTATGAACTCATGTGACAGACAATAGTAACTTTGTATATACATATTGTATCATATTTAAAACCATGCATGTACATACGCTCTCCATCTTGGAGGTTATCAAAATAAATATGTATGCAGTCACCGAACGAGCGCTCAACACATTCGGTGACAATTCAATTGTAATCACTCGTATCCATATAGACAAAAGTTTTGATACTATTCTTCGAAACGTACACAACTATTAATCTCTTGGTTAGATATTAGACGCTTTGTCTGATCACCGAAGTTAAGCAACGTCCAGCTCGGTTAGTCCTTGGATGGGTGACCGGCTTGGGATTCCGGGTACTGCCAACTGTCGGTGTGCCTAAATTTCGATATGCAACTTTGGAGGAAGTGCATTATGGTGTTCCGGAAACTATAGATTCGTTCGATCTGTACCACAATTTAAAGACATATTATGGACTTGTTCGGATGCGTTAAACTCATAAGTTAGTACTCAGGAGCTATACCAACTGGGGGATGTAGAATTCTACTAACATCGCCGAAAATCTCAAACAAATCGACCGTTCCACTTCATAAAAAAACATCGTCTGAACTACGTTCAATTGTAAATATTTACTTCTCGAGTCGGGACGCAAATATAGGCGATAAACTAACACAAACGATTTCGTCACCGAGAGTCACTGCTTTAATTAATATAAAAGAATGACGGTGTTTGTTGTCAATTTGGATATAACATTTGTCAAAAATAACTACTTTGAGCAAGAGTATTCTCCATTTTGATGTGTTCACCCTACCGGAGTGTTTCATATCACTTTAAACCCATGTTCAGCCTGATACGCAGCTCAACTCTAGGTGGCAGTTCTTTCTTTGAAGGGATATATATAGCTGATGTGGTTAGGTCGTGGGTACCATCATCGCAGTCTGGTATAGTCGTGGTTTATAATCCAGAGATAGGGGAAAACGAGACCTTCAAATGTGTCTGGTCATGAGTTGGGGGGACATCTCATTGGTCCAGTCATGGATATATCGATGAGAAATAAATAATTTGTCCACGCTCATACGAATCAATTCTGATAAATATGTCCAAAATAAGAAGCTGTACTGATTTATTTCCGCTTCTAAATTACTGCAAACAGTCGTTCGATGATGTCTTTGATAACGGGTGACGCGCATGCGTGAGATTTACCATACTTTTATTCAAAGCAATGATTTTGGAGTTTCCGTTGTGAACTATCGGATTTTCACGCCGAGGTATTAACTCTGCCTTTTAGTACAATTTGAGTAAACATAATTTTGGCTTTTATTATCAGTTCATTACAATAGTAGAGAAAATTGTAACGCGAGCGTCGATGGAATCTAGACGCTGTGCCCGGTTCGATTTGACATGTTTTTGGAGGAGTTGTGAGGATCGATCGTTTGTATGATGTGTCCCTATAACACGTCCAGTGATTAAGTTTAAGAGAGAGACCATGTAGTAATAAATAAGGAAGACACTCCCATCAAAAGACCGATCCATTATTCCTTATCTCTGCGTGCCGGGATAGTTTAACGCCCTATACAGGAAGTGAGATATTAAAGAGGAAATGAAGGAATCCAAGATAGTGAAACGAGTTACTTCAATATAACTCACATAGAATGACAATATACGACATATTGCGGTTTGGACATTGGTTACTTCCTGGAGTTTTCAGAAACCTTGTGGAAAGAATAAATTTGCATGCCATCAATTGCAGTTTATAAAATATTCCTGCGTTTAGTCGGAGTACCTTGTTTGGCAGGTAACGGAGCCTCCATGGATAAAGGCCCACTTACTTTTCGAATTCCCAGATCACATTTTACACAACATATTCCATATTGCACCATTTAGAAGAGGAACCATAAATATATATATTCCACCATGCAGAATACGGAAGAGCTGAAGTCAAGGAAGTCAACCAAGTGATAGAGAATCTCAGATTCACTACTTCTCCCGTTATTTACCCCAGCATACATCATAATTCACAACTAAGAGATAGAGTTATTCCCCTTCCATTGAGAATAATAAAGTACAATACATACCACATCGAAATTAACCGTAGAACACACGTCGTACCTTATTTGACAAATTCACAGTTTATTCGACCGATTACTTGATAATGCAATGTTTTGGGGATTCCACTTTCAAATGTTATATTATATGGAATATATTGTATATAGTGTGATCTCGTGATTCGAAAAATAAGTAGGACTTTAAAGTACCGTCATTTTTTTTTTATTAAATTGCCATCTGCGAGGTCTGTGTGAAGTTTTATAAATTATTCAGGACAAATAAAAGGCTGTTGTCTGCATCCGGGATGTTTAAGTATCGTAGATATACCGCATAGGTATGTGAAAATATTATTACAATGGCTGTGGGGGGAATTGAACATGGCCTCAATCAAGATGGTTCTTATAATACAACACGTATAATACACCCAAAGTAGGCAACCCTGAACTATTTAAAGATATATAAATAAATATTTTTGAATGTTCCATAGAGTTCTTCGAATAGTTCTGTTTGTGAAAGACCACGAAAAAGAAATTTGAGAAAACACCTATTTAACAACACTGAATTGGTCCACCAACTACGCAACTACATCAACGGTGCCCATCCACATCAAGGCAATGGATCAGAACCACAGGTCAACCAGAACAAACATTGACCCAGCCCCAATAGTACCAGGATTAAGTACTATTGGTTGGGGTCAATTTTTGTTCTGTGGACCTGTGATCAGAACCACTTAAACATGGCTCAATGCTAGGTAACGATAAATTATACGGTGACCACTGCTAATGATTAAACAGGAACATTTATACATAAAAGTTTGTACTGTTTTAAAGTTTCTACCGATACAGGTACATCATTGGAACAGTGGTCTGTATAGATACCACTCCGATCAGCCGGGTGATGATTCAAAGAACAAATGTGGACTGAATATGGTTTGTCTAACTATTCGGTGCGAAAGTGGACTTTTCGGGTTAAATACCGACTAAATCCGCCGATTATCGCAACAAAAGCGAAACAAAGCTTGGCCTAAATCTAAGTTATCGAATAGTATAATGATCCTTGAAAGTACCACAGGGGGCAACACATATTTTCAAATGTAATTTACACATGAGTTCCACTTGCCTAGCT
Source organism: Siphonodentalium dalli (assembly GCA_032622095.1). NCBI lineage: Eukaryota > Metazoa > Mollusca > Scaphopoda > Gadilida > Siphonodentaliidae > Siphonodentalium > Siphonodentalium dalli. Next base: position 90,358,838 of record CP136069.1, read on the forward strand.
GGTTTCAGTTGACAGGCTCTTGAAAGTCTCATTCAAAATAACATTCATAGGCAGCATCAAGATCACTCATGATTAACGGCGTAGGCCGAGGTAACTGAATTACATATCTAGCACTAAATTTAATATCGAATATTATAATGGCCATTGAAACTACCACATGGACAGCATGCATACCCGCGTTCAATTCATATATAACATCCGACATAGCAGCATCAGGATCACTCGTGATTAATGACGTATGCCGAGGCAGCTGAATTACATATCTGGGTGAGTGGACCGCGAAAAGACGAACCAATCGATGCAAAAGAAACAGTTCTATTATTTACCATGTTTACAGACGATGTTGTCATTTCTCTGGGAATCGCCTGCTCTGGCTATTTATCTTGCACCGAGTAACAAATGGAATTCATTGTCAGTGAGCCCATTCTTGCGCTGGGACTATTTCTCAGGGATACTTGCAATCAATCAGTGTGGTAATTAATATTTTACCAAGACTAGTTCCCCCTTGGGCTGTTCCTGCTAAACCCGTCAATCGTCTAATCCCGCACAACGCAGGCGATCCAGTCTATAATGGCAGGTCGCAGCAAGCATCGCCGCCTCACACAGTCCGCCGCTGAAGTTATGTCATTTTGCGGCAATCATTTTAAGTGAATTTCGTACGGGGTTTCTGATAGAAAAAAACATTAGTGTCAATAGAAAAAGAATTGGTGTCAAAGTTCCATCCACAAATGAAAACGAACCACCAAATATGAACATTAGCGGCATAATTTAAGAGCAAACTGGTACACATCTTTTAAATGCACTTTGCAGTTTAAAGGTACTCCATCCGATCAGACAGTCCCCATATCATCAATATACAACAACAACAACAACAACAACAACAACAAAATAATTGTAACAAAATAATGCTAACCGCTGTCTACTGTGGTATCAACATTTATCAACATATTTTTCAACGAAATATGGCCATAATATCAATTGAGTATGACGAAATTTTGCCGTATTACCACTTGATTTTATAGTTATCCATCTTCATCCGCAATTTTGTCCGAGACAGTCGGTTTTATGACTCTTTTCTGGGCCACAAATAATTGCACATCTCGAGAAATAGCAAACTACAAAAATCGATATATGATCAACTAGAATCAATAATTTGTTACCCCCGAAGCCAAAGAGATAGTAACTTGGGAGCGTTAACTCAGATAGTCTCAAATTTTACTTATTAACGCTCGCCTTGTTACATCCTTGTGACCAATATCTGAACTACTATTATATGGCACAAAAATACTCATTTAAAGATGGATTATCTCTTTAAATAACACATTTTAGATAATTTCCTGGCTATGAAATAATACGTATGAGTTGGAAATCCCTGTCCGGAAACAATTCTATCAATTCATTTTCGATTTTATCTCGATATTATTTTATTATAATGTGACAGATATATTATCAATTTATGGGAACATATTTGTTACTATGATCAGGACTTTTAGATATAGAGACATCCAACGTGGTGGTCCGAACGAATCCGAGCCGCAAAATGTCCCCAATTGATTATATATATTATGATATTAAATGCGAATCAAGTAGATAACACATAGAGTGTAAGCATATGCTTATTTTCAATAATTAAAATAACTGGAAAAAAACCTAAAATATTAAAGGCCCATTTAATTTTCGAGTCGCCGATTATTTTTTTTATGATGACTTGATATACGGTTTTAATAACTATCTATGCCATAAAATATGATTAAAATACTATAATACATCAATATTTGAAACATCTGTGTCTCAGAAGATGCCCACAGAGAAATAGAAAACTGCCGAAGTCATTTAAAGACACCCAGAATGCAACAGAACTCAAACTTTTTCAATGGAAGGGGAAGAACTCTATCTTTAATATATAGAGTTATTCCCCCTGCATTGAAAATAATACTGATTTTTACTTCAATCTTGATGACAAAACGTGTTGGCAACTCAACAAAAACAACATGTCCACAGTTTATTACACCGGATAAGTTGATAATACAATGTTTTGGAGCTTCCTCTTTCAAATGGTATATAATATGGCATATATTTTATATAATGTAATCTGGGGGTTCGAAAATTAAGTGGGCATTTAAAGACGGTCGTGAATATCAGGGACCATTATTGAACGACACAGAGTTATTTTATATGAAACAACATCAAAATAAAATCAATATTAATTGATAGACACGTTTCCGGACATGGGTCTTCGATTCATACTTATTATATAATACCAGAAAACTGTATAAATCATGTTGCGGAAGAGATATTCCAACGTTCAGTAATTTACAATAGTTTTCTTCAGAATGATGCAATAAGTTGCGCGCTCCTTTGTAGCACTAATATGGCACGATTAAAGACTCGTGTTCGATAAACTGAAAACAGCTTGAATTGTATTGTCCCTACTACCAAATTACGTATACATATTTTTGACCTTCAAACTACTCTTATATACTATACTACCAATTTTCACACATATCTTCCAAACTGATAATAAACGCTTTTATCGATCAATGTTAATATAACTGATTAGTCCCCCTTAAAGTCTGAAGTCAAAGGCACATATCGCATGACATTCCCCTGGTCAATTTAAACCAGCGTTATACAATTTACATCTCCATGGGTCCAACCATTTTAGGTATGTATACACTGCCCGTGTCAACTTACCAATATGCCCACATATAATCAGAACTGATAATAAACGCTCTTCACTGATCAATGTATTAGTCCCCGTTTAAGTCATATTGGTCAAAGGCGCCTACCCCATTATATCCCCCTGGACAGGTGACACCCGTTAACAAATTTCCTACATATCGTATAAGCTGATAATGAACGCTATTAATTGCTCATGTATGATATATATTATAAAATAATCGCGTAAGTAGCCCTTTAGGTCCACCGCACCTATCCTATGATACTCCCAGATTCAATTTACCAATGCATACACATTTTCAGCGACCAGGGTCCAACCATTTTGGGTATATGATTAACTATTTAATTTAATTAATTATTAGTGACCTTTTGAGACATATGCCAACGGCACCTATCCCATGACACTCCCCGGGTCAATTGGCCATGTGTACAACTTTTCAGCTCCGGTGATCCAGCCCATAGCCAACAAACATACACGATTGAGTTTTATTAGTATAGATGATAAACCAAGCATGCATGCAATCATCGAGTCTACTTATGACTATGACATGTAAACAGCGTAATTAAGTATAACATAATAACAACAAACTGCACTCTAGCACCTTACTATGAGTGGCAAGAAGTTTCAACGGCACAAGTAGAATTATTTCCAACCTGTCACATCAGAATTTTGCCTATAATACCCTGTTTATAAGTGTGATGAAAACACCCATGACTTTTAGGTGTGGAAATGTACCAAATGATTCTATTATATCATTCTATACCATTAACACTACAACCATTAGAACCATACTGTGTAGTTTTAAGTTTAAAAATTTCAGTTTATCCTCAGAAAATTATCATAAATATATGTTTTATGAGAATTTATATATATTTATATATATAGGTATGTGCGTTATATGACGTTTAATAAACATAAGCACAATCGGAAGTGATATTTTATTAGACTCGGTCGTGCAGCTTTCTCGTTCTTCATAGTTCTACATAGTCCTGGTTCCACACCAATATAATACAGTAGGTGGTGAGTTAATTACACGTATACATATCAATAATCTGCCTGACACAATCTCTCACTTAGACCAACCAGATTTACGACGCAGACCCATTAAGTGCCAAATGACGCGATTCCTACGCGCTTTAATAACCGGCGATTATGTCAGCCGCTTGTAATCTATAGCCCAATCAATCGAATAGGAGATACATAGACCAATCAATCGAACACGACAAGAATATCTACTGCCAATCGAAAGGAACACACATGCGACGTCTGGGCCATTCGTCTCTTTTGCGCTGATACACAAGCTATTGTACACAAGCTAGGTTCGCTTTTGCCATTCATAACGAGTTGGGTCATACATTTGGTAAATCTGCATGGGAAATTGCCAGGAAATTCGTCGCCAAGTCTACATGTTTTGCAAACATGTGAATGATTTAAGAATTATACAGAGAGCCAAGTGATCATTCTCTACCAGAGCGCACCAGTCATGCTTCCTTTCTGACTCTGTAACCGGCTGGGTACTAGTCCGTGTTTCTATATTTAGCATGGGATTTTCCAGCAGAAATGGCGAAACCCGATCGCTCCAAAGTCAAATTTTCTATGTGCTTTGATCACACTAAAACACAAGAAAACCATAGTCTGAAATGGTAACGCGATCAAGATCATATATTATATACCCATGATTGTAATTATAGAATCTTTTTCATTTCTGTTATTTGTAATTGGCAAAGTTTATTAAAAACCAAAAATCAACATTATTGACATAATGTAAACGCCAATAAACGAAATTGAAATTCTCAACTACACATTTTACCCGGCTCGGCCTCGGGGTCGCACTAGAGCTCGGCCTCGGGTCGCACTACAACTTTTAATGTGTCCCAATAATTAACATTCTATAAATAGAACCCCCGTGCGCTATGGCAGCGCCCAGGCGAAACAAGAATTTGTACATCAGTATACACGCGGCGCGCGTAATAATGACAGAATGGAAAATCAGAGCGGTAGTTTTATACAAATTTTGTTCGATATTTTGTGTGCTTAACAAGGGCAGCACGTTGCTCTGTTCGCTTGGTAGATATTTTAATATCGCGGAAGTCCACCAAATGTGGGTGAAATGTCGCCGTCTTACCGAGTCATCAAGGGAGGTAAACCCTGCATGCATGGAGTTTGCCAAGTGATTGCTTATTTGACGAAATGCTGTCACTCTTCTTTTCGTCTCCAGAAGGAACAAGAAAACCATAGTCAGAAATGGAAACGCGCTCAAGATCATATATTATATACCCATGCTTGTAATTATAGAATATAAAATATATTGGTTTCGCGAATGACCAACTCAGAATTCCGTTAAAATAACAATAACAACCAGCACCTAATCTCCGACCACAATCATCAGTGGGCTGCAGAACGAAACATATCTATAAAAGTTGAAATATAAGACTTACAAATTATCTTTTAAATTTCTTTTATTTGCATTTGACATAGCTTGTCGCAAACCAAAAATCAACATTATTGACTTAATAATGTAAAGGACAATAAACGAAATTGAAATTCACAACTACACCTTTTACCGGACTCGGCCTGCTGGTCGCGAAGTTCGACTTTTAAACCGGAAAAACAATTATCTATAAATAAAATGCCCATCGGACCACAACTTTCAAGAATTTGCAGAACAGTATACACGCGGCGCGCGCTAATAAACATGCTCGTGGTCTAGATCATGTGACAGGGGTCCGTGAAATGTTTTGTTTTTTTAATTTCATTATATTATTTTTAGAAGGGACACAGCTGGAGTTTCGATTGTTTGGCATACAAGATAGCTCTACATGTGACTTCTTGCCATGATAGCTGTGATAACACCAAGTTTTGGGGAAATTTCTTCAAGAACACTATTTTTCGAAATATAAAATGTGTTGACAGCACCACCACTTCTTTAGATATCAGTCTTCACCACTAACACCATGTGATAAAGCAAAACAAGTTTGAAAAAATCGAATACAAATTCAAAACGCGTGATCCACATTTTTTTTTAATACGATGTCCCCTTGTCATCTAGCTGTTTCTGGACCCAAAAGAAACGTCATTTCTAGCAATTTAACGCGTTCACGTGCTAGCATATATACTCGAACGAACTGCATAAATAACTTATCAAGAACAAACATATGTTTGGGTCACTCTAATGTAAGAACATATTCAGGTATTATTAATTTCAGTGTCAAAATATCCACCAGCTTCCATTTTGATAAAAATTTCACACCACGATAGCTGTAATGTGATTGGTACAAATAATCTACTTTCGGTTTCGCAGCCAATCATATGTTCTCTTATTCTCATCGCCTGTCAGCTTCTCTTTATCGACATAATTAAAACAGGTGGCATGCAATATCAAGCTGGTACCACCCCAACTGTGAAATAGATTTTTAAGGAGCAAGTATTAACAAAGAAATATATTCCCAGCGTTGTTTGTAAAAGTTATAGTTCCCCGTCAGAACATCAAAAAGTTTCCAAAAGTGTTTGAACTGGTGGAATATGATATCTATGTGCGTAGCCAGAGTAGAGATTAGTGGCATGATCTATCCCGCGGTTATGCATTTAGGAGATAAACACCTTTACCAGAGATGATAAGAACACAAAAGCCGCATCGAACAACGGGGTCAGATACACAATCTTACCCTAAAAAAGGTGTTTAATCTAATCGGACCAATGGCTACGCGTGTATCATAACTCGGCGCTTATCGGGAACTCGACCCATGATAATATAAGATAAGATAATGTTTATATAGCAATAACACCCACATTATGTTATTATGTTAATGAATTTGATTGTGTTTTTAATTTATGTGATAGTACTAGTACGATTAATAAGTCGAACAATGCTGACGACTTTAAAATGAAAAATTATGGTGCTATGGGTGAGGCGCTTTTTAAAAGAAATGATGTCCCATGTGAAGACAAAAATGAGCTAACATGCAAATTAATGAGTTCGCGACATACATGCATAAATTATGACATCGTTGTGGATAAAACATTAATCGGTGAACCATTGGTATTAAACCACAACACAGACGCATGTCATGAAAGAAAAAATGGAACAGAAAATATTCTCCATGATATCTCACGGTTAACCCACTCTGCTTGTGCTAAAGTACCAACTGACAAACATACTGTTGATAATAGTTATGATCATAAATATGAATACAATATTATTCATGAACGAATTTTGAATTATGATGTCCAAAATAAGATTGAAATAACAAATCTCAAACCAATCCAATTGTTAGAAGAAATATCAAGTGTGGATGCTATTTCAAATATAACTGAATCAAGCGGTAAAATTGTCCATGAACTGGGTCAGCAAATTCTTTCAGATATCCTAAAAGACACCCAGGAAATATTGAATGACATTTGCACGACTGATATTAATTCCACTAATGCTATTACTAACAATGTACATTGTGATGATATTGATGATACACACACACACACAAATGTTATTACTAGTGGTGATATCAGTGGGGCTGATGTTAAGGGTGAGTTCAGTTTTCTGACATTAAATGTATGTGGTCTTCGAAAAAAAATTAGAATACCCAGAATTCCAAGAACTGTGTTCAAAACATGATGTCCTCTGCTTTATGGAAACAAAGACTGATGACTGTGATCAGTTAAATCATAGTGGGTATACACTATACATGAAAAATAGACAAAAGCTATCACGAATACGGTCCGGTGGGATAGTGATCGGAATTAAGGACGAACTAGTCCCTTTCTCGAAAATTATTGAAACAAATTCTAAATTTGTACAATGGATTGAGATTAAGAAATGTGTGGCGCAGCACAAAATTCACATCATTATAGGCGCAGTATACATACCTCCAGAAGGAAGTAGTTACACTTCAAAAGTCGCTTTCATCGAAATTGAAAGTGACTACTGCACTTTAGCTAATCGCACAAATAACATTTTCCTAACAGGCGACTTCAATGCGCGTACAGCATGTTCCACTGATATCAACATTATTGATGAAAATTTCGAAGAGTTCCAATGCACCCCTGATTCCTTTCTGTTTTCAGAGCAGCTCTTTTATCTGAATATGACTTGTATGCCTGTACATAGACATAGTCAAGATCTATCCAAAAACGTATATGGGACCCTACTGCTAGATTTGTGTCGACATAATGAATTTGTTATATTGAATGGTAGAGCAGGAAGTGATAGTGGTTACGGCGCAGTGACAAGCCGAGCGGCGTCCCTTATTGACTATAGCATATGCCATGCTGCAGCACTGCCTTATATATCAGACTTCCGGGTACTTCCTTTTAATCCACTGACTTCAGATATTCATTGTGGCATTATAACTACCTTAAAATTTAACGATATCCGCACATGCGAGAATTTTGAAGATCTATCGCCTAGCTGCGAAAATAGTGTAAAAAGATCGGACCCAGAAAAACGCTTAGAATTTATCGCAAATATTAACTACCACGACATTGCTGGAATAGGGCACTTGTTAGATGTGATCAATGTAGAAGATATTAGCCCAGGCACGATAAACGAACTGACTAGTTCAATCGCCAACGTTATGACAACAGCCGCTGTGGAGACATTAGGTGTATATAATAAAAAGTCACGGCCACGCGCGTCAATCAAGACCAAACCATGGTTCAATGATGCGTGTCGTAATGCACGCAAGTTATACCGCAAAGCTACAAGGGAGAACCATAGATTGCGGTCAGCCAGTTCCGATCGAGAAATGAAAGCCGCTGCACGCTCTTATAAATCAGAGATGGATAAAGCAATTAAATCGCACCGTGATCTTGTGACTTATGAAATGACGTCCATGCAGCGAAGTAATCCAAAACAATTTTGGAAAAGGCTCAGGGACAGTAACTCTAATCGTATTGGTGTTAATTTAGATGACTTAGCTAATTATTTTCGCGATGTCAACGCTATTAGACACGATGATAACCCTGTTGTAGAGAGAACTATAAAGGCACACTTTAGCATTGATGCTAACCCTGAACTAAACATGCCAATTACCGAGTTCGAAATACAACAGTCGATTAATACTTTGAAAAACAATAAATCATCCGGCCACGACCGCATTGTCAATGAGTATATCATTGCCTCATCCGAAGTCTTTGTCAGCATATACCGTAAGTTATTTAATATCATACTGGATACTGGTCTCATACCCGAAGACTGGGTAACTGGAACGATTGTCCCTCTCTATAAAAACAAAGGAAATTTAAGTGACCCAGGTAATTATAGGCCGATAACGATCTTGAGTTGTTTTGGTAAGTTATTTACAAAGATATTGTCAAATAGGCTCACACAATATGTCGAAAAATATGAAATACTCTCAGAAAACCAGACTGGTTTCAGAAAAAATTATTCAACCCTCGACAATATATTTGTGCTACACTTGTTGTTCGAAATTAGTAGAAAATTGAAAAAGAAACTAATATGTGCGTTTGTTGACTTCCAGAAAGCCTTTGATACCGTGTGGAGACAGGGGCTCTGGTCCAAAATTGTAAAAAGTGGAATCAATGGTAAATTGTTTAGGGTCATCGTCAACATGTATAACCATGTGAAATCATGTGTCCGTGTAAATGGCGAGCTATCAGCTTATTTTCCATGTTATGCGGGGGTTCGCCAAGGTGTGAACTTATCCCCACTGTTGTTTTCCTTGTACTTGAATGATTTGGAAGAATTTTTCCTTGAAAACGGCACAGTGGGACTGAAAACTGTAGACGCGGAGATAGGTGACAAATTGAACTACTATTTGAAGATATTCATGATTCTTTACGCCGACGATACAGTTATTATGGCGGAAACACCTAAAGAGCTACAGCAACAACTCGATATTTTTGAAAAATATTGTAGTCAATGGAAATTAACAGTCAATGTGGATAAAACAAAAATATTAAATTTATCTAAAGCGAGTCTATCCAAGAAAGTCTCGTTTCTGTTTAAAGGGAAGAAAATTGATACCGTTAACAATTTTAATTACCTTGGCATAATATTTTGTAAATCCGGCTCCTTTACGATGGCGAAAAAAACATTGGTAGAAAAAGCCACTCGTGCCATGTACTCCTTAATCGGGAAATCACGCAAACACTGCCTTTCTGTTAAAAATCAACTGGACTTGTTCGATTTGCATGTTACCCCGATATTGCTATATGGTTGTGAAGTATGGGGGTTTGGCAACAATGATGTTCTGGAAAAAGTCCACCGTACATTTCTTAAACACGTCCTAAAACTTAGGCCATCAACCCCAAATTATATGGTGTACGGGGAATGTGGAAGACTACCATTGCAAATACAGATATATACAAGAATGATGAAGTTCTGGAGTAAGATCATGAACAGTAACGGCGGTAGATATCAAAAGCTAATTTTCAAACTAGCACATTCGATGTTCGATATAAACGACGAAAGATTCCCCTGGTTACATAAAGTTTATAATATATTAGAAGACAACGGACAAATACTCTATTGGCACATGGAACAGATACCGGATAGCAACCAACTTATCTCATACATGAAATGTAGTTTAATATCCCAGTTTAGAAAATCATGGGAAACGGACTTAAACAACTCGAGCCGAGGCCGCATATATAGAATTTTCAAGCACGATTTGTCATTCGAAAATTATCTTGTAACACTCAACATAGCAAATCGTTTCATCTTGTGTAAATTTAGAACAAGCAATCATCGACTCCCGATTGAAATAGGCCGTTGGAGAAACTCCGAACAATCCGATCGTGTATGCCAACTCTGCAAATCCGGTAAAATTGGAGACGAGTTCCACTACCTTCTCGAGTGCGAAAGCTTATCTAAAGCCAGGCGTCGTTTATTAACAACGCTAACGGACAAACGCCCCAATACAATCACTATGAGCGAACTACTTAATCAGAAAAATCCAACAAGCCTACGACGACTATGTGATTTTATTAAAATTGTTAACCGCGAACTATCGAATATTGAATGATTATAATATATAATATTGAAGCGATTGTAATACTCCATATGGTATTATAAAGATAACTTGAATATGTAGTATTGATACACTGATAACTAACTCTGTGTGTGTATGTGTGCACAAAATGTATATGTTCACTTCTAGATATATTATTACTATTAATGAATAATGTTATATATATAGCAATGACAGTGCTATTATATTTATTTATAATGTGTTTAATGGTATTTATTTATAATGTGTTTATTTATATTTATTTATAATAATGTGTATAATATGCTTATATTTGTACCATGATATATGTAAATAGTGTACAAATGTTATCTCGATACCTATGTATTATAGGTCATGAGAATAAAGAATTGAAAATTGGTAGGTTGCCATACACAGCGTAATACATATATTGGGTACAACAATATGATATATCCCAATACAGAATGAGCTGTGTACCGGGGGGGGGGGGGGGTGTCTCTCACATCGACACAACCATACATCAAGCTGAAGATTCTGGAACCTCGTTGGGTTCATTTTCAAGACGAGAGGTTGCCGATATGATTTCAAACTGACACACTCTGGAGTATTAATAAGCATAACAATCGAACACAGCTCGGGATGTTCATTGATGGACCGAGAACGTTATTATGCGCTTTAACGTTAGAATCTATAGATTCCATAACGATTTATAGAATAGATGATTAATTTTCGAGCTTGTCATATGGAATTATAGTATGATTTATCACGAGGGGTCGCGACGTATAACTAGAAGTCAAATATAATTCCAGTAACCAGCGCCGGGGTGAATCTATATATCGTGGAATGTATAACGGATGAGCATATGATGTAGAATCGTATGGATCCGGCAACCTTGAGTACAGATTTCTCGCCTCTTAAATTCGTAGACGTGAAATTGTTTTCTGTTATCAATGCATGAATGGGGAAAATCCAGACATACCAGAATATAGTTAAAGATTATATTGACCAATGTCATAACGGTGTCATACGTGATTCGGCCGTCGTAAAAAAATATCCCAAAACTATTGGTTTGCGGCTATCATAAATCTGCTGGGTTCTATTTGCACAATCGCGTACGAAAGGTTTGATGCCCCAGATTTGTTCCACCCCATGAACGTTCAAAGAAATCAGATTTCTTAAGTTCCCGCATGTCTGTCGTTTAGTGGCCAGAGACCCCACAAAACCCTAAAAAAATGACTTTTATTCGCACTTTTGAGTACGAAGCTGATTTTTATATTAATAGTGCTCCAGCAATCACTGATCAACAATAGACAATTTCTGAAATGAAATTGCCTTGCGTTTTCATTTCAGAAGGGGTTTCTGAAATGACTTTTATTTGCACTTTCGAGTACAAAGCTGATTCTCATATTAATAGTTCTCTGACCATCACTGATCAATAATACTAATATTTCGGAAACAAAATTCCCTGGCGTTTTCATTTCAAAATGGGTTTTTTTTAAGTACCCAAAAACCACCCGAAAATAAACTCTTATTCTGTTTCGATATGGTGATTCTAAAGTCATCTGACCTCCTGGGAGCTTAACACTGTCACCGTTTGATCGACGGGTTTACCTGAGTGAAACCCACTATAATTGAGCCTTCTAAAGTTATATTGTATTGTGTATATATGCCACCAGATTATTTGTGTATATATATATATATATATGTGTATGTATTGTCTCCATATTTGGAGGAATAAACATCTCTCTCTCTCTCTCTCTCTCTATACTGCTATCGCTGGTAATAAAAACTTGTTTAAGAAACGAAATTCCGTGGCGTTTACATTTAAGAAGCAAATGTTCCCAGAACAATTGACACCACCCAAATAATACTTAATTCTATAGGATTAAGTATTATTGGGGCGGGATAAAAAAAATTCTGGAGATGGTGAGGTTGAATTAATGTACCCAACAAACACCCGAAAAATAGTTCTGCCGTACGCAAAGATGATATTTTTTCTTAATACTATCTGCACTATCATCATTGGTCACAGACCAAATGGTAAAAAAAACGAAATAACCCGGCGAATTCATTAAAAACATGAACAAGACAGTCAGTGACTGCGGGGTCGCTCCTCAGACTATAAAGACGGAGAAGAGTGGGACTTCAGTGTAAAAAAATTTATTTCCAAATCCAAACAAATAACATAATATACAGATGACACATAAATGCAAAATAGAAGAGTTAATGTATGGAAACGAGGATCAAACAAGCTCGAGAGCTTATATGAAGTATTCTCCTCTTGGCGACATGCTCCGTCCCCAATAAGTGAGGGTGGGGTATAGATCAGACGGGAAGGGTTGGAAATAATGGTTTTAGGAGAAAAGGAGATATATAACTGAATTTGAATTAGGGATGGAAAAAGACAGAAGACATAGTGTTAGGGATAGCAGAAAGCAGAGAGAGAGAGAGAGATAGAGAGAGCGAGAGAGAGAGAGAGAGAGAGAGAGAGAGAGAGAGAGAGAGAGAGAGAGAGAGAGAGAGAGAGAGAGAGAGAACGAGAGGCTAGAAGACAGGAGGGGGGCAAATGAAGTGAACTGATGGCAGTGGTGGGGAGTTTTCAGTAAATGGTTTGTTGCGTGATAAAAATGACTCGTCTATAGTAATCTTCATGCGTCCGGCGCGATGGGAGGGAGTCAATCACAATTACTGTTAACCAAATGGTACATCCCTCAAAAAGTAATTAAACAAACACACACAGCTAAGTGTGTTCATAATCAAAATATGTCGTGGACTATAAATATTCCGTGAGAACAAGAACATATTCAGCAGCACTAACCCGAAACCGTACTGGGACTTTGAAGACCTCCCCTCCCCAATAGACCATTGCCCAATTACCTCCCAACTGGACCAAACTAAATTTCAACTGGTGCTTCAAGATCTCGAACTGTTGTAAATTTATCAAAACCTTACTGATAATACCGGTATATATTAAAATTATTGCATGTAATATAGGAATCTATATACAAGTACCAAACATGAATTCATAGCATAGACATGGTGGGTGCGGGAGTGTTAAATCTCCTATCTCTGCCCCTAATTGAACCAAATGTAAATCCCAATTTATGAGATCCATTGATCTAGTAATTTCAAAGTGTATATTATAGAAGTTAAAGTGAGTTCATGTTCCTTAAAATGAGTTACAAAATTAAGGGAAGGGTTAAAGGTACGGTTGGCCTTGGCGGTGGGTATCCTGTGAAAATATTTCCACCCGTCAAAAACCGCCACAAACAGAAAGAACAACAAAATGTAGACAGACTTTGTCCGTATACAAATAAGAATATCGCATAAACAGTATGTTATTGTCATATTTTTGACCATTGTCATGTAAACAAAAGCATAAAAAGTTACTTTTCTGGTGTTTGTTTATATTATGATGGTAAATATAAAGAGCGTTCTTTGTGGGTGAATTCCTGATATGGAACGAATAAAGAGCGTTTATGCCATTTGTGTGTGATTAGCCAGCAGCATTGTGCTGTCTTCTGTAACACAATCAGGCTCTTGTTTAGGTAAAATATAGTAAATCTTTATGATAACATGCTGTTTACGCGATGGTCATGGTATATATGAACGAAACTGTATGCGTTTCAATGTTTTTCTGTTTACGGTGATTGGAACAAATATGAATATTTTCGACAACTAAGGCATCACGTGCCTTTAACAACATGGCACCTCTGATAATTGTTCTTTGAAATCATCAGAATAATAAATGTGACACATCATTCTGACATATGAAAAGGAGTTAATAGCCTATATAGATATAACATTGTAACACTTGTCTGTTCAACTGCGTTGAACACAGCACATTTATCTTATTTAAATTGAAATGAATTACACAAATATACATTATCCAGCCGTTTCTGTTATATATTTATCAAACATTGTCAGATAAGATAACGTCTCGTTTCATACACAGCAGACATTAGAGAACATGGTATAGACATATAAGCTGTATATTGTTAGTGAAAGAGATGACTTCTAAAATAATATTGTGGCTTTATGAATGTGAAATGGGAATGTAATCACGCTGCCAGTCAGGGCGTCTTGATCGACAAAGTGCATATCCGTGCATTGGTTTCCCGGCAACAGTAGATACTGATAAAGAGTTTCCTCATACTAATAAAGAGTGTCCTCATACTAATAGTGTCCTTATACCAAAACAGAGTATCATACTAATAAAGAGTGTCCTCATACTAATAAAGAGTGTCATCATACCAATAAATAGTGCCCTCATACTAACAAAGAGTGACCACATACTGATAACAGTGTCCTCATACTAATAGTGTCCTCATACTAATAAAGAGTGCCCTCATACTAATAAAGAGTGTCCTCATAATAATAAAGAGTGTCATCATACTAATAAAGAGTTTCATACTAATAAAGAGTGCCCTCATACTAATAAAGAGTGCCCTCATACTAACAAAGAGTGTCCTCATACTAATAAAGAGTGTCCTCATTCTAATAAAGAGTGCCATCATACCAATAAAGATAAGTGATAATCAGACGAAACGATAAACATTGGTTTACATCAGAATTAAGAACCGCTATTCGTAAGCGAGACAAACTTAGACGCGCGGCTATCCGCACTGATAACATTAACGCTTGGACGAAATATAAATCAATGAGAAATAAAGTTAATAATATGAAAAAACACGCAAAACTTGAATATGAAAGCAAATTGGCAGACTTATTCCTATGGTCTAGTAACCCGAAAATTTTCTGGCAAACGGTTAAATATATTTTGAACAAAAATCCAAATAGCGTTATTCCACCTATCAAATCACCAAATGGTAATCTTATAATTGATGATTATGGAAAAGCAAATATTTTAAATGAGACGTTTATAAAAAATTCCTCTCTCGATGCGTTACACTGTAAACTACCAAGCCTTATATATAAATGTTCTGATAAGATATCAGAAATTGAATTTGAAGACGTGGATATTATACATGCTATAAAAAGCTTAAAGGTTGGAAAAGCAAACGGTCATTACGGTATAACTACAAAAATGCTGAAAGAAACTGTCTATACTGTTGTTGTGCCACTCAAAATAATTTTCACCAAATCTCTTTCCTTGAAATCTTTTCCTGCTGAGTGGAAAAAGGCAAATGTTATCCCGATTCATAAAAAAGATGACCGCTCAAATCCACAAAAACCATCGTTCTATATCCTTATTACCATGTTTATCTAAAAATTTTGAGAAGATTATTTGAAAATACTTAATGTCTCATTTCGATAACAATGAATTGTTGTATAAGCATCAGTCTGGTTTTGTGCCTGGCCATTCAACTACTTTTCAATTAATTGACTTATATCATTCCCTGTGCCAGTCTCTCGACAACAAACTTGTGACTTGTTCTATATTCTGTGATATTTCTATAGCATTCGAAAGAGTCTGGCACACTGGTCTGATACACAAACTTAAAGAATATGGAGTTGAGGGAGACCTTTTATTGTGGATTGGTGACTATATATCAAACAGAAAACAGTGTGTGGTCGTTTCTGATGCCGCGTCTGACTATATGTATCTCCACGCAGGATTCCCTCATGGATCTGTATTGGGGCCTTTCTTATTTCTTGTATTTATAAATGATTTGTCTGATACAATTCATTATTTTACGCGTATGTATGCTGATGACAGCTGTTTCACGAATGCCAGTCCTTCGACTGAAGAAACCAGCTCTAATCTATCGGCCGATCTTGATCGTATCTCTGCTTGGGCTAAACAATGGCTTGTAAATTTTAATCCTGACAAAACAAAGGCAATCGTGATCTCTTTTAGACCCTCCAGTACAAATGTCATGGATTTGTCACTGGATGACTCCGCCATAGAAATTGTCTCATCTCATAGGCATCTAGGAATTGTTCTACAATCAAACCTGGACTGGGATATCCAACTAAATAATATTTGTAAGAGTGTATCATCAAGACTATCACAACTAAGAAAGTTGAAATATTTTTTGAATAGACGCACACTTGAGATTATGTATAACGTTTTCATTATCCCTTTAATGGACTACGGTGATGTCATCTGGAATAATGCACCAGCATACCGCCTCAGTAAATTAGATGATCTACATTACGATGCAGCACGAATTGTCAGTGGTGTCACTAGATCTGTCTCAAACGCTAACTTATTACGTGAACTTGGTTGGAATACTCTCCAACAACGCAGAGACTGGCATAAATTACGTCTCACTTATCAAATCATGACTAATCATGCACCATCCTATATACTAAACAAAATCCCTCCAACAACTGGCGACATAACGGACAACAGATATGAGTTCAGAAATCCAAACTTTGTTAGACATTTTGTACCAGGCTCTCAGCATACAAATAGTAGTTTCCTTCCTTGCATGATTTCGATATGGAATGGCCTAGAAAAAATAGCACAACAAAGCTCATCAATTACTACCTTCTCTAATCTTGTAAACCCACAATTTGGGACACTTAAACCACCAATGTTTTATTCTAGCGGCAAAAGGAAAGCTAACATTTTGTTATGTAGACTCCGAAGTAAATTCAGCGATTTGAATGGGGACAAATGTCAAAATCACTTAATAAGTAACCCGGAATGTAGTTGTGGCTACCTAAACGAGGACGCTGATCATTACCTTTTCACTTGTCCCTATTATCGAACAGAAAGGGCCAACCTCGAAGAAAAACTAATTCGAATAGGATTATATCAAGTTCATGTTGCTGATCTACTTTGTGGATCAGTCTCACTTTCCAATGAAGGAAATTACCAATTGTTCGCAGCTGTCCAAAAATATATTATAAACTCATTGCGATTTGGCGATGAACAGATGTATTACATTTAGTGAACATTATCAGTTGTGTATTAACTTAAATTGAGAACAACATGCACTAAACATAAACATATGATATAAAACTATCTTACCTTACCCCATACCAATCTTGAACATTCCATATTGTATTTGTGTATTTTGTCAGATTTCTTTTTGTTTTGTGGTCAACATTTATGTACTTAAATTTTTCATCTGTGCATCACCATCTTTTTCCCGGGGAGAGGAGCCCCACCTAAGTTGTTATAACTTGTGCTCCAATCCCTATTCGCTCATCCTACATTATTGTGTTATAAATATGTTTTGTTTGATATGTTAATATGGGATGATCAATAAAATATGAAACAACAACCAATAAAGAGTGCCCTCATACTAATAGTCTTTATACTAATAAATAGTGTTCTCATACTAATAAAGAGTGTCCTCACACTAATACAGTGTGTCCTAATACTAATAAAGAGTGTCCTCATATTAATGAAGAGTGCCCTAAAACTAACAAAGAGTGTCATCATACTAATATAGTGTCATTATACTAATAAAGAGTGCCCTCATACTAATAAAGAGTGCCCTCACACTAATAAAGAGTGTCCTCATACTAATAAAGAGTGTCCTCATTCTAATAAAGAGTGCCATCATACTAATAAAGAGAGCCCTCATACTAATAGTCTTTATACTAATAAATAGTGTTCTCATACTAATAAAGAGTGTCCTCACACTAATACAGTGTGTCCTAATACTAATAAAGAGAGTCTTTATACTAATAAAGAGTGCCCTCATACTAATAAAGAGTGCCCACATACTAATAAAGAGTGTCCTTATACTAATAAAGAGTGCCCTCATAATAATAAAGAGTGCCCTCATACTAATAAAGAGTGTCCTCATACTAATAAAGAGAGTCTTTATACTAATAAAGAGTGCCCTCATACTAATAAAGAGTGCCCACATACTAATAAAGAGTGTCCTCATACTAATAAAGAGTGTCCTCATACTAATAAAGAGTGTCCTCATACTAATAAAGAGTGTCCTCATATTAATGAAGAGTGTCCTCAAACTAATAAAGAGTGTCCTTATCCTAATAAAGAGTGCCCTCATACTAATAAAGATGCCATCATACTAATAAAGAGTGTCCTCATACTAATAAAGAGTGTCATCATACTAATAAAGAGTGTCCTTATATTAATAAAGAGTGCCATCATACTAATACAGAGTGTCATCATTCTAACAAAGAGTGTCCTCATACTAATAATGAGTGCCCTCATACTAAAAGTGTCCTCATTTATGGTCGTTGTGCTCGTTTTCAACGTAAAACTGATGCATGTTTTTGTGGATTTTCCCGATGTCTGTGCCCAAGCTCCATGCAGAGTTCAGTCCCATACGCGGGACTTATCGCTGCCCGCACCTACACGTAATGTGAAGAAATGTAACATTTTTTATTTGAGACTTGTGTAGGTTACAATTTATTCTGTAATATTCTGAGAAACTGAACTGTGCATATTCATTTGAAAATTGTCTATATCAAGCCAGAATGAATTGTAACTGACAAAACACTTCAATAAAAAATGTGAGATTTAATTTAAATATTTTCACATGCCGGCAGCGCCGCAGCGTTAAGACATCGCGCAGCGAGGGGACTGAACTGTTTTGCAGCTTGGCCTGTCATTGCAAGTATTTTTCTTTTGGATGGTAGGCTAAATATTATAAAAAATGACTAATTTGGTGTCAAATCTGACCGTGGATCTGTTTGGAATCGTGTTCACTGTCAGTCTAAATAACTCATATACTCTTATGAAGACTTTAGATATATGCAACAGACCTGGACAGACACGCTTATTCAAATTATAGAAAGTGTTCTTAGACATGGAACATTAAAGAGCGTCCCTTGTTGGGATATTCCTGATATGGTAAACATAAAGAGCGTTTATACTACTTATATGGGAACGATTAAAATTAAAACATCATCTTTCAATTTTTGTCAGACTTGAAACGATGTGGGGTTCGTTGAATTAGTGCGGGTGGGATTCACTATTGGGTTTCCCGGATTTATTCGTTTCTAATATAGCATACTAGAAGGCTTTGACCTTGAATTGACCATTTTGAAGGTCAAGGTCAGGTGGGGTCAAACACCAACACCCCAACAATGGTGGAAATCGGCCCAGCGGATACCGGGAAATCGGCCCAGCGGATACCGAGATACCCTATGCATCAAATTTCGTCCGTAAAGGTTTAACCCGATTTGATTTCCACTCAAGTATATGTCACTCCCCGGCCGAAAATACCCCCACATACCAAGTTTCATCGAAATCGGCTGGGCCGTTTTCGAGTCCATCGATTACAGACACACACACCGACACACACACACAGAGACAGATCTTCCAAAATATATAATAGACTAGAAGGTGACCGACTTCGTCCGGGCATTGACCTTGAATTGTCCATTTTGAAGGTCAAGGTAAAGTGGGGTCACGATTTGACCAGTCCAAAACACTGCCCGGACAAAAGTACCCGACAAACGTGCCCATCGAAATCCATCCAGTTTTACCCGATTTGACCTTGAATAGATCATTTTGAAGGTCAAGGTCAGGTCGGGGTCACGATTGGACCCGTCCAAAACACTCAGTGGACAAAAGTAACCCTATGTATAAAATTTCGACGAAATTCCATCAAAATTGGCGATTTGACCTTGAATTGACCCGATTTCAAGGTCACGTCGCACGGGCAAATGAATAGGCTTATGAGACTCTCCATACGAAAGTACCCCACATACCAAGTTTCATCGAAATCCCGTGATATTCGGGCATTTGACCTTGAAATGACCCGATTTCAAGGTCAATGTCACGTCGCACGGGCAAATTAATAGGTTTATGCCACTCCCCGGCCGAAGGTATCCCCACATACCAAGTTTCATCGAAATCCCGTGATATTCGGGCGTTTGACCTTGAAATGACCCGATTTCAAGGCCAAGGTCACGTTGCACGGGCAAATTAATAGGCCTATGTCACTCCCCGGCCGAAAATACCCCCACATACCAAGTTTCATCGAAATCGGCTGGGCCGTTTTCGAGTCCATCGATTACAGACACACACACATACACATACACACACAGACAGACAGATCTTCCAAAATATATAATAGATATGTCACTCCCCGGCCGAAAATACCCCACATACCAAGTTTCATCGAAATCGGCTGGGCCGTTTTCGAGTCCATCGATTACAGACACACACACAGACACACCCTCACACACACACACACAGGCAGACAGATCTTCAAAAATATATAATAGACTAGCCGATGAGCCCGACGTTGTCCGAGCTATTCAAAAACCAAATTTCAAGTCGATAGCTCTACCAGTTTCCGAGATCTGGTCTGCGCATGCCCGAAGCTGGCGTCGCACGGGCTCGGCGACCCGATAAAATTCGTATCCGGGGCAAGATACATTCACTTTATAAGGCGTCGGAGGGGACTACGACCCCTGCACAGCGGAACCTGTGATGCACTGATGTGCCCATGTGTGCAATTTCGCACATTTTAATCTTGGATAGAAGCGGCCCATGTGGGTGCTTCGCGCACATTTTGATCGTTTAAACAGTTTGATTAGAAAAATGCCATGGTAACCCGATTCAACACACCAAATTTGGTTGAAATCGGTCCAGGGGTCTTGAAGAAAAATCCGGACAGACAGAGAGACAGACCAATCCTACTCTTTTATATATATATATTCCATAGAAAAGGTTACAATAGAACATATCGGTATCAGAGCTGGTTATTCAATAAAACCTTCATTTATCTTATCATTCCACATTGTTAGAACACGTGTTGTACGTATACACGAGATAAGCTGAATGTCAGAATTAGGAAGAACTATACCCAACACTATCTACAGCCTCTGCTTTGTGTATCATATATACTGGCAACCCTCGTGGGAACATCAAAAACAGCCGTTCCTCTCATGCCTCATAGTCTCGATGTACGGTCCCTAATCAAGATGATTCGAACTAACTCCTCTGATCATGTACTCTTATCATACCGAGCTAATAGCTGCATATGGTACAGCACAAAGGCAGGTGCTAAAAATATAGGGAACATGAGAGTACATGATGCGATAATGGATGATGTAAGATACATGCTAAAAACTGTCAGAAAGAAAATCGAATATATTACTTCAGAATTCTGCCCAAATATGCGAGGATTATATAATTCCACAGGTTTTGGCAAAACCACTTCACATACCAAAAATAAGCAATTTAGAGAATAACCTATCGCCGGAATATCTCAACGTCCGGGAAGAATTAAAATGCGTTCACATTCTGACGTTCAAAAACGAAATATTCGATGACAATATGAAAAATGGTATGAAGATTTATCGTTGTTTCAAATAAAAATATGAAATTGAACCATACTTACTCCAAATTATAAATTTGTATACGACATCGTGTTTCAGTATAAGCTTAGAGTAAACAATCATAAGTTGCGGGTAGATCGAGGTTATAAATGCTAAACGCGCAGCCAAAAATACCTTACGAGAAACTTTACCAACCAATTTTCGTTGAAACAAATTTGATGAAACATTCCGTTGAAAATACATTATAAACAGCGTGAACCTGGCAAGTCAGGTCAATGAAAAAAATATAGATTATAAATAGTGCCAATATGGGTTTACTTCGTATTGAAATATGCATTTTTACGAGCTTATTTTGAACGCAGCGTTTTACGCTCCATTTGAGCTTAAAATGAGACATTCAAAATAAGTCCACATTCTAGACTATCACAATTGAGGAAATTTAAAAACGATCTCGATAGAAAGACACTCGAATTTTTTTACAATGCGTATATCCTTCCTATTTTGGATTATGCTGACGTCGTATGGGACTCAGCACCCGATTACTTATTGGGAAAACTCGACCGAATACATAAAGACACCGCTAGAATCGTAACCGGCCTAAATCGTTCAGTATCACTTAACAAGTTATGGCTCGAGGTTGGTTGGCGGACACTACACAGGCGTAGGCAACATCGCCATTTGCAAGCAATTTACAGAATTATCAATGAAGACGCCCCTTTGTATCTGACATATCTTCTACCTGCACGCTCCAGAGAACGATCGGATTATAACCTTAGATTTCCAAATAAATTTTATTCCTATTTCGCTAATACTGAGCATTTTAAACAGTTATTTCTCCCCTCTGTTGTTCTGGAATGGAACACATTACCTGTGTATATAATCAATGCAACCTCCATTTCCGATTTCAAAGCCAATTTAGGGATTATAGACCCAATAATAAAACCACCACCTTATTTTTATACAGGAAAAAGGAATATTAATACAATACACTGTAAAATTCGGAATCAGTGTAGTGATCTCCGTTCGGATATGTTTGATAATCACATATCAGATTCGCCTATATGCCCCTGTAACTTAGACATTGAAGACGCCAATCACTATTTTCATGTTTGCCCTTTATTTGTAGATCAGAGAATTGACTTTTACCGAAATTTAAGTATTAATGGCTTTCAATCATTAGAAGCAAATTATTTCCTATATGGAGTAAAAGGTATATCAAATCAAAAGAACACTACTCTTTTCCGCATTACTCAATCTTTTATAGCTAAAACAGAGCGTTTTGAACAAACCCATGTATGATAACATGGTAAATTTCGCCATTCATCTTTCAACTCACTGAGTTCTAGGGTTTTCTTCATATCCGAGATTGGAATACAGATGAAAACCCGACATCCGCAGCACACACACTCTGCACTCTTCTTTATAAACAGTTTGCTATATCTGCTATGTATTTTTATGTATGTTCCATGATTGTATTAGGAGAGGGGCAAGTTTGTAAGTTTTGTAACTTGTGCCCTGATCCCTATGTATATTTTTTCTAAATACATTAAGATATGTTTAAAGTAAAAGTCCATATTGTGCTTATTTTCACGATAACAGGTTTGAATATAAGCTCAAGGTAGGTCTTCTATGATAACTTGGCATAGCATTACGCACTGTATACCATCAACACATTCTGGGTTAGACGACGCGGTCACGGGTTTATAATCCAGGCATTGGCGAAAATAGGGACCAGTTTTACAACTTGATCTGAGCTGAGTGACATCGCAATGTACCACTCAGATCGATACATGACCATATGAATTATAAAATTTGATCACGTACTTTGAAGCAATTGACACTCATATTAAGTCAGTGCTTCCAAAGATATGATTCCTATAAATGTTTTGTTTTTCAGCGGAACAAGAGCTGTACCAGAGGATGTACACCAGGATGCCAGAACTCTACATATCAATCCTACCGACCAAGGTGTTCGTTAACTTCACTGTTGAGAACTGTTCCCGTGCATGCGTGCAAGAGACAGCATTTGAGTGTAAATCATTCGACTTCGACAACTCCGTCATGGGCTGCAGGCTTCATAACCACACACACGACGATATGTTACTCAGGGTATCCACCTATATCGATCATTATAGGAGTGAGTATGTCTTTTTACCTCCATTATTGGCACAACATATATAAAAAAAAAGTAAGCTCCCGCATGATATACCTATGAGTAGGGTATATTTATAGACGTGGTTATATATCAGAATGCGATGAACATTTTGGAAGATTTTTTTTGTATATGTGGCTTCATGTTTGAATGAGGGTGTGTTTAAATTGCTGTAGATCTGTATACAGATCTGTGTGAAGTCACGTGTCGCAGATTACTGTGATCACAACATGATTACCGATAATGAACACGCGCTCTTCAGTATTCTGGTAATTGACAATTCACTATGAGTCGTGTCAGTTTAGGCCAGACAAAAAAATATGAATCAACTATCAGCAGACCAAAGCAGTTTATTCTTACACCAGTTGATAATGGTTCGAAGAAAGAATGAAAGGCGCATGAGAACAAATCACATATGAATACTCAATAAACAACAGTATACATGTACACAAATAGAAATATAGGGCTACTTCATCTACCAGTACACAGGTTGTCGCTTACACAGTGTGAAATACATGGGTTGAAATGACAAAGAAAGATTAAGTGTGCACATTCGCCAAGCCCGAGTAACAATTAATCAAATCAGATTTGCCTCTCGCAATGCCTCGGTGTTGACCGTGACTTATAACGGACACGATTTTGCTCACATGAACGAATACCGTTTTCTTTCTGTGTGCATTTCTGGATAAACCCGTTTACACTAGTATGCGTGTAGAACTGTATACAGATCTACAGCAATGTAAACAAAACTTGAGAACCAATTAAATAACGAGAGATCACAACATTCCCCGAGGTTCACCAACATGAAACATTTTGGTGTAAACATATTTATTTCTCTAAATCATGCACATGAATTAAAAAAATTGTACAATATATAAAGACAATTATTTTAGAGAATGGGATCTGGCAGAAAGTATGACGCTTATATTAGCCATTTCCAAGTACGATTGTACTGTGAGCATGTCCAGATACATTGGTAACCGCAGGCCCACCTCTTCTTTGTGACTTGGAACTTATTGGACCAAATTGAACGAGCGGTCAACAACGGATATTCATTTAACTTTATAATGAAAATAGTCACTAAACTTTATAGTGAAATTTGTCCATACCGTACAAGAACGTCAGGTTAATAGTAATTAAATATAATGCTTTGTGTTCATCGTACTAAACTTTATGACGACACAAAGTTACTGCAAGACGACAAGTATACTTAGACTAAAAAATAAACGACTCTGATGCAAATCTTAGTCATAAATATATCTTTATTTTTTTGTTTCAACTTTCAACATAACAAATATTACTTTGTCTTAATTTAACATTTACAATAGAAACACTATATCATGCCATGAGTCTGTACTCTGGCTATAACGCTGGTAGAGATCATGTTCCACCAGTACAAAACCTGGAAATTTTCGACAGGGAAGTCGAAAAAATAACGCGGGGAATATATTTCTTAGTTATTGTCTGTTTTTCGACCCAACTTTGCGTCGCTTACAATTATGGAATTTTTCCTGGGTAATTAACTCAATGTTTATTGCGATATCGGCTTACAAAAGTCACAGCAAAGCATGTAATTTCGAGTTTGGATTTTCACCTACAGTGAAGTAAATTATTAAGGTTAAGATAATAACTAAGAAATGTATTCCTCGTGTTATTTTTTTTTCTCGACTTTATAGGGTTCCCGAAATTTGTCAACTCTTCAAAAAGTTTCCAGGTTTTGTACTGTTGGAATATGATCTCTATGGGCATTAGCCAGATTAGAGATTGATGGCATGATCTATAAAAACACATGCATTACTTCATCTCCATTAAACGAACCATTAACAATTTGCAAGTAGCTAGATTGATTGTAAAAAATCTGAATATATATATTTGTATGATGTTACTTCATCGATACTGATGCAAGGTATCCATTAAACTATTATCATTGGTTACAGCCGCTTATGAGAAGTTGTTCAACCACTTGCCAAACCACGTGGTAACGCTGCGACATAATACCAAGTTAGTTGGAATGAGCGTGGAACAATGTGCCCGACACTGTATAGTACAGGTTCAATACAAATGTACTGGATTTGACTATGAGCCATCAAGGAGGAACTGCTGGCTCACGGATGCCACCCCACAATCGGTGGGCGGAGTCGTGAAACACGAAGGGGCGGATTTCTATGAGCGAATTCCAGGTAAGCGCTATAGCTGGCTTCAAACACATAATATACATGCTCCTGTAATCCTTGTGGTGTATCGAGTAATACATGACTATGTGCACTCTATTGCTGGGCTAATTTATCGTAAACAATATATATTCTCAATTAATCTCATATTAGACATACATTACCCACCTTAATATCAAGAAGAGATTTGGATCTGGCAGTAAGCCTTGGCTTATTAGTGGCCATCTCATTATGGTGCCAATTATGTTTCTCGCATGTTTAATTGTGTGATTTATGATTGCTCATGATAAACATGGGGGCTAATCTGAACCCCTCACGATCTCAAATCCACCCCTATTATATCTGTACACATTATATATATTTGATGACTGAAGTATATATATACACTAACTATGAGACGTGAAATCGCATCTCATATATCCAATTCACGCGAATTAACATCGGATATGGTCCAAATGGCAGATGGAACATAAGATGGCTAACCTCTCGAGAAAGGATACAAGATTATTTTTGGTATATCTTTCATGTAAGAATACACGAAACCACGCACCCTCCTCCACTCCCCATGTGTTATGGTTATGGTTATGGTCAGGGCTAGGTTTAGGGTCAGGGCTAGGGTTATGGTCAGGGCTAGGGTTAGGGTTAGGGCTAGGATTAGGGCTATGGTTAGGGTTAGTGTATTCTTACATGAATGGCATATCTATTTTTTTTATTAATTAGTTATTTATTTTTTAATTATTTTACAATGGATTCTTAATACTAAGGTCGATGCGTCAAGATGATGACCAATATGGCGACCAAAATGTCGCATATCCGTGCGCAATAACTGAAACTCGTCTGGCAGATTGACTGGGCTATCCTTGTGTAAGCACGGTTATTTCGTTATAAGATAGTCTATCAGTGGTTGCAGCAATTAAGCAGCGAATAATGTTCTAAACTAATTGTGGTATAAAAAAAATTCTAGAATGTTCATAATGTTATATATTTTATAATTAATCCCTGCATGGATCACATTCGGATCATTGTGTTGGTCTGCGCTCCGGTAGTAAAATGTATGTGTCGTCCTACTGTATCGACAGCACGGTTACGAGCATAATGTTCATCCTTTTTCAGATGGAATGCTGTCGGAATTCATAAATTATGGACATGGAAGTTTGCAGCCAATCGAAGGCATCCAAGTTTACAATAAGATCTTGATGGGGGTAACTCTCGAGGCATGTGCGAAGCTCTGTCTTGGACAACAGACATTCACATGTGCCAGCTTCGATTATATATTCAACGATCAGTCATGTCAAATGAGCGAGTTAATCGCAGCCAATGTGTATGGTATCGACACGTCACAACCACGAGAGGAAAGAGTCATGCATTACGAAAAGAGAGGTGAGAACTGTTAACTATAGATGGTACAAGGAACCCTTAGAAACTATAAGTATAGGGACAGTCTCATTTCACTACAAACTCACATATAGATAGTATGTCAGTATGACTCTGAGTGCGTGTACGCTTACACAGGCTGTGTATTATGATGCTAACCTGTCCAAATCGATTTGGGCCGGTTCACCACACACCGGCTTTGCACTTTCTCCGGTTAGGTTAACTATTTTAACACGATCGTGACCACAACTGGTACAACCACGCAGCGACATGAACATAGTTCTATAATGCGATATACGTTGTTATCTGAGAATTCCAAACCTATTTCAATTCGACCATGCAATTTGTTCAGTGGTTAAGTTATTTATCAAAGTAAATCGTTAGTAAGATACAAAATGTTCTAGAAATTATTATTCACGGACGGCGTTCGTTGAAGAAATATTCATATTTGTTCAAATCGCCATCAACGGAAGGAATATTAAAATATATATAGTTTTGTTCATATATATGCCAAACATAATCAGCGCGTAAATAATATATTGTCGTCAATATGTTGTACGTAAACAAGAACCTGCTCGTGTTACAGAAGTTCTGCTTCTGTTTACATAACACAGCGCAATTCTATTGGTTAATCACACACAAATGATATAAACGCTCTTTATTATTTCCATACCAGGAAAACAGTAACAAATAACGCTCTGTATCATTGTTTACCATATCCGGATCTAAACAAAAGCCAGGTTCTGTAACGTTTTTTGGCTTTTGTTTACATAACAAAGTAAAAACATTTGAAAATAATATACTGTTTATGCCATATTTCTGATTGGTATAAGAACAAGGTTTGTCTATATGTTACTATTCTTTCTGCGGTTTTTGACGGAGCTGAATATTTTAACAGCATACCCACTGCCAACGCCGCCCGTATCTTTAAGTGATGTGAAACACTCCGGTTTGGTGACCAAATAGATATGGAGAATAATCTTGCTCAAAGCAGGGGGTGGTCAGGAAAAAAATTCCAGACACTAGCACTGACACTAGGCGCTTTTTTATTTTTTCCGCCCTCTGGGTACCCACCACCCCCTAATTTTTATGTTTTCCAATTCTGCGATAGGGACCCACCCCCTTCAAACTGGTTCAAATGACTATTTTACTTAGTTAACCTGATCTTATCCGATCTATGTTCTGAATCATGATCATAGAAGCATTCCTACTTTTGATTTACCAATAAGGCTGTAAAGATTCATAGCAATTCTCTAATAAATGTGGGCTGTAGGTTATGCTGATGGATTCACATTTGAAATCCAATATGGCTGCTGGCGGCCATGTTTATTTTGAACAAATTTCGGGGGAAAAGGGGAGGCTCTCATTTTTAGCCCCCCCCCAAAGATCCATATGAAGTTTGGTGACGATTGGATGAGAAATGTGACCTGTAAGTTGTGCTAAAGGATTTAGTCATATAAAGAGTAAAATCCCAGATGGCCGCTGGCAGCCATGTTTTTCTTACATAATTTGGGAAAAAATGGTAGGCACCCATCGAGAGGTCACACTGAGGATTTATATGAAGTTTGGTGATGATTGGACGAGGGATAACCTATGTAGGGTATGCTAAAGGATTTAGTGATGCAAAGAGTGAAATCCAAGATCGCTACCGGTGGCCATGTTTTTCATCGAAAATCGTTCAAATTTGACAACTCCCATTTAGAGGTGATCCTAGACCCATGTACCGAATAAATTTGAAATCGGTTAAAGTTTGTTTTAACACCTTTATGTTTTAATTTATTATGGTGTTTTGAATAGTCTAATTTTATTTGTAGAGTTTACATTTATTTGAAGAATCTATTATTGTATTATGTTTACATTTATATCAGGTTGAGTTTAGTTCATACCTATTACAAAATAGAAGCATTCTTAAAACCTTTTGTTGCATTATTTTGAAGAAAAATGACTACAGGATTGCTGAACCACCCACCCACCCACCCCCGCCTTGTGTTCGGAAAATAATTACAGACCCCCCCCCCCCCCCCCCCCCCCCGCTCAAAGTAGTTATTTTTACGAATATTAATAAAAATTTACAACACACCGTCATTCTTATATATTAATTAAAGCAATAACACTCGATGGAGAAATCATTTGCCTTGGTTTATCGCCGATAGTTGCGTCCCGAATCGAGATGTAAATACTTACAATTGCGCGTAGTTCAGACGATGTTTTCTGTGGAGTGCATGGTCGATTTCTTTGAAATTATCAGCGATGTCAGTAGAATGCTACATTCCTCCAATTTGCATAACGCCTGAAAACTAACTTATCAGTTTCAAGCAGATGAACAAGTCCATAATAGTGTCTTTAACTACACGGTTGGTGCGAGGCGACAATAAATGGTGCATACATGGTATCGTTACGCTATGATCAAGGCAATTTATGATAACCCTATGCATTTTTGTCTATTTGAGATTCAGCGGTCATGTTTGGCTTCGGTCTCATAGCAAAACATCAGCAGCGGTCAGATGCTCGTAGCCCGTTTATATATAACCATGGGTATATGAGAGAAATAAACAAGGAAAACACACTCCACAGTTTGGATCGATAAGCCTTGCCTTGTGTATTGTGATGTTGCGTTTTTTGACGATTGTTCTTCCGTATCGTTTCTACAACACAATTATCGCCTTATTTTGGTTGCATGACGATACCGTGTGATCGCCATGGAAGCGTTTTCATTTAGAATATGGTCAATATTTTGCGGCCGGTGCAGTGTATTCTCGGATAGAAAAAAATATGTCGATAGAAAAAACAAAGTCGTGGGGCACCCCTGGTTGAGACTGGGATATTTGGCACTCGGGACGTCGCTAGCGGGTTTGCATTGGGGGCTCTCCACCTTGGAATTTCCAACTGAACCCCACCCCTTGAACCACTCCAAACTCACAATTTTGCGTAATTCAATTTGCACCCCACCCCCTGGAGCTTTAATTTTTCACACAAGAATACTAGATGATAGCCTATTTTAAATGGACCAGTTGTATTGTGGCCACTAGCCATGCAGGGGGTGTGGTGAAAAGGGTGGTTCGGCCCAGTATGAGAATTTATTTTAGATCCGAACCTGAAAATAAAAAACACCTAGTGGCATAACACCAGATAAATTCACACCCTGATTTATTTTTCTTTAAGTAATTAGCAAGTAATTACTGGCAAGGGCACAGGACACGCGGGTCGGGCGATGGTTCGGCCCAATATGAGAACATTTTGTAATCTAAAAATGAAAAATTTACAATCCTATCATCTAGACTGGCCTCAAGCATTCCAATCCGGTGAAATTTTCAACCTGACCTCCAACCTAAGGTTAGAACATTGCAAACTGATGGCCAGTTCAATCAAACATTTCGCAAATGAAAGGAAAATATGCAAATGTTGGTCTAAAAAAAAACAAATTCGTCAATAAGAAATTGTTGGAAAATCAAACGAGAATAACTTTTAGTGTGAATTTTCCAACTAATGTTGCATTAGGTTTGATTACAGCTGGGATAAGACCCTTGCGTAACCACCCCTATTGGCACGTCCCTGCTTGGCACCCCACGGTAAGAGCGCGGTCTTGCATTCACTGAAGACGAGAAAAGAAATCGTCGGTACTAAACTATGTTGGAAAACAAGGGTGGCACCCGTGGGGGGCTCAAATCATATAGATATTTTAAAGACGAAGACCACAGAGAGCAGGAATCATGGCGCAATGAGCTCTCATATGTAACTACAAAACTACACCAAATACATCCCAATCAACCCAAATTGGATGCAATCGCATACATTATATATATGGTATCGTTCTGTTGGCCTTTCTGTATCATATATTTTGGTCTCTGAAAACCCTTTAACCAACTCGACGTGCGATTTCCCTGCGCTCCTGTTAGGCAAATTCTAGTAAAAAAGTGCTTCTATTTCAGACAAAGTTCAATCATTAAATCTGACCAGACAAGATATGGAAACCGCTAATCTCATTACCAATCTAACAACACCAGTCGAACATAATTACCTCTCAAAGCAATAACACCAGGCACCAGGTTACGGACAACCACAGGCACATACACCATGGATAAATACACGTTCAAAAGCACGGCGGTTTTATTGTACGTGTATATCTGGCATATACCCATGGCTATATATAAACGGGCTACGAGCATCTGACCGCAGCTCTTTTAGACTTATGTATATATGTTCACAGTGATTTATGACCTTTTTATTTCATATAAATCAATGTTGGCATGTGTTGCATCAATAACACCAAGCTGTCACATTCATGAACGCAATTTAGAAAACTCATGTTTTCACACTTATTTGAGCTTTTTTTGTTCTTCAAATTTTGCTTATATTTCACCCCCCTCACTTGCTAAAATGTGGGTGTATGAATACATCGGAAATTCAGGAAATGAATCAACATGAAACATATATACTTTGAGAATAAGTAAACAAAATTGTAAGTTGTCCGTTTACTTTTCCCACAACAATCTCACATGCATAGAAAACAGGGAGATACTTTTGACAGATTTGGACGTACTGGCAATCTGCCATCATAGATCTTCCTGACTAGACGGAGGTCAAGTCATCAAGATAGCAGAAATCAGTCTGAAAGCTTATAAGCAATTAAAGCACCAACCAAATATGCCCAGTTACCTGCTATAATAAACATGATCCAAATGTCAAAAATAGTGTCTAAATACAACATGTGTCGTGGCCAATGACCTCTATAGGCCGCCTATATATTGTATACATTATGTGGTTTTCAGAGGAACACCTTCACTTTTACTATGCGACGCCTTATTCTATGGTGCTGGGCGAGAACGATAAAACCTACAAACGAGTGACTCCAGACAGATGCGCTAAAAGTTGTCTCATGGAAAAGGATTTCGTCTGCAGATC
The DNA here is from genome assembly GCA_032622095.1 of Siphonodentalium dalli. Classification (NCBI taxonomy): domain Eukaryota; kingdom Metazoa; phylum Mollusca; class Scaphopoda; order Gadilida; family Siphonodentaliidae; genus Siphonodentalium; species Siphonodentalium dalli. The sequence goes on from CP136069.1 coordinate 90,391,253, forward strand.
ATTTGATTATCAGGTAGGCGGATTTCACGAATGAAACGGGGGGGGGGGGTACGTAAACAGTTTACACCCACAAGAATCCAGACTATGGTCAATATATATTGTTGATACCTTACTCGTATTTAATTCGCGCAGTACTATTTTGTCGCGCACCCATCGGTGCGCGAATTTAAAACTGAGCGAAAAATAGTGCTACTCCTATAAGTTTATATATTGTTGATACCTTACTCGTATTCAATTCGCACAGTACTATTTTGTCGCGCACATCGGGTGCACCAAAACCATAAGGAAAATAGGATAGATAATTATGTTAATGAGTTACATGCGGAGTGTTGTTTTGAATATACCATTATATGCGCATGTGGACAACCTAACCCAACACAATTTTTCACATGTAAAGCGATAAAGCATGGTAAAAATCTTCGATGTTTCGATTATTGTAAGATATATATACGCATATTTCACTAATTCCCGACACGAAAGCACATCTCCACATCCACAGCCATGGGGTGACACCGTACAGTCTTAATTACAGTTAATTATTTCAACCCAACTATTTAATACACGCATACAATTGTTGATTTTCTCAACTCAGCAACCTATACACGCAATTTGGTGTTACTTCATTGAGTTCATGTCAATTATGTTCATTTAACTATTTAATTACCAGAATGATTATTTGGATCATGCACAAACACACATCTTCAAAACAAAATGATGATGCGTATGCTCTACTCGATGTACAATTTCGCAGAATTTAACATGCGCGAATTCAAAACTGAGCGAAGAAAAAGTACTTCGCGAATTTAAATACGAGTAAGCTTAAAGGGGTACTGTACACAAAGATAGGCGATTTTTTTATTTACTCCCATTGAAATAACTTTCAAGTTAGATTGTGTTCGTGTTATATGAGTTTCGTATAAATCTAATTTAGCGAAGAAAATATTGATCTTGGAAACAAAAATATTACGATTTCAAACTACGCGCCATGTTTTTGACCTTCACCGGAGAAGACGCGGTCGCAGGAAGAACCGGAAGTTCATTGCTCACAGCTTCGATTGATGCATTCAATCTCTTACATCGAACAATCTCACTCCTTGACGCTTTATGACTCTTTGTTTCTTTCTCATTTTTTCCGAATCGGTTATAACGGGCCTTCTTTTGCAGGTAACATATTTTGTTTGCAACTCAATAATGTTCGCGAACGGCCGTCGATAAAAGACACGCAACATATGCGATTTCAAGAACGGTAACTCGTAATGGCATAATTCTCCATTTTATGACTCCAGCCATAAATGAATTTATATTAAATAATTCAATTTAACTTTTACGATAGCCTGTTAACCGGAACGTTTTCAGTAGACATCGTCGACTCAAATTAGTTATTTTATAATATAATATTCATATTAGATCGCTATTGTCACCGGGAATTTATTGAAATTGGGGTACAGTACCCCTTTAAGGGAGTCGCGATTTTAAGTTCCTCCAGATTTCTTATGGGAGTATTCGTTTTATTTGGTAGAAACAACTTCAGACCGAACGTATCTGTATTATAAGATCACGAAACGTGTGAGCTGTGGAAACTGCTAATAAGAAAATAAACGTTTACTACATGCTTTATTGGTCTCAACATGATATTATTATGAATTGAAAATCAAACTCAGAATGATTTTGGGAATAGTGAAAATATTAACTTCGATTGTCTCCTTTTATTCCACAGATCCAAGATGGGACGTGTCTCCTCAGTAAGAAAACGGGAAGTGATGTTGGTGGGTTATATACCAGTAAAGGAACAGCACAGGTTCATCATTTCGAGATGAAACCGTTTCTTGGTGGGTTAAGCATATATATATATATAGGTTACAATACACCAAATGATTTGCATAGGCCTCAGTTTTAACAAATCCCGCTGAGCTGTATTCGCAGGAAAGGGTTGACCCTGCACGAGTATCAAAAAATTAAAGAACATCCTTTTAGATACCGAAAATGTGCCCAAAAGTACTTGTCAACGTATAACGCAACACTGCAGTTTTGACAAACGTCACACTACCCTTAATTAAAATGGAGAAAAAAATTACGTCGAAAAAAAACCACCACCCCCCCCCCCCCCCATAAATTATTCGCCAATTTGACAGCCGTAACCGTTCATCATGTGGCTATATTTGATGTTTCTCGTCGGGAAACACATTTGTGCATTTTGTTCGTGCACTTTTCATCCATGTATCATTGACTATTCAGCTGCCAGGATTTTTTTTATGATGATCCTAGCTTAGGGTGCCAGGGGAAATCACTCTATTAATTTGTATTTGGTGTATTATCACATATAGTGTAGGATAATATTCCATGTTTCAAAATGCAGGAACCAGACTTTTGATCGTCAGTGGAGTTGTAAAATTTTGCATTTAGCCACGCCCCCAGCGCGGTGCTCTTGTTGAATGTTGTAAAAAAATCAAGTAATTACCCCTCGATCTTCGGTGGGAATATGACATCTAGAGGTTATGTGTCTCAACTTTGGTGTTGGGTACCGAGTTGACATTTAGCACACCTTTGACAACAAATTCTTGCATCCGATTATGTGGTGTACGGATAGTCATTTTTAAAACTGTTATTCCTGCATCAGCTTCGGTTTTTATTGGCGACATAACGCAAAGAAAGCTGATAATTTCTATAACATAACCCCGCATGGGTCACGGTGGGTACTAAAAACACATTTTCGTCAAGCTGGGTAACCATAACACCAAAATGTGACAAAAATGACTACTTCAGGCTATAAAGCTGTTTTTGGAAAATTGAAATATTAGAACAATCACAATTTACTGATACGGCCTGGGAAGGTGAGAATTTAACAAATTATCGCCAAAATTTGCGAAAAAATAAAATGGCTGCCAAGTTGGCTGCGTCAACTACATGGACATTGATTCTGCGACCATTTACGTAGTGCTCTCTACATAAAATAAATTAATAGTATGTTGTATATCTCGTAAGATATTCCCAATTAATCTCAGTTTGTGCAGGGGGGGGGGGGGGGGTAGTAAAACATTAGCAGGAAAGTATGCCAGGGTGTGTGTGTGGCCCGAGGGGCAAAACAACGCGTTTGTTACACCCTCGTGCAATTTTTTTTACTAAAGACCTTTTGTGCCCTTATATGACATTTGTAACAGTTTAAAACATATTATAAGAATTTATAACTGCAAAAACACCATATTTATGTTACTGGGAGCTCATATCGCCTTAGTAGAGAGATGACATTAAGCTATATGACATGTTGCATGATATGGGGTGGTGGGGTGAAAAAAATCCTTCCCGAAACCCTCGGAAAGAAGCTTCGAGGAATGTATAACTGAAATGAATAAACTTGTCTTGATGTAACTAAAGCCAAGATCATTGTGTGCATGGAAAAAGAGCGAGCAACTGTCTCAACCATTAATGTGACTATCAATGGCTTGAATATAACTGTCATCACACTGTTCAACAGTGAAATATTTGCATGTCTATCAACTCATATGATCTGTTACTCTCACAACACCTAAACTATCCAAGTCTGGCATAGTGACTGTTTGTCATTTATTATAACAGAGGTTGCTCCAGTAGACTAACAAAAGTGTTAAGGCATACTGCTAGATAATGGGCTGGTTGACAGACTAATCGGGAAATGGTTAGAAATTATGGAATTGCGTGTATCCTGTACAATGACGTAAGTTTGCATATATAAGTAAACTTGTCATAATGTAACTAATGCCTAGATCATTGTGTGCATGGAAAAAGAGCGAGCAAATGTCTCAAACATTAATGTGACTATCAATGGGTAGAAACTATATGTCATCAGTGCATCAAGCCAATCAGTGAATTTATCTCGATGCTGAATATAGAGTCTGTTTCAGCTAGTTTAGTATAATAGAAGTAAGCTGCTCCAGTAGACTAACATAAGTGGTATGGAATATGTTAGATAATGGGCTGGTTGACAGACTAACCAGGAAATCGTTAGAAATTATTAAATGTTGTGTATTCTGCACAATGACCTAGGTTTATTGATGATCAGCAAATATATAAAACTTTTTTTTTTCAATTAAAACAGTTTCTGAAACAGGATAAACTGTTATTTGAACTAATTGAGATCATTCCCAGTCATATGAGTGATATCAGTAGAGTTTTATGCGATTTTAGACCATTTTTAGTTTAAAAAAAAAATTGCATGTTTGGGAGTGGTGGGTCCCCGAAAATGCCAGATACCAAAAAACGGCATACCTTCCTGCAAATGTTTTACTACCCCCCCCCCCCCCGGTTCGAGCATGTTATCTAATAGGCCTATCCAATTCAAAGACAATATATATTATGTAGATATTATCCGGTAACCTGAATACATTTATGGTTAAGAATTGCGACTGATTCGACAGTTATGAAAATATAAGGTTGATTCATTGAATAATGTTTCATTTCAGATTGCGGGGGAAATCTAACGAGCGAGCACGGCGATGTTGCATCCCCTAACTGGCCCAGGTTTTATTCGCATCATCTCAACTGCACATGGAATATCACCGTTTCAAAAAATAAGGTACACATAAAATCCACGGTATCCGCATATAGTAGCATTTAATGTTACCCCAGACGTTGTTACTAGAACAATTGCGTACAATATAGGGATTTTGGAACAAGTGCAGAACACCTTTTTCACTCCTACTTCAAAATAATACATGTATAAATGTATAAATACTTATATCGGGACAACGCAAGTGACACGAAGCAACACAGTATTATCAATGTATTACTTTATGTGGAGCGTTGCAATAGTTGAGATTCAAGCTACATGCCATTAATGAATATCGGACATTATCTTGTATTTGACTCCCTGTATCTCTTCTCTTTGCATTCTCATCCAAATTGGCCGCCCGGAAAGGTCGCGATAGCTACGTACCATCCATGGATGCTCAAGAAAACGAGCAAGGAAGAAAAGAAAATATTAAACATTGTAATATGTTTTTCAGATAATAAAGTTCGATTTCACACATTTTGATCTTGGTGTGCAAACATCGAATCCTTGCGACAAGAATAACGATCGTCTGTTGCTGACAGAGATATCACGTGATGGTCGAATCACACACTGTGCTGAGCCAATGATGAATCACTACGCCACGATGACAAACAACATTATCATTCAATTCATAACCAACAGCATGCAAGATGCACAAGGCTTCCGGGCATTCTACACTGCAGGTATATAAGTTACGCACGATTTGATACATTTTTTTCTTGAAATTTCCAGATAATTTTCGCGCATCAGCAAAAGAAAAATGGAAATTACTTCCAACGAATGTCTTTTTTAATACGCATGCGTGCATTACGGATACCCATAATTATTATACGCATAAAGTAATACGATGGGAATAGCATATAAAATTAAACACGCTTTTTAACAACATCTACTGCTTTTTGAGAACTGATGAATAATTAACTCTCTTTATAATGAGTGATATTTTGACTTTTCGAGAGCCTAACAAGAATTCAAAAGCAGATAAAACTGCACCTGTTAAAGTTGGCACCAGACCACCAAAACATCATATATGAATTATAGTTCGATCTAATATTTTCTATACATAAACATTCAACAAAAGTTTACCAGCGTAGCGGATCGAACTGTCATGTACTTCTGTTTAGTTTCTGATGTCATGCTCAAACCATCTGTATACCCAATGCGTATCAAGGTAAATTTCTCAACACAATGCGTTAATGTAGGCGATACTACCACATATTCGGGTAAACTGTTCCATAACAAACGTTACTCGTTGTGACAATGAGAACTTTCTTACGTCCATTGATTTTTGTTCAATTTGAAGTTTTCAAGTTTTCATGCATGCCCTCGGGTTGCCTTGTATATATTGCATATGCCATGTATAACATTGTATGTTTCTATCATATCAGCTATCCCTATTTTCTACAAATGTTTCTGTATATTATATTACAATGACACAAAATGACCATCGCTGAGCTGTGAGGTTCTTTAATACATACTGTATGTTGACGTATTCGCGCGAGTCTATGGATCATTTTGTAAATGTGACTGCGAGGCAGTTGAGTATATAGAATATGAAACGGCGTCACATTTTCTATTCCATTGTCCGATATACCGAAAACAACGAAAGGAATGTTTCTCTGGAATCTTTAGAAATTTGACTCTCGAGTCTGCACTTAAAAGGAGAAACCACAAAAAAAACCTTAAGTGAAAACATATCTACCTTTAAAATAGTTCAGAAATTTATAACTATGACAGAACGTTTTTCCAACTAAAATTATGAAGCAGCAGCCATCAATGATAAGACAAGCGACATCGAAGTATTAAGTGCACTAATTACATATATTGCTCTCATTTTTCTCATTCAATCCAAAATTACGCATGAAAAATTCACGTATAAATTCCCTGCCTCTATAAGAAGCACAACTTAGTCAAATTGAGACATGGTCACTCGTGGAGACGGCAAATATAAGCCTTCAGGCTTACAGCCGAATCCACTTCCTCATTCTACACAAGGAACACAATAATATATGCCATTGTATTATACATGATGTGGTTTGAATGGAATAAAATATTATTAAATCAGAATATGAAACCATTACATTGGACAATCAACACTCTTGGTCAATTACAGGGATCGAAATTGCATTAAACCACGTTTTACTGAAAGTTTAGAGAATACCCCAGTAGCAAAGTGAACAGAATCATTAGATTAAGTTATATATATGGTAGTGCATACTAGATGTAGTAAATTGAAGGTAAACACTTCTGTGTATACATTTAGATTACCTATCGTAACATATATAACAGGACAACCATTCACTAAAAGATTGTGTATATCTTTTTTTTTTAACTTTGTGTTGAGATATGTGGGTATACAAATAATAATTTTAAATCAGAGAGACCATTTAGTCACTAGGAAATAAAGTTGTTTTTGGTTATAATATATAATTGAAACGTGCATTGAAAGGTGTTTCACAGAAATATTGCTGCTGTTGTCGTTGTTATTGCTGCCCTGAAGAGGTAGAGGATCTTTAAATTGCATTTTCAATTTCTGCAATATAAAAGTTACCGCACTTGGAATATGACACCTCTGATCTTCCTCCAGTGGTGACGCCATGATTTCCCGGACGCAGGGACTACGATCTCCGACAGGGGGGGGCAAAAGGATCCCAGAAGCTACCGGACCGATCATTAAAGTTTTTCCGACCGCGGGGGGGGGGGGGGGGGGGGGGGGGGGGGGGGGGGGGGGTAAAACACCGACCCCATTGGCGCTACCACACTTTCTTTGCAACTATATATACACACCCAAATCCTTTACTTGTTCTTTCAGACTGGCCGTGTGGTGGAATCCTGACGTCTGACGACGGAGAGTTTGCTTCCCCGGGATGGCCGGTAGCATATACCCCACTATTGCGTTGCCAATGGATTATCAGTGCCCCTCCTCGAGCCAGAGTGAGGCTCAAATTCACCACGATAGAGCTGGAGGCACATCAGTTAGGTTTCTGCAACACTCGCTATGACGTCATGGAAGTGTTTGATGGTGCTTCTAACAATGATGTTCAGCTTAGTAAATTGTGTGGATCACACCCATCGATATCATTCACGTCTTCATCTGATATCATCCTCATAAAGTTCAGTTCTGACGATCGAGTGGAACGGAAAGGATTCCACGCTGTATATAAGTTTTTACTCCCAGAGACCACCACGTCACTACCAACGAGTGTGACGGTCAACCCGTACATATATACGGGTAAACCGGATGCACGCGTGAACAGTGACATCCACGAACACAGTGAAAAATATATAAACTCGGTTGCGGTCGACAACGAGCGTGCAATACATATTGTCAGTGTGATAAACACTTCAACAGAGATGATTCCACAGGTCATTGGTGAGTATAGTTGCATAATTATTGGTGCCGAACATTTCAAAAGAACATGCACGCGCTGTTGTTTAAATGGGTGCTGTACACTAAATCTGGCCATTTATGGGACCATCTCCTTTTATAATCAACAGAATATATGCAACCAACAAATGAATGAATTTGAGCCATGGATTAGTGCAAAATAAGTTCGCATCGTTCATATAGCGAACATGCATGTATTTGCACTAACCCATGACTCAAACGCATTCATTTGTTGCAAATATGCTGTTGAGTATAATGGGAGATGGTGAGTATAATGGGAGATGTTGCCATTAATGGCTGGATTTAGTGTACAGTACCTCTTTTAGTCAACGAATGATAGTGCCTTATAGTTCGGAATTGATGTGAAATAATTATGTATTGTCTATATACTAGGTATGTTCTGTGCTGATCAAGTGTGAAAAATCAACTAATACGGGGCCAGTGTCATGTTACTGTATATGCAGGAGATTTTTGATATGAAGTGGTACCTGACATCAAGAGGAAGTTGCAAATGGTGTTGTTCTGAGTGACCAAGGCATATTCAGTCACCAGACACATATTTTCACCAATAACAAGAATACGACGTTTGTGCAAACGATGTTTTATGGTGTCGGAAAAATCTTGCACTGCCTTACTTCAGAAACACGTGTCCCGATAAAATCTTGGTCGCTCAGAATAGTACCCTTTGCAACTCGCTCTAAAACTCACGTACAACTCCCATCATAAATCGCGCTGACACAAGCAACACCATGCTGGTGCATGATAGTAAATTTAACACGACTAAGTTCAATGTTTATTGAAATAAACAATTGCAGTGAAGAGAGTCTTCAAAACGGAGACATGCGTATATATATCATTTGACGAAGATGAATAAACAATCGTAGTGAAGAAAGGCGATCAAAAGGGATAAATGCATATATTACTTGACAAAGATATGGAAATCCCCATATTCTCTCATATACATCATTGCTGCGCGCACCTTTCTTGCTCACCACTTTCACTCACCAGCGACATAAACTGAAATTTAGAATAGATTTAGATGTAAATTCTATGCATTTGAACTTTTAAAAAAGCGCTTCCGTATATATATGACGCTGTTCACCATAGTCGGCACTGGGTGGGTTTAGGGCATCCGGATGTTAAGGGGCAATGAGTGAGCATCATGTAAATGTGTATCAAAATGATCAAAATCACACAAGTATCACTACACAGTAGTAAAGCTGAGTAAGACACTACACGCTAGTAAAGTAAGACACTACACGCTAATAAAGTAAGACACTACACACGAGTAAAGTAAGAGACTACACACGAGTAAAGTAAGACACTACACACGAGTAAAGTAAGACACTACACACGAGTAAAGTAAGACACTACACACGAGTAAAGTAAAACACTACACAACAGTAAAGTAAGACACTACACACGAGTAAAGTAAGACACTACACATGAGTAAAGTAAGACACCACACACGAGTAAAGTTTGCGATTTTTTCCAGCTGGAGATGGTGGTGGTCTTCGTTACATTCCTTCTTCCAATAAAAATGGGAGTCATGAAGACAAGCGACTGCGTATGGCATTCTGGATAATCGTGGCGACATTAGCAATCGTGTTGATGGTCGTGTTCACTGTGTTGGTGCTGGTCCTTAGACATTACAGGTGAGAGTTATTTTTATTCCTCCATTCCAGGAGATAATATGTTACAATCAGTGTACATAATTATACAGTCTCTTTGAAAAGCCGACGAAAATCCTATGTCGGAATTACGTCTCTAGAACTCTCTATTCAAATTAGGTTCTGTATTGAAGGGATTCCCTCCATTTCATTTGAGAGTGGCGCAGACTGCGCGCGATTTCATTGATGTATGGCATAGCAGAACACGTCAGAGATCAGAGGTCAATGAAGTGTTGACAATTTTCCCACGCATTGTCAAACTCAACTATTGTTGGAAAACTGAATACATATATCCGTAATTTATTTTACTCATCGCAATATAGGAGACACCATCTTCGAGGTTTTTTTTTATCAGTCAACGATATTCATGACTGATTATTCTTTCGCATCTAGTTTTTTTTTATAACTATTTCTAAATACTACGATTCTCACAATTATTTACTACGCCAGGAATGGACTCCATATTTGGAAACGGTTATTACGTCATGTTGGGAATGCCGTATCGTCGTAGCTATATAGTGGATATTCATACTAGCTGGTACCATGTAGATAGACTGTCCAGCCAGTGATGCTCTTGTCCAACATATTGCTGCATCTGAGCTGATAATAAACGCTCTTTATTGATCATATAATTTATTTGTACCCATTTAAGTCGTCTGTGGTCAACGGCATCTACCCCACGACATTCCAGTTTATCCCTGTGTTTCAATTTTCACCGACCAGTTTCAACCATTTTGGGTATATAATTAGTTGGTTAGTTATATTATTATAGTACCCTTTTAATTAATACATCTGATGTCTATAAGCCGGACAAACGAAATAAATAGACAAATAAAACTTCTGTAACGCCTGTCCCGCTCTTTCCCAAGGGTTATTACTGGGACACATATAACGATGAGAAATAAAATCACCTCTATAAGATTATGTAACGCTTGTATCGCTCTGTCCCAAGGGTTACTACTGGGACACAGATAATCACTAGAAATAAAAACGATTTCTTAAACTTCTGTAACACTTGTATCGATCTGTCCCAAGGGTTACTACTGGGACGCAGATAATCACTAGAAATAAAAACGATTCCTTAAACTGCTGTAACGCTGGTATCGCTCTGTCCCAAGGGTTACTACTGGGACGCAGATAATCACTAGAAATAAAAACGATTCCTTAAACTGCTGCAACGTCTGTCCCGCTCTGTCCCAATGGTTACTACTGGGACGCAGATAACGATGGGAAATAAAAACGATTCCTTAAACTGGTGTAACGTCTGTCCCGCTCTGTCCCAAGGGTTACTACTGAGACACAGATAACGACGAGAAATAAAATCACCTCTATAAGATGCTGTAACGCTTGTATCGCTCGGTCCCAAGGGTTACTACTTGGACGCAGATAATCACTAGAAATAAATACAAATCCTTAAACTGCTGTAACGTTTGTCCCGCTCTGTCTCAAGGGTTACTACTGGGACGCAGATAACGATGAGAAATAAAAAACGATTCCTTAAACTGGTGTAACGTCTGTCCCGCTCTGTCCCAAGGGTTACTACTGGGGCACAGATAACGATGAGAAATAAAATCACCTCTATAAGATTCTGTAACGCTTGTATCGCTCTGTCCCAAGGGTTTCTACTGAGACGCAGATAAAGACAAGAAAACCATAGTCAGAAATGGTAACGCCACCAAGATCATATTATTAGCCATAAATATAAATTATAATATAATTATAATATAAAATATTATTCATTAGTTAGCGCTAACATAGGCGCTAACTAATGAATAATATTATTTGATTGACTTGTTAAATAACATCTAATAAATATTCATCTTATTCACAACTTTAAGGAGTCCTTCTGGCACACGAGAATGTTTATCGCCGTTTGATTTGCACCAAGTGAACTCGGGGCATATATAATTGATAGAACAGACCTCTATTATGATGATCCTGTCGTTATTTGTTTAAAATACGTATCAATTGACATACGCATCCGTTCCCTCATTAAAATATACATATATCGCCCATTTATGGGGAACTCCGCGAATTCGGGGACTTCCGCATAGTGATCTCCGCAAATAGGGACCTACTGCAAAACGTCGCACCCAATGCAATTTGTAAACAAATACGATTGACATGCGTTTTAACGAGGTGAGCTTTAATTAAATGAAAGAAGCAATGCTACATAAACTATTTGCCATGGACTCAGCCAGTGTGCCATATATATGTGTCAACTATAAGGTCGCTTTGCGTGGTCAAAGTGAAAAGTGAAAGTGGAAATTCGGAAAACCTATTGAAAATGAAAGTAGCCTTAATTTTGGGAATTCCGCGGCAGATTGCAGTGAATCTATACTATTGAAAGTGAATGTACGATTCCTCGAATTATATCAGATATCGCGACTCTGCTCGTTTTCGTGATCATAGGTTATATAGGGCCTATATGACCACGAAAACGAGTCGAGTCGCGATATATTCATCGGTACAAACACATTGTGTATACGATACAATTTTGACTTGATTACCGTACTATTTTGGCTTCAAAATATTTAATTATACGGCCGATGACCTTTGAGTTCATTTAACCTTGAGTACATTTAACCTGTGACCGTTCGCTGCGCATGGCTGATGATATTTTGAGTTCATTTAACCTGGGTACATTTAACCTGTGACCTTTCACTGTACCTCGCCTTGATAGTCAGCAGCTGTCATATCGATATTGATTCCCGCCCGTGTTGGGGGACTGGGAGCCATTACTTCTCGACTTTTCGGTAATTAGAAAATTAAAGATGGCGGTTACTCCAAGTCTCGATCCAACAGAACAGACATGCGCACTCCAATTAAAATTACCCATAACTCACTTCACTACACCAGGGGCTCCCAATGGGTTGTACATTATTTTCAGGCTATCAGATTATTTATATTTTCAAGAACATATTATTATACACCGGTGACTTTAAGTTTACAATTTCAGCCTGTCCTGACTATCGATACGATTGAGTCATATTTCCAAAAACATATTATACACCGGTGGCGTTAACTTTGCAAATTCAGCATCTTCGTGATTATATCGGTACGATTGAGTAAGGTACAAAAAAAAATCTCCCACGATACATTCGCCCACTGGACCACAGAATCTCAAAATCTGCAAAACTAGCAACACCACCTTGTGGCGTAATGAAAAATAAAAATATCTTCTATCAGCTTTTGTAACGCTTGTCCCGCTCTGTCCCAAGGCTTTCTAGTAGTTTCTACATGGGACAAAAACATACCCCCATAACTTTCTGCTCACGTTTCTTGCCATGTCGATAGACGTAATTCCGATATAGGATTTTAGTCGGCTTTTCAATGAGACTGATAATTATATACATTACATAATATCACATTATAACATATAAATAATGGCAATTTTATGTCGATTATCAAAGGAAATTAGTGCGCGTAATTCCTCTGAACAACACACAAAATAATAGAGTAGCTACAATGTCTAAAGTTGTTCCTCGTCACACATGAGGTGTATTTCCGAGCGTATACATCCACCGAAACAGTATGCTAGAAACGTTCTGTCGGTCATTGAATCTAACATACTGTAAACTTCAACTGGATAGTTGTCAATAATAAAATACCAGAAAAAGTTACGCGTTATCAGTGCGAACTCGGAAGAACAATACGTGTACATATGAAAAAATTGGTTGGAAAACAGGTTGCTTGTACGGGTAGGGGATTTTGGAGATCAAACAAGATGGATGTGCTACAAAGTGCTTGTGTCACTGATGCAACTCTTTTCGCACCCAAGTCAATTGGAATTCATATGTGAACATTAACCTATTATGAATATAGGGGCATATGTGTTGTATACATGTGGGTACGGTAGGTCCTTACATATTGATAATATCTCCACACAGATTCCAAAACAAGTTACATCCTATTTGGTGATTGTTTAGAATAACCGTGAGAGGAACCAACATTCTCACATCGTAACTAAGTGTTATTTATAAAGCAAACCAGGGATTGGGTAATCTGTATTTGTTATTATTTCATATTTTGAAGTATTTGTAATATATTTGTAATAAACAATTCTAGGAGACAAAGTATTGTATTTGTAACCAAATATATTGTATTTGTAATAAAATACTTTTAGAGAATTTTAAATTACTTTTGGATACTTTTGATTACATCGTCTAGATTATTTGTGTGTAGAAAGCTGATGAGATCCATTTTTACAATAGTATTTATTTGATGGGACCAGTGGATCAAAATGGGTATTACTGGGTAAAACATTGCTTGATCAATAATCAGAAGTTATAACATATTATGAGTAGCCACAACTCATGTTAAAACGATGGATATTAGTATTACTTCTTGACGTATTTAAAACATCAGAATTGTTTCAGTCTCGACACTTGACATCCCATCTAGCATCACATAGTGTTTTTCTTAGCACATATGCATATAGAATCGACGCTGGTAAACATGTTATGGTATATGTTGGTGGTTTGGTATTTGATAATTCCGAAGGATGGAAGAAAACCCAAATGCTGCAGGCGGCATTCAAGATTAAGATATTCGTCATCATTGGATGCGTTGATTGTTGCAAAAACTATTGGGAGAGTTGTTGTAATTGGGGTCACCTTATTGCAACAATTCGTGACACCAGTATCAAAATATTTTTAATATTGATATTATACTCTAATGCTTCCCGTTGATAACGGTCTTCATTTGTTCTGATGTTTTTGTTACGCCAGAAATTGGAACTTTTGGTATTCGATGGGGTGAAGTTGGAAATTCGAACTTGCTGCCCTAGCATAAGAGGGTCGTGCATGATAACTGTAAGTTAATAATGATGACCAAATTAATTTCATAAAATAAATGTTATGTGTAAGCACTGACACTTAGGTTAAATAAATGTTATGTGTGAGCACTGACACTTAGGTTAAATAAATGTTATGTGTAAGCACTGACACTTAGGTTGCATGCAGTATACGATATCACGAGTTTTATGATGTCTGTAAAATAAGTACCTATATAGGGGATAACCGCCAGTGCATGCAGCCTATATAGGGGATAACCGCCAGTGCATGCAGCCTATATAGGGGATAACCGCCAGTGCATGCAGCCTATGTTGAATTTACTGGTTTGGTGGTTTAATTATTTTACAAAACTGCAAAAGTTCACACAAACAAAAGTTTAAAAATTGTATGCGCAACATTATTTTCATATTCCGTTCAGGTCATCTGTGTGTGTTTGATTATAGAAAAATGGCCGATTTCTCTTCACTGAATTTTGTCATGAAAATGCTTGATTGTGCTTATGCCAAAGATAATAAATAACCATAGCTTTAATAACAGTACCCCATCCCAAGTGGGCCGAAATTGCGTATTGCTACCGTAATGCAAGTCATAATGATGGGTCGGGTCGTAATTATATAATGTCTAACATCTAGGCCTTCCATACAAATAATCAGTCAAAACATCTATTCTGTCTTCAGGAACAGGACTTCACCAAGAAAAGCAACCTGCTACATTTATACAGAGGAGAACACATCTCTCTATGAAAAAGATAAGTATGTGTCTCCATACATAAGTATGTGTCTCCATACATAAGTATGTGTCTCCATACATAAGTATTACGTTGGCAATCATCGTCGTGATATGGACTGACGGTTAAAACGATTTTAAACCTTGAACAAACAAACGTTGAAAAAATATAGATAGCCATTAAATGCACGACCCACTGCACATGTGATTCCAAACAAATTAAAGATGGTCTATCTCTTTGCAAACACGTTTTATATAATTCCAGGGGTATACAATATTATATATGAATCGAAGATCCCTGTCCAGAAACGCTTCTATCGATTAATATTGATTATATTTCGAATATTTTTTTCTGGTATAAATATGTGTGATCGTTTAGCTAACGGCCAATAGTGGTTACTATTAACATAGACCAACCACATTTTTGTGTAATTTTGTCACAAATAAACGTTAATTATACTCATTATCGCGTGTAACTATAGAATAATATAACAATACAAACAATCGATCTATCGCGTATCGGATAACGGTCTGTTCTAAAATATGTGACCCGCCATATCAAATCCAGTCGTAAGTCGGGATTTTTTTTACCCTGTGCCAATGCATTCTCTTATATATGCGAGTCGACCATAGGTACAATTTTATATATTTTTTTTTAAATAAATGTTTCTTACAAATTTTAGGACATAAAATAAAAAAACATCCATTACCCTGCAGGGAGCCCCACACATATATATAGAAGCATATAGAAGAGTGTCGTCTGCTCATGTTTGTCTGGGGCTCTGTATGAGTGAAATTATAAAATTGTTAAATAATACAAGAAAAAATTATTAAAATTGTAAAAAATTGTTAGGCCAATGCATTCTCTTATATATGCGAGGCGACCTATGGTCGACTCGCATATATAAGAGAATACATTGGCACAGGGTAAAACAAATCCCGACTTACGACTGGATTTTATATGGTGGGTCACATATGACAAATATGTGTCCCTTTTAATCATCGCTTTATATCTAATTATATCAGAAAATATTCTAAATCAAATCAAATAATAATTTATAGAAGCGTTTCCGGATAGGGGTCTTAAATTCATATTTATTATTTTATACCCACGATACTATTTCAAGTTTGTTATATGAAGAGATAATCCATCTTTAAGAAACGTAGAGCGACAATGCATGTGATCGATCAATCCACTTATTGCGCGAATATACATCTTGTATGTTGTCACACACGCTATACAAAAGCGGACCAATATGCTGACACACAGGCCCTACCTTCTTACGAACAAAAATATACAAATATGTCCATCCTTGAAATATGAGAGGGTGGGGAAGAGCTGACGAAAGATGCACAGTCGTGTAATTAAGAGATCAATCTTCAAAAGTCAGTCGTATGATTCATGTTATGAAACTCCTCTATATAGCAGTGTTTACTCTGAGCAGATCATTCGATACATTTCTCATGGGCGATAATTACAAAGTTTCCGCTTCTACATTCGGCTACATTCTGGTACATGACGGCAGTACTGGCACCGGCATGCCAGCTCTTAATCGTTATCGGCCGGTACAGGCAACCTGGTGTCAACATAACGGCATCGTGCAGTCGACACGCAGGCAGGCCGAAACGAAATCAAACTCATGTTAGTTTAGTCTAAATCACCACGGTGCAACGTTATTTAATATATATTAAATTATGTCGTTCAATGTTCTTTAGAATGTATTACTATTATGGCAGTCGGTATTGGTCGTTGTACCGCCATCGAATGCTGTGTCGCTTGCCAGCAGTTGCCCGGCACCGGCCAGTGCATAACGGTCAATGCATGGCACAGGCTTCCGAAGCCGGCCAATTGTAGGCACGAAACAGCCTACTATGTTATTGCAGTGTAAATCACCATGACTCAACATTATTTGACACACGTTGACAATATGCCATTCACTAGTTTTTGAATATATAGTTTATATTTCTGAATTCTTAGGAATCTATTGACATCATGGCAGCTGGTGCTGGTCGAATACTTATTTTTTTTATAAGCGAATACTCATCTGGAATACTTGCACTTAATATTTCTCAGAACGACTAGCTGAAGTTATAGAAATTATTAACTGCTTTGAACGTTCTGGTGTCAGACAAGCGCAATTTATTTTTAAAGTGTACAAGTAGGCTGCATATAGAACACGAGACGCTTCCTTTTTGCGTTTTGCCGCGATAATTTCTTTCAACCAATTCGTCTTTCAAATGCACGAAGATCGTACCTACGTATTTCGATGTACATGTATTTATCGACCAATATGTTGATCCCGGTAATGCGTTGTTGCATTGTAATTCAATATATCTGGCCAAATAATCAAACACACCGAACATGCATGACGTATTGTGTCATGCACATTTTTCCATATTAATTCAAATAATGAGACTGAGTCACTGGACAGCAGTTTTAGTATGTGTATATACCGACCAGTGTCTAGAGTACAGCGGTCTGTGTGTATTATAATATGAATACCATGAACCCATTATATAATGGCTGCGGACACACGTACCACAGTAGCGATGGCATAGTAGGTGTGACAATTTATTATGGTGGAGTTTGGTGGCAATTGGTCGTCACAATTATGTGCCATAGCAAGCCATGTTGCCCGCTGAGTTTCCGCACAATGAGTTGACAGGACCAATTAACCCATTGCGTTTCACCAATGTTGATCTCTGCTCATTACGTGTTGTTACATTGTATTCTCTACGATATATATCTTTGCACGATCGATCGTCCAGAATTGTGTTTGATCGTGGCAACCCCTCATTAACTCACATGTGTCCGCAGCCAATAATGCGATTGCGATTTATTCGGACGTTTCTCGAGTCCGTGCTCATCCTTATTGATGCACGTGGTTACATGTTGTGCACATTGGGTGCAAATTTCATAATAAAATGCACATGTAAACTATGGAAAGAATATCATTGCCTCGTTGTTTGAATTGTATTTAAATAATGAATACTATAAGTTAGTACCGACATAATACTGTACATAACTCATATGACCTTATAGCAATGACCATATATATGTTCAATCCATTACACGATAACGTTACATTGCCATTCTGGTCAGCTGTCGATCTGTCTATAAATATAACGAATGTGTGTCTGTTAGTACGAATGCTTCTGTGTGTATGGTTGTTGTAAAGGGAATTCGTGTATGTAATTCGCCAATGTTTTGTGTGTGTCTGTTAGTACCAATGCTTCTGGGTTTTGGCTGTTGTAACTGGAAGTCATGTATGTTATTCTCCGATGTTCTATATGTGTGTCTGTTAGTATGAATTCTCCTATATGCGTATGGTTGTTGTAAATGGAAATCATGTATGTAATGCTCTTACCATGTTCATCACATATTTGATGATTGTAAATATGTTGAGTTTTTTCCCTGTTTATGTTTTTATAATTTGTATTAATTGTATGCATTCTCTAAATATCTTCATGAATTGGGGAAATAAAGAATATACATATATTTTTTTCTAATTCGACTGCCATTCTATTTTCAGTATGATCAACACTCGACAAGATGAAGCTGAGACCGTCGCATGTGCGAGGTAAATCTACATATACTTTTATCGTCAGGAGGGGTTTGTTACATATACAAGCCTACGTGTGCAGCTTCATGTTGCATGATGCATGCAATGTTTGATATATACTCCTATATTGCCCGTCAAAAAGGACTAGTTAAAGTATATAGAAATTTAATCGTGTGTGTTTACTTTTGCTTGAACTGTGAAATACGTCACTGACGTATATTAGGAACATTAAATGTGAAAAACACTCGACCCGTCTGTTCAGGATTGTGATTTATAAACAATAATTTGAACTGTTAAAATGTCAGTATTTTCCCTACCGCCCACACCTTGCAATGTCATTGTATGCTTGTCCATAGCGACACTGTTAGGAAACCGACAGATGGATGACGATATTTAAGTTCCGACCTGAGTGTGGCATTTGCGGCTGTGGTATTCCCAGAAGTGTCCGGCATGATTAACAATCATATATTATGTAAGGGCAAACACGTTTGCATCCTTTTGAGAAATACGTCTGGTCTTAGGATTTCTTTTACCAATCGGTGCATGGGTAATGTGTGATAGAAGCCTACATAATTAGAACCGGGACAATCTGCGTTATATGCGTCATATAATGTACATATATTTGCCACCGAGGAACGGATATATTAGGTATATGGGCCTAAACCTTGCAAAGGGATGTGATGTGTTGTAGTAACTGTGAGGTACGGACTGTTTGACAACACCATGTCGAGTTAGAAGGTTGTGACGAACATAAAAATATAAAGTGTTGGCTTTTCATGGAAGAAAATACGATCGTGATATATATAAATAGCACGTCTGCCGAAAAAAAATCTAAAAGTATTGCCAGAGGTGTTATTTCGTGGGATATGATTTTGATTGTTTACACTCCGTACACAAGGGTTTGTCGATTGTGTAGACCCTAATCATAATTTTGTGGAAATTTATGGACATGCGAAAAATCAGCGAATGGGCTGATAAGTGGACAGTTAAGTTCAATAGTGCCAAAACAAACTTACTTATCTTCACAAGTATAGATAATATTATAAAACCAAATATAATATTGAATGGAGCTACCCTCGATTATACGCACAATCGCACCTGGGTATTGAAATTTCAGAAGATCTGTCATATGTATATATCGAAATATATGTACTAAGGACTATGCTAGATTTTCCCAAATGAGAAAACTGAAATATCTTCTCAACCGCCAGATGCTCGAAATATTATTTTATCGCACGTTCGTCCATTAATGTAGTACGCTTTGCAGCACTGATAATTTATTTTAAAAAAAGACTGAATGATATACAAATCGAAGCCGCTCGTATAGTTACCGGGTGTACAAAATCTGTCTTTCCTGACCGGTTACTCACTGGACTCGGATGGAATAAGAAGTAGGCCGTATGTAAAACGAATGAGTTTATTTCACAAAATTGCAAATGGCAAAGCCCCCGCCTACTTAACTCAGCTTCTTCCATCAAAAGTTAAGGATACATGTGATTACGAACTGAGAAATTAATCGAATTTAAATCGCCCACTTCTAATAGCAAACGAACAGATAAGACATTCCTGCCCACCTTTGTCCAGAATTGGAACAAATGTTATGAAAAAATAAGAAACATTCCACTAGATATGTTCAAAAAAGCTCTATCAACTAAGCCATTAAAACCGCCAATATAATTTTCACATGGTAAACGGACACTAAATATCCTTCATTGTAAACTGAGATCTATGTGAATGCAGTAATTTACACGCAGATACACTTCTAAATCATACAGCAAAAGTTGCGACTGTGTGGACACTCTGTGGAAATTGCTTTCCACTATTTTTTTAATGCCATCTTTACTTTCAAGAAAGAATTACACTCCGCAATAATCTCCTGCGTTTCGATATACATTCAGTTAAGACATTATTATTTGGGGACCCGAACCTTAAAAATTGCGAAAACGATGTTATCTTTAAAGATGTACAAAATTACCTACGAGATACAACACATGAGGAAAATCCGACAACGTTCTATTAAGGGGGAGACGCACGTTTTGCATAAATCACAGTAAATCCAGCCAGAAATGGCAAGTGATTTTCAACAAAGAATTTCTGTGGATCTATCTGGTGAAAAATCATGAATTTTACATATGATAATTTTCATTATATATAGAATCAGAGCAATTATAAAGAGACAATAACTATAACGGATTTTAATACATTTGAGAGGTTGAAAATATTTGTTTCGTTTCTGTCCCTTTAGGTACCGAGAACTGCCAGAAAAATTTATAATTTCAAACAACATGTCAACCATCAAATAGCTTATTGTCTTGACTCCATGAGAGGAGGCTTCATTTGTATCATAATGTTGAGTTAGCTTTTTAATTGCATATTATAGCATCATACCCCATGTATTATAATGAAGAATAAAGCAGTCACAAATATGCCAGCCCAATGAAAACAAATGTTCAAATGTGGTGCTGTCCACTCAAGCAGGGAGCAATCAACAGAAAATAGGCCACAGTGTTAAGAGATATGGTGGTCAGATTTTACTTGGTTATGAACCCATGACCCAGAACTCAACTGAGCCCAATTTTTCAATGATCAACAAGCATGGCATGAAAATTCTCAATAATAAAAAATTATTTATGGGAGTTGTCTTTCTGAATGAAAATAATCATTTAATTTCATGAGTCAAGAAAAATTAAGTCTCCTCTCATGATCTTCAGATATGATATCATGTATATATGAAATGCACTTTCGAAAAAAATCTGTTTTACAGTAGTTCTCGGTACCTGAACACAGTGAAATTTTAAAGATTTTTCATGCCATAAAAGTAAAGTAAATGAGATTATAATAACCAAATGTCCAATGTTTCTTATGTATGGTACCACAATAATCTCTTGTACAAAATTTCACAAAGATATTCCTGATAGATTTAGAGAAAATACATTTTGAAATACCAGGAAATTTTGGCAAAACATGCGTCTGACCCTTAAGACATTCGCCTCCAAATGCAAATTGTAAACCCATGCATATTGAGGTATCTCATTAATTTTTTGACAGCTAAACACTAAGCATAACTGTATTCAGAAGAACTGGTGGGTGGTGATACTACAAATTATCTGCAAATTATTTACAAACTATATACAATGATATATGTACACTTGTAAATATGTTATACACAATGTTTGTTATATACCTATTGTGTTGACAGCCCTAATTATTATCAATGTTATAAAGGCAATTTGGGAGAGGAGGGTATGCATAAGTGGATCGCACTTGTCCTCCAACCCCAATGCTAATTTGTATTGTAATATACTTATTGGCAACACATATGTTTAAGCCAACCCAATCAGTTTTAAAGGTACGGTTGGCCTTGGCGGTGGGTATCCTGTGAAAATATTTCCACCCGTCAAAAACCGCCACAAACAGAAAGAACGACAAAATGTAGACCGACTTTGTCCGTATACAAATAAGAAATATCGCATAAACAGTATGTTATTGTCATATTTTTGACCATTGTTATGTAAACAAAAGCATAAAAAGTTACTTTTCTGGTGTTTGTTTATATTATGATGGTAAATATAAAGAGCGTTCTTTGTGGGTGAATTCCTGATATGGAACGAATAAAGAGCGCTTATGCCATTTGTGTGTGATTAGCCAGCAGCATTGTGCTGTCTTCTGTAACACAATCAGGCTCTTGCTTAGGTAAAATAAAGTAAATCTTTATGATAACATGCTGTTTACGCGATGGTCATGGTATATATGAACGAAACTGTATGCGTTTCAATGTTTTTCTGTTTACGGTGATTGGAACAAATATGAATATTTTCGACAACTAAGGCCTCACGTGCCTTTAAGTGTGCGATATGTGGCTAAATAGTGGTTATGTATATAATGTGATTTGGAATTTAAAGTTAAATGCCAATTATTTTTGTGCAATTTTGGAAATTCACGGACAGCAAAGCCGTATGCATGGAACCAACGTCAATAATGACAACATCTCTTCATTCATGGAGTGCACGTTTCATGAAATTGTTCGCATATCTTTTACATCATCACAATAAGTAGGATGAAGATTGCCAGTGTTCCACCCGATATGTATGAAAAAATCTCATCCTTTGATGTTTATTAAACCTCTCTGTAATCATATTTCTTCTACAGGGAGACTACTTGCCACCCAACAGACGTATCATTTTCTAATCCAATATACGACAAACAAAAGGAGAGGAAGCTGTCTGATTCAAGCAAGGAGAGTATGACAGATATCAAGATTTATTTACAGGATATCAAGCTGTGATTATTCACTTTCCCGTCACTACACGTGGTCTTCCATTGCATTTGTTCATCATTGAATTATTCCGATTCCAACATGTCTGTCACGTCCTAAATTAAACTTTTATAGTTATATTTATCTTTTTTAGATAAATTGGACAGTGTTAAAAATCCACTATTGGTCCATTTCCTTATTATCGTGGACAGTATAGGATTGCGCATCATGGTGCATGGCCACAATACATTGTAGTTCTGTACAGCAGGTAAACAGTGCCCAGATAATATTCATTTTGCAACATATTTTGCCATGCATCTTATTTTATCTAATAATAGAACATGGCTGCATGCTGCTCTAAGTGGTTCATTCGGTCCTTCATATAACACTATTTAGGCCAACTGAATGTTAATTGACTTTAAAGGCACGTGAGGCCTTAGTTGTCGAAAATATTCATATTTGTTCCAATCACCGTAAACAGAAAAGCATTAAAACGCATACAGTTTCGTTCATATATACCATGACCATCGCGTAAACAGCATGTTATCATAAAGATTACTATATTTTACCTAAGCAAGAGCCTGATTGTGTTACAGAAGACAGCACAATGCTGCTGGCTAATCACACACAAATGGCATAAACGCTCTTTATTCGTTCCATATCAGGAATTCACCAACAAAGAACGCTCTATATGTTTACCATCATAATATAAACAAACACCAGAAAAGTAACTTTTTATGCTTTTGTTTACATAACAATGGTCAAATATATCACAATAACATACTGTTTATGCGATATTTCTTATTTGTATACGGACAAAGTCTGTCTACATTTTGTCGTTCTTTCTGTTTGTGGCGGGTTTTTGACGGGTGGAAATATTTTCACAGGATACCCACCGCCAAGGCCAACCGTACCTTTAAAAGAAAAAAACAAGCAAACAAACAAAACAATAAATAGACCAACATAGTACTCATTCACGAACAAGACTGTTTTGAGTCATTTATTGCGAAATATTATTTGGATTATGCCCCCTTTATCAGATTTACAAAAAAATATAATATCCATCTTCAATTTTGTTGAATAAAACTATAACAGTTGAATTCGGGATTATCAGACCTGTCCAATGTCATTGTCTTGTTCTATGTGTTATTTCTATTCCGCTAGCTGATATACACACCTCGAAAAAGTGAGTTCCTCCTGCTATTTTCAAAGATATCTTGAAGTTGAAGGTATATGATAGTCAAAACACTATAAAGTTGTCGCCCGTTGTCGAGGGAGACATTGAGATTTGTCACCCGCTCGAGAACGGAATGTCTCCCGAGGAGCGAAGCTCCGAGGGAGACATTCCGTTCTCGAGCGGGTGACAAATCTCAATGTCTCCCGAGAAGAAGGGCAACAGCTGTTTTGTTATCCGATTATACCACAGAAAATATACTTGCCATCCACACGCACGATGTTGCACTGAGTCACGAGTGCTTTCTTTGCGGATTATATATATTTTCAGTAACTACTTATCGTCCCATAGGATTTCCGTTCCATAAACAATAGTCAAGCCGTTAAGCGTGTGATAATCCGCGTTTATTTACGATCATTTTGGTGGTTAAATCGTCAATATAGGTCCATGCAATGTAAACCAATAAGCCATATGGGTATGTTATCGTCTTCTGCAATGTGGCATATTCAATGTCGTCTTGTGTGCGCAATTTACTCACTATGTTCATTTCATAACGGTCTTCCCCGAAAGCTATTGGGAAGTTGTCAACTTCATTAATGTACATTCATGTGTCAGTGCTCATGGCGATCCTCACATAAAATACTTCTATCATCACATTGCAGACATCGCGGAGGATACGCGTACAGTACTATTCATTCGCGACAAACGTATATATATGCATTACGTTGTCTATACCAGCAAACATATATAACAAACCAACTTCAAGAGATCCTCTCTTTCAATCTTACATCATAATGTCGACATGAACAAATTGAATCACCGAGATGTTTCGATGTAAAAAGTAAATAATAACGCTTGTCCGATAAAAGTATCAACTTAAAAGTTCGAATATTAGAGTCACTAAATATATGCAAATTAGCAAACACCACAACTGGTGTGTATTGCGAATCCGTGGGGTATATAAGATATATGAATTTTTAGTACGTATAGTGATGTGAAATAGATGAGTTACTGCAGTGTGTGTTTGGAGATATTCTTGCAATATAACATCAGGCGGGCGACAAAAACAATGTCTCCCGGGTCAGCGGGCGACAGTGTGATTTGTCGCCCGGCACGTGACAAGCCTAGGGCCAATAAGAAGGGAGGAGGATAACAAAACTTTTGTCAGATCATTTTTATATTTGATCAACATGGTTGATACATGGCAAGTGGCTTGATGCCTGATTGGCACTTTATATTGAGCAGGGAAGAGAACTTTCCCAAAATCTAAAAAATCACTCGGTTATATAAGCAAACTACACGGTAGAGTTTTCTCGCTCGCTACACTCGATCGGCCACTCTGATTACCTCTTTCTATACAAAAAGGATTGTGGGACAAGTATATAATGGAATTGTCTATTATTTAATTTGAATTGAGGCTCAGGGTGCAGAAGGATTTTTATTAATTGGTGGGAAATGTTCAAATAATAAGTACAACAAGCGGCCTATGACCGTTTGTTGAACTTATTACGTCAACATTTCCCAAGGGAACTCGTCATTAATGAGTATTTAGTACAGAAAGGGTTAAGATCTAACTTGAGTTATAACAGGCGAAGCTCCATGCAGAGTTCAGCCCCATACGCAGGACATACCGCTGCCCGCACCTACACGTAGTGGGAAGAAATGTCGCATTTATTTATTTGAGACTTTTGTAGGTTACAATTCATTCTGCATTATTCTGAGAAACTGAACTGTCCATATTCATTTGAACATTGTCTAGATCAAGCCAGAATGAATTGTAACTGACAAAACACTTCAATAAAAAAAAGATAGATTAAACTAAGAAAATACAAATGCCGGCAGCGTTCAGACGCGTAGCAAGGGGACTGAACTCTGTTTTGCAGCTTGATAAAATTCTCACGTTCTTGACTGCAGGCGATTGGGCAGATATCCACAGTATTGGATTCAGTATCAGAAAACATGGGGGATCACGACACCTCAATGTTGTCTTGGAGGCTAAATCGGAATCACTGAACTTGAATGAAACTATTGTCTAGATTCGGAGTTGCATATATTGTAATTTTAGGACTCGAAATTCAAACATTGATTAATGTTGAAAGTTCGGTTGATAAACACATACCGCAGTTTCAAACATATTAGTGTTACGTCGCTAACATTGGAAGCAGTTAGTTAATTCAACCCTGGGTAGGGCAGTTTTCAAAATACCAGATGCAACATAAACCATATTGCGATGGTGATCTCATATCTTATACATTTGTTGTGCTGTGTTTTAGCTCAACAAATGTATAGGATTATATTGTTCGTATACTTTCCTTTAAATCAGAGTACACTAAGGTTCGACACAACCCAGTCTATATACAAATTGGTGAGTTTGCTTAGCTTGTGGAAATTTGATTCGGAATACCCCCCGCAAACCATGAATTGTTGGTGACTTAGGGTATGAGCTAAACCAATGCATCCAATTATATTGCCCTGGGTGCAAATTGACGCAACCTATAAAAATGTGCTACCCACGCACTGTAATGGTTGACCCAGTCCATGACAATCTGACTTTCGGTATAAGTTCACCCATTCAATGTATGTTTCCGAGGATAAGGTTGGTTCAATCCGTGCCACCGGGGGGGGATGTGCACTTGCAAAAATATATATTCTGGCAGGGGGGGGGGGGGGGGGGGGGGGGCCGGAAAAAAACTGCGGGACACAACGTACCGGGGGGGTACCTAGGCGTCAAAAATTTACACGTAAATTTTTTCTTTATTCATTTGGGGGGGGGGGGGGGGGGGGGGGTTGTCGGGAAAAATTTTGCATGTAATTTTTTTCCAAATATGTATTTTCAGACTCACAACTTCAATTTTCTGTCATTTTATAGAATATGGATTAATCTTAATATCCAAATCATATATACATGAGTAGTACAATCCACATAAAACAATTTTGGATAACCACTGTCTTGGTTTACATGTGATATTGACCCCATTAACCCTCTTAATAATGCCGACTATGTCAGTGTCTATAGGGGGGGGGGGGGGGGCAAATGGTCAGTGGAAAAAACTGCAGTTTTTGCTGTTTTTTTTGGGGGGGGGGGGGGGTACCCAAACCGAAGAAAACAGTTTTTTCCACCCTGTGTCTGCAGTTTTTTTCCGGCCCACCCCCTGATTCTGGAATAATATTCTGTTGAAAATCTAATGAATAATTGTATTAGTGTTCAATCATTTGTTAATGTGACATTTCTTCATAATTACATGTTATTAATGTGTCATTTTTAGAGTTGAATTAAATTATTTTCATATACATGTTGTGTTTGGACTCTCTGCCAGTGGTGCCTTATGTTACATACACCACACCATTACAATTACCCATACATTGAACTCATCGAAAGATACGAAAACCGACGATAAACACAATAAGTTTTTTTCATCACAAACAACTAAAACCACCTTAATCTGATTTAATTACAAAACTTATAGATTAAATATGTATTCGGACCTCCAGTTACGATATATAGAATTAAATTTTGTAAAAACGGTGAAACCAAATTTGAATTATTACTCGGTCGCCAAACCGCGATTTTGGCCAATACTTGTTTTCGCGTATAAAGGTTTTTTTCTCGGCGGATTCTGACGGTCTACGGTCCCTTCTGAAGAATCTACCGGCTGACACGCGATCAGCCTTGAGGAATTTGCGAAATCGGGGATAAACAGAGATGGTGGTCAAAATGGCAGAATTTGTCAAAAAAATATGACTTTTACCACCATGGAGTTGAAAAAAAGATATGGGAAAAAAACGAGTTGTCACAATTTTTATGTTTTCTGAATTGACATATATCAATTTTAGCTCAATGATTGATAAAATATTACAGATGGCCACCAAGATAGCGGCTAAACATAGCGAAAATCTTAGATTTTACCAAATTCCCACAAACGAACCTCAGTGTATGGAATATGACATTGTGTTTGATTTATTAACATATTTAACAAACTATTTCTTTCCAAAAGTAAATAGAGCCATTCTGATCATTGAGAGAGAATTTATGTGAACACAGAATTAGGATGCAATAGAATCAAATACGTTTATAACTAGTACATCTGTGTCTGATCTATCGACGTTTGCATTACAATGGAAAGCTGATGTATCACTGAGAGCCGATTCTTTCTTGTTTTATCAATTCGAGCATCCAACAATGTTGTCCAAACGACATGGCTTATCCCATAGTAAGGCGAGTAATTCAGAGACATGTATACAAATACTTGCAATGCTAACATCGTGTGAGCTTTACCAGTGACAATGTGTATACATGTATAGCGGTCATGAAAACTAACAATAAAGAATGTTGTATACTGTTTCGGCTATTCAAATATGCATGTACAGGTATATTAACTTGCACAACTCTAACTTGGGTAGGGACACTATTTGGGTGTATGCCATCCAAAAGTGTTCATGCAGTTTGTCCCATAACTTGTTAATAAACATATAATGCACCTTCTCTGTTGATTCTCAAACGTCATGATAAATTCGGTCGTCAGACGTGACAAAACACCTTTCCATATGACAGACAGCTGTAGTGCGAAACTCCAAAGAATATATGAAAACAATGAGTGGCTTTGGTGTTACTTATACAATTCTCCCTTGAGCTTCAAAAACTGGCAGCTCTCTTGGCACCAGATAATAGCGATATGGATGTCATTTCTAGTTATTCTGAGCTTGTGGTTAAATTGGTAACCGAAAACTTAGATGCTGGTATATCCCCTCAAACTTTAAACTGAGCCCTCTCCCTTATACATATTTAAGGTTAATTTGAATCTAGTTTGTTATATTTCTGAGTATATACCAGGTACATTCTACGGCTATGCCCCATATTCTGTACATGTATACATATATTTTGGGTGTACCGGTATATGGTTAATGTGTTGTATCTCAGGCATCACTGGGTATAATCTGTTCAAACTTCACAGACAAGTGGACATGTGGTTGGGCCACATGTAGCCGCTTTTGATGACCTTGGCAGCCATCTTGCCAAGATTTTTATTTTGGGTATTTCAAGTGCATACAGGCATATATCCACGATAAAATCATGTAACCACTAGTCTGTTGCATTGAATATTATTGTGCGATTATCAGTTGATGTATTATAGGCAGTGACACACATCCTACCTCTAATTTATAGTATAACCACCTCTGAATGAGGTCACATGCCCATGTTCATCACAGCGTCTGCAGACCTATATATATATATATATATGATCAAATTTATGAAGGGATGTTGCATTTTATTTGTCGCATCTGCTACATTTTCTAGTGTTATGTTCAGGTACGATTACCACATGACCTATATGGGCCATGATTTACCACGTTTGACCACCCATAGGGTATTCTTGGTCATCTTGAATTTGCACCGGCATGTATGCATTTCAGATATATCCAGGCTTTCAATGTAAAAATTAGCTAATGTAAATATTGTATGCAGTAGCTTTTTGTATTTTGATTCAATAGCACTAATAGGTGTGATAACAGATTAGCACATGACATGGCTGATCTTCTTATGACCATCTTTGAAAAGGTCACACAACCACTGACTCCTATATTTATATTTTCGTGCAACATGTCTACCAAGCAATTTTACAAGTCGAGACAATTTTGTTCTGTCAGAAACCCAACAGCTAAATACAGAGTAAGGCCGCAATCAAAGAAATAAGCTCGATTGAACTGGTATGACTTCAAACTATCCAACCTAGAAATTGCTTTCCAGTATTGCATATTAACATAAACCCTCCCACAGCTCAACATTGTTATAAGACCAAGTATACCCTTGCGAGTCAGAGTCATAACTGGATATCATCCCTTTATTCTATTACAATAAATACCACCAATTATGCATTAGAACTCAACCAATTTGATCTTTTCCACTAACAAAATTTACACTAAGTAAAATAAATGAAATAAAATAAATAAATAATGGCACATTGTTCTGGCTCTGACTGTACCGACAGACTTCACAGAATGCAATGACATTGACCCTGTGTGCTTGTCTTCACCGAATTACACATCATGGACACCCTCCAATTTTGTATAAATGCATCGCAGGCAAGCATCACTAAATTCACCCTCTGGGGACCTCAATCCGCGTAGGCCTAATTTTCTCTGGAAAGTTTCATTATCAAATTTCTATATAAACTTTTTCACATAGATTCTATTTCTTTTTTTACATCACAATATTCACCATTTGGGAACTTAAATCTGAGTATGTCTCCAATAGAGGGGCCATGCAGAATGAGGTCCCCAGAGGGTGAATTTGGTAATGCTAGCCCACTATTCGGGATAGTGTCACTAAATTCACCCTCTGGGGACCTCATTCTGTAAATGTCAGGGACACTAAACTCAAGCTTGCACCTCACCTAAGTGCACATATTAACAAATATCCTTATAGAACATAAGGAAAGAACAAACTATAATTGATTCAGAATGTTTACTTGAAAATTAAAGATAAAAAGAAACATGACAAACATAACAGGTTATAGGATTTGCATATATACTTTTGTACACCGACTACAGAGAAACTCACACAAAACTATCACATTTTGAATCTGAGGAAAGATAGCAATGAAATGCATGAGGTGATTAACAACATATATGATCACGAATATTGTTGGTCTAAAAAAGAAAGCTTTATTTATGCTTTTTGGAAAACAGATTGGAAAACAAGCTAATCCACTGAAAATAAACATTATCACACAAGAAATTATATGGGGGGAGAAAACGATGCTTGTAAAGGGGTACATAAAATCAAATGAACAATAACCATTTTATGATGAAAACACATGGACACAGTTAAAATACAGTAATGCCCTTAATAATCGACTCCTTAACCACAACAGAATTATGGGTAATTTTTCAGGATTTAGTTGGATATATGGCTTGTTGCCATTCATCGGAAAGCTCTGTGGAGCAACTGCAGGTTGTGCTGCAGGATTCAAATTTGAAATCCAAGTTGGCTGCTAGTGGCCATGTTGTTTAATGAATATCGGAAATAATCGATGGCTCCCATCTGGAGGTCGCACCGAAGATCATTATGAAGTTTAGTGGTGATCGAATGAGGGATGTGCACTGTAGGGTGTGCCGAAGGAATTAGTCAAGCAAAGAGTAAAATCAAAGATGGCTGCCAGCTGCATCAAAAATCTTTCAAATTTTATAGCTCACATCTCTAGAGGTGATCCTAAAGATGCCTGTAAATTTTCAGCACAATTCTCCAATAAATGCGGGCTCCAGGGTGTCGAGAGTTCATCCCGGAGATGCATATGAAGTTGGGCGAGGACTGCATGAGGGATATGGCCAGTATGTATGAAATTATCGATGTTTGAGTAACCTGCATGACATGAGGAACCACAAAATCGAAGGGGCATCTTTAACTATCATCTATATACTATCAGAAGCAAACCTTAAAAAAGATATGATTGGAAAATGCATGGCACATAATGATTATAGCACTCATATTAGTAGATAGAACATTGGCATACCAGAAATAGGGATCGGTATATAATAAAAGATTAGCACTTTTTTGAAAAGAATAATAGTGAATGGAAGTCATGGTTGATTTTTTCAATGATATCCTCCAAATAATAAAGTGCATTTTACCCAATATTCAGTTCAAAAACCATTTCGAACAGTAACTTCAGATTAAACTTACAATAAAACTGCTGATAGGGCACTGTGATGTCTCAATGCACATCGTATACTCAGCTAAATCATGTTAGTCCTCTTAGAAGTGACAAACTGTCACAATATATAGTTACCAGATAATGTAATGCCACATTGCACTGCAGAATAATAATTAATTCATGACCGGGACGATGGTCACATGAGTAATCTGAGTAACGGATAAGCATTATGCCATCACATTGTACTATTCGGCGGTTTACATATACATCAAAAAATTAGATTATCCATTTTTCAGGTCCAGACATACCCAGTGATTATTTTTTGGTACAAACCTTGATATCATGGGCAAATTCATTTGTCCAGATTTCTAATTCCTATTTTGTTCATTTAAGGGAGAATCACCCACACAGAGATCAAACTGGATTATAGTATAGCATGTTTCTGAACCCAAAAGCTGGATATCGCTCACTTTAATTTTTATGCAATCATAAAGCCTAATTACAAATGAAATAAATACATGGCGTATCAGTGTGTATAGTTGGATTTTAACACAGAAATGATTTGTAGGTCTCTGCATGGCTTCATCCAATAATCTCTTTCTTTGTGATTAAATTCTACTTTAACCCTTTCAGTGCCAAGTCCGATTTTTGTATCAACCCATATTTCCTTGATCATTTTTGAAATTTATTTATTATAATAATGTGATACATTGATGGAAAGAGCTCTAAGAGCTCTTTCCATCAATGTATCATATTATTATAATCAATAAATTTCAAAAATGATCAAGGAAATATGGGTTGATACAAAAATCGGACTTGGCACTGAAAGGGTTAAAGACACTAATGTGCCATGTATTTACTTCTTAGCCCTTTCGTGATGGGAGCTGCGCTGGTGCATCATTAAAGATCTTGTGCCAGTGCATTCTCTTATATATGCGAGTACCCTATAGGGGACCTCGCATAAATAAGAGAATTCACTGGCTTACAAAGTCAAGGTAAATAGGCCAATGCATTCTCTTATATATGTGAGGCTCCCTATGGGAGACTCGCATATATAAGAGAATGCATTGGCACAGGGTATTTCGCAAAATTTCAGGAAGCTGCAGTCAAGGAAATGTTAATTATCACTTCATAAGCATATATCACAAATAGAAGGAAATTATAAATGAGGAAGTATTCACAGAAAAAAAAAACAAGATATGGAATCACATGATTAGTATGAACTATATATACATTGATAGAGCATTACGACTACCTGTTGGCAGAGTGAGCTGGGTTTTGACTAGTGTATGTGTTCATGACATATGGATAGAATGATGCCGAGTCCTGGCTGTTGACCAGCTGGCCCCTGCCTATACCAGCATTACTCACAGAGCTTGGCACCTGAGCCATACCCTGCTGCATAGAAGGAAGCATCATGCCCATATTAGCATTCATGTTGGGCATCATTCTGCCCATAGCACCAATGTTAGCAGGCGACTGCACCTGCTGACCCATCATATACTGTTGCTGATATAGAAGTGATTGCTGTTGCTGCATTGGAAGCTGTTGCTGCATTGGTTGCTGTTGCTGTGCTGGTTGCTGCATTGGAAGCTGTTGCTGCATTGGTTGCTGTTGCTGTGCTGGTTGCTGCATTACCTGCAAAGTATATACATCTCTAAGAGAGCTCTCACAAATTGGCTGTGTAAACAGGCAAACACAAGAAAAAGGCAATTGATGATAATAGAGCACACTCTGAATGTGCAGTTCCCGGGCCAGGCTCAAAATAAGTGGCCGGTCACGGTCATTGTCTGACGAAAAATAGCTTATGTCCAGTGCACTTCTATTTTTGTCAGACATTTTGTCCAAAGCAAATTTTTAAACAATCTATATCTGTTTGTGTACGTCCAAGGAGCCACTACTGGCCAAATAGGACATTTAAAGTAAAAAATAGTTCTTTTTTAATTTCAGATAAATTCAGAGTGAATATTATTATGTTGTTTGTGAACATTTGAAAACAAAAATAACATGGGTTTTTTCTCCCAAGTGGCAATTGGACACTCGATCACTAAAATATGCGCATCCTACTGTCTCATACATTACATCTGAAAATTTGACAGGCACCATTTTGAAATGACCAACACCATCCATTTGGTGCCTGTCATTTTCAGCAGTAACAAAACTAATATTTTGAGCCTTATTCCCGGGAATACTCTGTGGGGCCTCTATGGAGGGATAAAACCCATTTCCTGTTACATTGCAAAAGATTTGTGACAACCAAGACAATTTTTTTGACAAAGTTCGACATATGATTGGCAGTATTTATCAGTGTGCTGATAAACATACTAAATAGGCACACCCAGCCAACCCATGCATAAACATTGAAGCATTACATTTGACAACCACTGACAAAACTAAGACACAAACATTTAGGCATCTGTAATAGACATATATGTGTGAATTCAGGCCATAAATTTCATTCCATTTTAGGAGAATCCATATGGATTTTCTTTAAAAAAATTGCGAGAATTCACCAGATATTTAGAGTCCCAGGATCAGATGGGGCCACCATGGTTGGGCCAATCGGAGGAAATTTTTAATTTTGAGGATGCCCAAGTCTCATTTCCTGGCTTCTGGAAGGAAAATGTCCAAATAAATCATCCACTCAAAAGCAGGAGTTTCAGTGAAGAACCATGATTT
Source organism: Siphonodentalium dalli (assembly GCA_032622095.1). NCBI lineage: Eukaryota > Metazoa > Mollusca > Scaphopoda > Gadilida > Siphonodentaliidae > Siphonodentalium > Siphonodentalium dalli. The sequence goes on from CP136069.1 coordinate 90,425,681, forward strand.
TCTTAAAATGTCAACTTTCTACCATCATGATACATTTGGAGCACTCAGTTTGACCTGCTGCCATTTTCATAACCTCAGAAAGAAAAAACGGTAACGTGGGTTGGCATGGGGAACAGGGACCATAACTTTTCAGATTGGGAAAATAGAATAGAATTTTAGAAAGAAAAAAATTAAATAAGTATAGAATTCGATACCGATTTAATTCACAAACACGCTTTCATGCATAAACAAAGTTCCCAATTTCATTATAACTAAGTGAACGATGATTTTAATAAAAAATACCGAGTATTCAAAGGGAATATTTCAATTTATTCTTCCAATTTTGTCACATGGATGATCGATCAATTCGATGAGATGTTACTTTCGATTCAACCTTTAAATGCCGATGCGTTGGTTTGTTTGATTGGCCAAGAACATTTCTATTGGTCAGCTAGTTACTCTCAGTGAGTCCGAGACTCATTTCGACATTTTCCATGGTAATCCGTGTTCAAGGTCGCTAATGCCAGCAGACAAATTACGTCACTGTGACAAACTTATCTCATTGGTTGGCAAGTGACACACCTCTGAGAGCAGAGACTAAAATTAGTTACAAACAAGACTCGAGGAATTCCAACTCCGGCAAGGAGAGAACACTCAAATTGACGCGAATCTCAATAGTAGAACCGCGTGAATCTATTTAAAGTGGATTCTCGTCAGTTCGTTTGTGCGAATATTTACGCGAATGGATTCGCGTCGAATTTTAAGGCCTGGAATTATTTTTATTGTTTTAGTTTGTTCATTGGTAATCATCATATCTGTCATGTATTGTGTAATCTCAATATAACTCTGTAGTTACGAGAGAAGAATAAATATATATTATTCGACTCCTGTAGGTGTGTTGACCCAGTGCAGAAGGGGATACAGCAATCATGTAATAGGGCCAAAACAAAAAACCTCTTTGTTTCCGATACCCTGTCTGGTTGAGATTTTCTTGCCTGCCTCAATTTTTTTTTCCAATTTTCTACAGAAAGCTAGTATATATAGTTACCTGTTAGAGTGTCAAGGTGAATATTTATCATTTTCCCAATCCCAAAAGCAAAAATAAGTGGGTTAATAAGCTCAACATTGGTAGAGATCTTACTGCAGAGTGAATAAACAAGGGGCAACATGTTTTTATCCAATGCTTTCAACATGCTTGGCTTATTTTCAATACACATGGATCTACCATATTCCATGGCACCATGACTACATTATTATATCGCTTACAGCTGAAAGGTTTTTTTTAATTTGCAAAATCCCTGCCTGCCTGTCCAGGTGGGGGTCGGAAAAAAGTGCCATGACAGTAGGCTGAAATTGTTTTTTTCCGCCTCTTGGGTACCGCCTCTTTTTCCGCCTCCCTATTTGAAGAATTTTTTTTTACCTTTTTACCTCCAAATCCAGCCAAATCACCCCTTATTTGAAGGAATTTTTTTTCCAATTTCATGCAGGGTACCCACCCACGTTTTACCTAAAAATCTGTAGTCTCACACCATTTAGGCTTGGTATTTGTTTCAGTTATAAAGTCTGAGAACAGATAAGAATCGTATAAACCTGCAGCACCCATTGTTATCCTGTTTGTTTTTGTTTATCGATTGATTCATGACTTGTAAACAAGTTATATGAACATTTTGCCATATTTCCAATGCTTGTCTGTAATCACTTTAAATACAACTGTATCGAAAATATAAATTTAGGCAAAACATTTTTGCTAAATAGTAATGGACCCACACGATCTTATACCATCTGACAACATGACGTTTAACAGATTGATCAGCATTCATATGGCTTTGATGTGAAATTGTGTCCAAAAAACAAACAAACAATAAATTAAACTAAAAAATCAAAAAAAAATCTGGATGTGGCTTTAAATAGCATTCAATACTTTCTAGCATGATGGGATTTCCATGTTTTGCCTCTTATGCTGTCTGATCAGGTCTAAGGGTGGATACACACATGCATGTAATCTATGTAATTATCGTGTATTTGGCGTTTTACATGGATCATACAGACAATGCAATATGTGTCCACTGACAACCCAATCATTGCCGACGTGTTGACTGCACTTGGTTCTAGTTGCAATTAAGTCGGAATATAGATAAACCGCTATCTTAGACCGAGTCGCCAGGCCACTTAAAATATTTGTTCGTGGGAGAACCCATATGGTGGACGTTCTATTTAAATAATTACCAATCCTCTCTTGATATTCATAGCAGTGGTAGATCAGGATTTCCACCAACTTGGGGCTATATGTGATCCCGAAAGCTACCAGGAAGTGTGGCTAACTCTGAGCTATTAAACTAAAACATATTATATTGTACCTTTTTTCCCAGTTTATTCCGACCGATGCATTCAATTCAAGTCCCTTAGCGATTTGAAGCTTTCGCGACCCCACGCCAAACAAGCATCATGGTCGAAATTGTTCAATATCAAGCCTCTATATTCCAGACGTGTCGCTTCTGTTGTTTGTGCATTTATAAAATGCCAGATATCACATAGACTTGGCTAATTTCCGCATCCGTAAGAGAAGACATGTTTTGGATTGGCCTTAAATGTCCTGATAGCAGACAGTTTTACTTCACTTATCACCACTCACTTGTCTGGCATGTTAACAATGAACCTCTTGAGCGCAGGTGACTAATGTTGTCAATTATTGGTGCGGCCATGTAAAATACATGTATTTTACATACAGACATTACATGCATGTGTGTATCCACCCTAACAGCCCTCGGAATTAAGGAAAATTTGCCTAGGCAAAAACAAATTTTACCTAGGCAATTTTGCAACAATATTGCCATCTCAAATCAATATGATTCAATAATAACCTGAAATGCTTAGTTATTTTGGAGAACATTTCCAGGCCACTACTCATCATATATATACATTCCACACTGGCACATATCATCTCCAAAACTAGTGCCCTTATGGGTAGCTAGTTAATGGCCCAGTGCCACGGAAACATTTTTAGGACAATATCTGTAAAGAGTGATTTAAGGAAGTCATTTTGGCTAAAGAGGTTCTATTTCTGATAAGACACAAATCAATTTTAGTAACCCAATGAACTTGTTTTACCTAGGCAAACTGATTTTGCCTCTGCTTTTACCTAGGCATTGTCTATTGCCTAGGCTATTTACCAGGGCTGCCCTAATGAGTAAACATTAATGATATTAATGAATAGATTTATTTATTTGTATTTACTTAAATCATGGGTGTCATAACTGTCCATTTTCATCTTGAACCAGTGGCGTTGGTACTTGACAATGTGATCTGATGCAAAAGACGAAATTGTGAGTGTTGGTTTGTAACTGGGATTTCTGAGAAGCATTATGCCTATATCCACACTAACTACCCCCCCCCCCCCTAAGCCCTGACCTAAGTGTCATACATACCATAACAATGATGCTGAACACTTTGAGGCAATTATATTGCAGAAATGTTGGTAGAGGAAAAAAACTGTGACCACAAAGTTACTTTTTTCACGGCTGAACCAGGCCTCAGGCTAGGGGTTCAGAACAGGGAGACTTCAAGTCTCCCTCCAGGAAATTTAGGGAGACTTCAGGAAATTTAGGGAGACTTCAGGGAGAAATATAAAAAATTTGCTTTATTTATGACATTAATAAATAAGATAAAACAACAAGATAAAACATATTTTGCAAGTTACAACACAAGTATAGCACCTGCATAGATCGATAATCTGAAATTTTAACTAAATTTATAACTTTAATTTTTTTTAAACTGTTGTTATTAATTATTGACTTCATAACTTTTAATATCTGAATTGTTATTATAAATTTTAATTTTTTGGAAATGGCTTTTGGCCACTGCTGTAATGTGGGTCTGTTAAAATAAACAATAAGGACTAATTAAGGAGGTGTAAAAGCTTTTAATTTTGTTTCGGACAAGTTTATTGTTGAGTAGCATCATCAGGACCCTATGCCATCAGTGATGTCTGATGATAATCCGATTAAAGCAATAAACTTGACAAGTTTGATAGCTGTGTCAGAAAAAGGTGTTGATTACTAGTAATGTGTTCTTAACAGAGACCAGTTGAGCTTATAATATACACCAGCAGGTAAATTAAATACCTGCATTGTACCAAAGTAGGCCAACATGCAATTAATTTGCAACCGTTGACAGATGTATATTGCGCACGTGGCCTGAGCGATAGATTGACAACAATATTATTGTAATTTGGAAACACATACATGTAGTTTTGACACAAATTAATCCTTTTAAATGAGTTTGGATAGTAATAGTTTATTATGTAGATGTTTTATTTAACTAAAAACATTAAAAGTACTTCCAATGCACATTCAAACATCTGTGTTTAATAAAGCAAGCATGTGTTCTTGTTTGTAAACATAATAAATATCCAATTCCAAAAAGTAAAAAAAGTTTGATTGGGAAACGGAGTCCGACACAAAATACTTTTGTAAAATTGAACATTCATAGATATGTTTTAGTTTAAATTCAAAGACAGTATTAGTTGTTCACATTGGCTACTGCATGAGTGGTGGTGACCATGTTTGGCTATACAATTTGCGGTTACAAAATGACCGACGGAACAAAGTAAGGTCTAAATTCCAGTCTCCTTAAAACGAACCAGTAGCTCATCATAAACTTCGTTGGTCAGAGCAATTTGCCATTTCCAAAAGCACACAACCTGATTAGAATATGTGGATAGGGTACACCATGTATAATTGATAAATAAAATGCCTCGTTGGCACAGTTAAGTCGATCTAGATATATATTTTTTTTTTGCAAAACGAGTCAGATTTTCACCGGTAAAATTACCGTAAATCCTAAGCTAGTTTTGTCAAATTTTGAAGGCGACTTCGTTTTCGCCTTGCGGACATCCGAGGGCGACTTCGCCAGCCCAAGGGCGAGAATTTCGCCCGAGTCGCCTCCTAGCTTGGGGCCTGGGCTGAACCACCCACCCACCCCGGCCTACTGTATGGAAAAAAGTGAATGAACCCCCCCTGGCCTGTCTGGAAAATTGTCCCAATGTTATCGGAAACAGAGAAGTTTTTTGTTTTGGCTTAAAGCATATCTATTGGCCCAAGGGCCTTCCTCAGTCTCATAGAATAATCACTTAAATGTATACGTTTCCCCTGACAAAATACAAATTTGTAAATTTGTTAGTGAACTAATGAGCAGATAAAAGATTATTACAGACTTTATCTTATCTTACCTGCTGCATTTGCTGTTGGTATGATAGGTTCATAGGCATCCTATTTTGTAGATGAGTCGTCATCATTTGCATGGGCTGACTGACTGGCTGCATGGGCTGTTGCACGATATATTGCCGCGGATTCGTTACAACATTCAAAGGCTGTAAGTTGTATGGCTGACTACCAGGTCCAAGATTCACGGTTTGTAGTCGAGGTTGGAAGACGGGTTTGGAGGTAGATATCTGACTCATATTTGAAGGAACACTGGCTTGCATTTGGTTATTCAACCCTGGCATACTGGATGACATAGATGTGGTGAATCCCTGAACTGTTGAGTAATTTGGGGTACTGACAGGCGGAGCTACTGATTGACACAAAATGGATGTAGCAGCATCTCTATCTGTACTTTCGGCCTCTACTAGACTGGCCTCTGCTGTAGCTGGATAAGCTTGGGGTTCTGTAGACACAAGAGATACATTGCTTGTCTTTGGAAAAGGGGCAACCTGAAATATACAGTAAAAACCTCTCCAAACCGCACCTTTTATAAATTGAATCCATCTCCATATCGACAGAACTACTTGGTCCTGAATTTGCCACAAGTGCATTCACACTAACAATTACCTCTGTAATCGGAAAACTCCCCAATTGGAACACCGTACGGCATTTTGTGTCTGTATCTGACGGATCATCTGCTTTTTCACCTCTGGAAACCAACTGCACATCGGATCGGTGTTTTCGTATCATTGTGTAACACACTGGCCTAATTAGGTGTCTTTTATTCAGAAATTTTTTGAGCCATGTAATAACCACACGTGTCTGATTAGGTATAGCTATGTTTGCATCTCACTGTTCGTTTTAAAATCAGATAATTAACTGAGTTCAGTGGAGTTTTTTTTAACAACCACTATCAACATAAACAATAGTTCCCTAAAAAATCCCATGTTCTATTTGGGCATCAAAACATTTTGATCTGGACGAAAACATTGTCATACAGACTTCGCACATGGAGTTGAATTTAGAGAAGAAACTTAGGTTATAAAATAATGCTAAAGCTGATCTGCAAATGGAAGATCTTAACATTAAAGGTATGAAATTGATAAATCGTGGATCAGCAACATATTTAAAACTGACAAGATCGTTGTCTTCATTATTTTATTTTCATCTATAAATTTGCTTGGTTAGTTTTTTATTAATATCTTTTAGATAAATTACGCATTTTTTTAATAAATCAAACACCTATCCAAACCAAATAAAAATGTCGGCCTGAAGGGTGTTCAGTTTGAGAGGTTTTACTGTGGAGAAACAATCAGTTAATATAATGTAGACCAGGGCCAACTGGAACAAAACAAAAGTTTAGTTAAACTTCCAAGGAATAATTGCATGCACAAAAAAAAAAGTTATATGTTTTGTTTGATTTGTGAATGAGGCAGTGGGCTACTAGAGACTTTAATGCTACTTGCATCAAAATCAAATTATGGCCAAGACCTGTGACAAGTAGCAAACACCCGATACAATTGACTGGATGACTAATTTTGTTATTATATTCATTGTGTACATTATCTCAATTCTATATTTCTAGCAATTCCAAAATCTATTGTAAAGGAAAGTGTCAATGACACTATACTTCAACATGGAGGGGATAATGTCACACATTTTAGTCAATGGCGCGATAAGGAATGTGGAATGTTTAGTGTTTAAGAATACCAGAGGTCAACCTGAAGAGCCATCTGAAGTTTGGGATCAAATGGATGAAACATGATGGCTGATGGGCGTTCTGAAGTATTTAGTCTTGCAAAGAGTAAAATCCAAGATGGTGGCCGGCAGCCATGTTTTTCATTGAAAATTGTTCTAATTTGATGGCTCTCATCTAGAACTGATCCTAAACATGCCTATATATTTTCAAACATTTCTCCAATAAATGTGAGCTGCAGAATGTGCCAATAGATTCAAATTTTAAATCCAAGATGGCTGCCGACGGCCCCGTTTTTTGACAAATTTTGAAAACAATTGATGGCTCCCATCTAAAGGTCACCCCTGAAGATCCATATGAAGTTTGTTGACAAACGGATGAGGATGTCACCTGTTGGGTGTGCCGAATGAATTAGTTATGCAAAGAGTAAAATCAAAGAAGGCTCGTTGCGGACATGTTTTTCAATGAAAATCAGAATTTTTTTATGGCTCCCATCTAGTGGTCAATAAAAAGATCCATATGAAGTTTGGTTACAAAAATCCATGATCGCTGCTGGTGGCTATGTTTTTCATTGAAAATCATTCAAAATTTGATAGCTCTCATCTATTCAACTAATTTTAGAAAAAATTGATGGCTCCCATCTTGAGGCCACCCTGAAGATCCATATGAAGTTTAGTGATGATTGGATGAGGGATGTGGTCTGTAAGGTGTGCCGAAGGATTTGGTCATGCAAAGAGTACGAGAGGCCGATCGTGAGGCCGATCACGATCGGCAGATGTTTAACCCATTCCTTGGAGATAGTGATTAGCTATTTTCAGCTTGGAAGCTAAAATCCATAACATTAAATGTTAATCTACAAAGATTAGAACAAGAGGTACGCTGTCGCGTGGCATTTGCCCCCGACCGTAGCAATTGGATTAAGCATGGACGAAACTGCGGATATCCGAGGAGGTCTATATGACCATTCCAAAAGAATTTCGTACAGAAATGTTGACTAAAAACCACAAAACAAGCGATCCGGAAACCCAAAAACAAGCGAAAATTCTAATTTTCTAAGTTGAAAAAAGGGCCATAACTCTGGCAAAAATCATCAAATCATACCCAAATTCGCACTTGACATGTATTTTCATATAACTGATCCATAAAAATACGGGTTTTGCAATCGTACCACCAAAGCTCACGCTATCATCTGGAAACCCCAAAAAACAAGAGAAAAATTGAATTTTCTAAGTAAAAAAGGGCCATAAGTCTGGTGAAAATGGGCGGACGAAACCTGCGCTATGCATGTTGCTGTTTCCCCCATGCTGCTCTATCACCATACCAAATATCAGCTAAATATGCCCAGCGGTTGCTGAATAATAATGCAAAATGTTTGTACGGACGGACAAAATTCAAATTTTCTAAGTTGAAAAAAGGGCCATTACTCTGGCAAAAATCATCAGATCATACCCAAATTCGCACTTGACATGTATTTTCATATAACTGATCCACAAAAATACGGGATTTGCAATCGTACCACCAAAGCTCACGCTATCATCTGGAAACAAGAAAAAAACAAGAAAAAAATTGAATTTTCTAAGTAAAAAAAGGGCCATAACTCTGGTAAAAATGGGTGGACGAAATCCGCGCTATGCATGTAGCTGTTCCCCCATGCTGCTCTATCACCATACCAAATATCAGCTAAATCTGCCCAGCGGTTGCTGAACAATAATACAAAATGTTTGTACGGACGGACGGACGGAGACGTCGACTATATACCCGCCAACTTCAAGTCGGGGGCATAACAATTTAATTTAACTCTGTTAAAAAAATCGGATCACATACAAAATTTGGTTCTGATCGAATAAAAAAAATGTTTGAGTTATCGCACCATGCATAAAGTGTCTACCGACAGACGGACAGTGGTCAATCCGGACGTCGACAATATGTGTACCATACTATGGTATGGGTACACATAAAAATCAAAATAAATTAATCAATCAATAGGGGCAAAGAGTGTGTCAAAATAGACCAATATAAAATGAGACATATCAGATGAAAGTATCAGGAATGCTGAGAAGTGTTAATTTTTAACTACAGAAATCCACGCAAGTGAATGATGAGAAACCTGGATATATAATAGAAGAATGATTAATTGAAAAATATAATGAGAACATCCCTACAAATGAACAATAGACTATTCCAATTAAAACTTTTAGAAATGATTGGTAGAGTTCATTGAATCATGAATGGGTTACAGCTTCACTGCTATGTGGTATATATGGTGGCTAAAAATATCTCTAATTCAATAAGACAACATTATCTCTGGTCTCTCTATTGCAGTTAAGCTTGTGTTACTGGTAATTAATTGTCAGCTTCTTGGGTTATCAAACCTCAAATCTGTTCAATTCTTAGTTGAAAAAGGGCCATAACACTGGCATAACAAATCGGATCTAACCCATATTCAAACTCAAGCTGTATTTTGGGCTGAGAAACTCATACCATATTTGGTTCCAATCAGATAAAGTCGAAAAAGGGCCATAACTCTGTAAAAAAAACTCGGATGAAACCCATATTTGAACTCGGTCTGTATTTTGGCCTGAGAAACCCATATAAAAAATTGGGTTTCCGATCGGATTGAAAATGTTTTAGTCATCACATTATGCGTAAAGTGTCTACGGACATCCAGACGAACAAACGACGAGTGGTCAATCCGGACGTCGACACTATGTGTACCATACTATGGCATGGGTACACATAAAAATCCAAACTGGCTGCCGGCGGCCATGTTTTTCATTGAAAATAGTTCAAATCTGATATCTCACATCAAGAGGTGATCCTAAAGATGCCTGTACATTTATAGAACAATTCTCCAATAAATGTAGGCTGCAGTTCGTCCCGAATATCCATATGAAGTTTGGTGATGACTGGATGAGGGATGTGGCCTGCAGGGTTAACTAAAGGAAATTGTTGAATGATGAGACGTACAAACGATGGACCATGGTAATTGTACCGATTAAAACTTTATCTGCCAGATTGAACGCGAATAAAAGGGTTGCATCAGGTTGCATGAGAATTTTTTTGTCATGTAAAAGTTTTAACTGTCAGACTCATCACAGACACCTCAATAGTATATAAATTAACCAAAACTTCAGAAGATACTCAATCATCTACAATGATAAATCTAGGCCTGAACAAGTAGACTATCCGCTGAAGAAATACTACAATGCACATAAAAAAGCTTACCTTTCCAACCTGTGGAATATGCTTTATGTCGGTCTTCTCAGAGACCTGCACGTCCATGTACCTAACCTCAGTCACAGCAGATGGCAAATCGTCAGCAGTTGGTTTGGAGAGAGCAGCATCTGTAATAAATGTTACCGTTTCATTACTGAATGAATTCTCCCATTCAGTTTTAAAATGATACATTGGTATGGTCTATTATTATTATTATTGGAGGGATGATTTGACAACACAGTGCTAGTTTTTAATGGAAGAGACCATACATTGCTTTATTTAATTCTGTTGTGGTTTTCATACATATTAAACATGTAATACTGATAAACCACATATGCACCACAGGGTATAAATATGGTCTGTCAGTATTATAATTAAGAATTGAATGTAGTGGACGTGTGTTTGACCCGTTATAAAATCAATATTTTCGAGCAATAAATTGTCACGGTCTGCTTAAACGCGATGTCATAACCTATAAATGGTCATATATATTCTACAAGTCATTCCGAAGCCACCAATACCTCTTTTATTTCACCCGGTGTGTTTGTGCTCAATATTTTCAACTTCATTCATCAAACGAATTCCAGAAACTAGACTTGCTGATTGATTAACAATAATCAAGAGTAAAGTTATGTAATCCGGGTGACCCAATTTGCAGTTGACCAATCACCAAACAGGATTTAGTGTAACACAGAGGGCTATGTAATTATTCCCTATGTCATTCACTGGTAGTACAAGTTTATATGAATAACAAAGTTCCCTCTACATTTTCTGGCTATTACTAGGCAGAGGAAGATATGATAGTCCATGCTTATCATGTATACACAAAAATATATAAAATAATAATAAAAGCATCCCTCCCTCTGACAGATTAAAAAAAATTCATTCATACAGATGAAAATTTCTGATAAATCTCGATAAATGAGATGTTTATGAATGCTTTTCTGGATAAAAAAATAATAGTCCTTGGCTGACAACAAAACCATGCCCCTTATTTATTTATTGAACAACTTTTTATCTCAACATTCCACAAGTGAACTACTCGCCAATGATAAATATAATTATAGAAACCTGCATGCTGCATTTGAAAATAAAACTGTCTGAGAAACTTATATAACACTTATTTTTGTGAGCTAAGTAATCTACTTCCAAGTATCTTTGAAAAGCTGACGATAACCTTATCAGATCTACAGTAATGCCCTAAATAATCAACTCCTTAACCACATCAGAATTATGTGTAATTTTTCAGGATTTAGTCGCAAATATGGCTTGTTGCCATTCATCGGAAAGTTCTCACTGATATTTCAGACTAAATACTAAAAAATTAACCATAACTCCGCTGTGGTTAAGGAGTCAATTATTTAGGGCATTACTGTACGTCTCTCGATCTCTGATAGAGATTTATTTTCTGTATTGATGGGATTCACGCCATTTCATTGATTATGGATCTAAGTATGCGCTATTTCAATGGTCTGTCACATTGGCAGCGGAAATCAGAAGGCAGTGTTAATGAACGCGAGTTACTAACAAGAGCATTGGCAGGGTGTGACAATATATGCACATGGAAATTTCAACAATGGGCCATAACTCTTGTGAAAATTGGCGGGTGGTACCCAAATTCGAACTTGACCTGTATTTTGGGCTAGTAAACTCACATACTAAATTTCATTCCATTCAAATCAGACTTACTAAAGTTATCATACGAAAATGAAAATTAAGTGCAAATTCCAGATGGCTAGACCAATAACATAAAACGTCTTTTTTTCAAAACAGCATATAAAAATAGTAATAATTCAGTACATCACACTCAAACACAAAGAAAACAAAAACATATTTGCGCCGTGTTTTATCGAAGATTGATGACATCAGCGACTTGAAATCAGAACAAGTAACTATTATAATGTGCATCATAATTGACAATCAAACTGGTATGCTTTGCTATTTTTAGAATTTTAATGTTTTGACATCACCTTCAAAAAGCCCTTCCATGATATAATTGAGAAACGTATATCTGATCAGATTATTGTCAGCTATTCAAAGAGACTGTCTACTACCTACATATATTTTTCGTTCACTTAAAATTTATGTCTGAATTACCTAAAGCATTTCTTTTCTGTATCAATTCAAGGATCTCCTTAGACTTCTTTATCTGCATTTCAACATCATTCAGTTCATTGACGATATCCATATGTCCAAGTTCCTCTGACATCATCATCTGGAGAATCCTCTTCCTGTTATCGGTAAAAATAATATATGTGTCACATTAATACATTTCTTAAAGATGGTCTATCTATTCCCAGCCAGTTTTATATAGATTTAGTATATTATGAAATATTAGATTTGAATCGATGACACCTGTCCGGAAAAGCTTCTGTAAATTAAGATACACAATCTGATTTGATTGTCACTGTATCCTCCAACAACCACAACAACAATAGAATTTCATCAAAAGCCAATTTAGTTATCCAAATTAGTTTATTACCAATAAATACTCATAACAATACCAAGCACGATACCATATTGCTGAAAAATACCTATAATATTGTTTTTTTTTCTTGGCAGTTTGGACATTGAGTGAATGTGGTATGCAACTTCTCAAAGTGGAATTCCCCCAACAAGTGTCATCACAAATGTAATTAATACTCAAATCAAATATTTTTTAGCCCCGAAGCAGTAATTTAGGGGCGTTTAATCAGAAAATCTTATGAAATTCATGGGTCAGTTTTAGGAGCTATTTTTGGAATAGAAATCTGCGCAAAAACATTTGGAGCACTCTATCTTGTTAGCATCCACAAGCAAGGAAAACTTGATCAGAGATTTAAATTTTGAATAAATTAAAACACTTTATTATGACTTTATAGACAAATAATATACCACATTTTCAGTTTTATATATATTTTATTCACAAAATAGCTATTTGTAATTATGTCGTTTTATATGAAAAGCATGGCGCTATTTAATTAGGCTCCATTATATAACAAGAGTTCCACCAGGGGGCTGATACAACAGACGGGCACCATTTAAAAATAGTTCGCCCGAAATGAGCCGACATCAAGGAAAAGCTAAAATAAATAGATAATTGGGTAGTGATGTTCCGATAATGAAAAAGCCCATCGGACCGATTTCCGATAACTGGAGGCACAATCGGCCGATTTCCGATTCTGATTCCGATGTTTATATAAACTGTACGTTTGCTCCCATAATGGACCTATATACACTCATTGCACTCCTATCCCGGTATAGTTTCAAAGCCAAATACATACCACTGTCGCGAAAGTATTTCCACCGACGCCAGTTGTGCGCTGCCTTTGATGTATACCGGTAGTTGTTTTGACAAAGAGATCAAAGGTGCCGACTCAGAGTAACGTTACGACCGTGTGTGGAACACTTGCATGCGGTGTAAAAGTCTTGATTTAATACTTGTACGTTTAAGTTGCGACAATGTATGAATTGGCAATGATTATTACCTAAATTTATATTGATGGATAATAATTGTTGTCATATTTGTCTGAGATTTCCCAAGTTCCCACACCTCTTGTCTTTTAACAACCGGGAAGCTTTATAGTTCCACCTATTCAATTTTGTTTTCGCGAGACTGCCTCCAAGTTCAACGTAGAGCTAAGCGTATTTTATAGCTAATTATGCCCCTCAACGTTATTGAAAACAGTTCTGATCGCAACTGTACAAATTCATTCAGTGTGTGCTTCAATTTATTGACGTAGCATGTGACGTCACATGGCACGTGCTCAGCATGAAGCTACACTGTAATGAGGTCAGCTATTTAAAGCTTTCTTTGAATATATTTCGTGTCAAAACGTTTGAACCAATAACTTCATATTACACGGGCATTCTGGACTCATCGACCTATGACCTCAGGGGCAAAGCTCTCTGGTGCAATTAGCAGTAATTTTTCGCGGATGATTATTTTCAGATCTGGAAGAAATGTGTCACCACTCTATAGCCGATGTTCCGCATAAAAGTCAATTTAGGTCAAGCGGTAATTTCATATAGATATTTTTGGACTATTCTATATCAGTGTTGTAAAACAACACTTTTATTTGTGCTTTATTAGACGTTAATTGTAAATGTGTTTGTATCATCGAACCAACGGAATACAACTAAATTTAAATTGGCGGGCCTGTACTTAACCCAGTCACCCAGCTAAATATAACGTGATATAGTTCGAACCAATCATGGTGTTGTATTGAAGCCGAGTCTGAAACGGTGACGGAATCTGACGAGGTTTGCTGAATGATTACACGGGATGTCGGACATGTGTATTGCCACGATTATAATATATAGTCATATCAGACTGTTTGGATGATGCCAATGGCTTCTTTTTGGGCTGTTACAACTGCGTTTTAATTCAATACTATGGTTGTATTGCGTACGTTTATTAAAGCGTGCATATTGCGCTTAGATACTAGAACGTGTTTATTTGTTTTGACAATCGGTAATAGCCGGTGTTCAACTGCGAGGTACGATTAATATCTGATGGGCTATTATCAGCCAATGGCCGATTCTGATTATCGGAACATCACTATAATTGGGCAAATGCATCGATTGACTTTTTGTATAAACTTAGAACTCAGATGGTACCATTCACATGAAGAAACTCGCCAAATTCATATGCATCGGATTGAAATGATGTGTTGAGTTGAGGAGAGGGTATTATCTATAAAGATCACCACTGTCCAGCTGCCAATGCCATGTATATATCAACAATTCGTGTTAATCGATAAGATTATTATGACCACCCGATGTGTTTACCCTAGTATGTCTAATACCCATATATCTGTTATTCATATTATTTGCCAAGTTTACGATCGCAAACTCCATGCTGGTATTGATTAAGTTTACAAATATCATCATTCCAATCGTCCCATTGTACTATCCAGCATACTAATAACTTTATAGTCATATTCAGTGCCTATCCCTCGGCCAGCATGAGCTTCCTTCTGCATGTTGACGGCATATTGTGCTTTAACTTATATACATGTTATTAACCCTCTGATGACAGATGCTAAGCTGGTGCAGCATTAAAGATCATGTTCCAGAGCACAAGGTTACAAGGTGAAGATAAATATTTTTAGGCCAATGTATTCTCTTATATATGCGAGGCTCCCTGTGGGACACTCTCGTACACAAGAGAATGCATAGGCACAGTGTTTTCTCAATTTCAGAAAGCTCGTCATGAAAGAGTTAAACCTACATAGAGGGATCACCTTATCAGACATGATATTGCTGCTTTTGTTGAAATGGTTGGAAGTCTGGTTAATTAATTGGAGATTAAAATTGGTTTCTATTGTTCATTGTTTAATTCGTTAGCAGGTGGATATTTTATATACTGTGTATGTCATGTTACTTTCCATGTTCAATTTAACAATGGGTGGAATAATCAATCAATAAACATGTTTGGGTGTTCCAAATTGCACAAAACTCTGGTTAAAATAGGTGGGCAAGGGTGCAATTGATGCTTGACCTGTATTTTGATGTGGGGAATTTAAATTATTCACATAAAATGGACACCTTTATGATATAATTTAGAGCTGATCTATGGCCATTGAGTAGTCACATATAAAATTGATGCCTCCATATGAACTTGAGTTATTACACAAATACGGCTGAATTATTTTTAAGGCTCACAACTCTTGTCAAAAAAGAGCTGGCATAAAAAATTTAATCTATGTCCAATTGGGCATCCAACATACCACAATGCATATTCAACTTAATTTGAACTGAGTTATCCATTCAAAATTGACCTGTATATTCATTTGGGTAGTTCACTTAACCAAATGTAAATTTGAAAGGACAACCTTAACTGATGCTATAATCTAGGACCAAAATAATCAGACAAAAGTTAGGCATATTCATCGGAATGAACCCGTATTCAAGTTAGCCTGCTTGTTCATTTAAGATTCCATATCCAAAAACTAAAAGCAGCGATTAATTATTACTAAAGTTAAAATAAAAAATATATAGAATTTACATAACAGAAGTCTCATAACACTGAATTATTTTGCCCAGATGGCCCCATTTGAACAAGTAATATCCTGGTCACCTGATCATTTCAAAGAAAGAGAAACAGAGTTGTTCCTCTTTGATGTTTACAAAACAATTCCAGCAGCCTTGAATTTAGAATTACTCTTCTTATGACTTCAGTGAAAGAGCTATGAAAAAGATGTTTAACCTCTTCACTGCTGAATGACGTCATGTGCTTGGCTGCTGATTTCTGGCCATTTTTCAGTGGAAAAATACCAGACATGCCTGTCCCAAGTGGGACTAAGGTATACCCCCATATTGAAAATTTTCTTTGTTGAAGAAAGGGGATAATTCCACAAAAAAGTCGGACAGACCTCCTAATCATAGGTGGACAGGTTCCCATGGTACTAAATATCTGTACGAAGTTTTTAAAAAATTGACCAAAACAATGTAGAAATAACTAGAGGTGTGACTGTCCCAATTGGACTACGGATACCCCCCTGTTTTTAAAATACTAAGATGTTTCACATGTCAGTAAACACTTAGTTAAAATAATAATATAACAGTTCCCATAAAAACTCGGACAAAATTGAGTCCATGGACGGAGGGCAGACGATGATTCCAGTATACCCCCCCACAACGCGTTATGGGTCTTGGCTGCTATACATCAGTACTGAGTATGGATCTAACCTGTCATGCTGCGTGCTATACGTTTGTACAGAGTATGAACCTACTTAAGCGAACTAGGAGGTGGCCATCATTCATAATGGGAACACAGAAATGAGTAAAAACAAACAATGTATGATGTTCTAGGATTTTGTATTATATTTGCCTTTCATGAAGTCTGTTGTAGGGTTTTCGCGACATTCCCATTATTATAACGGTTAAGGAATATCAGTGAACAAAAGGGGTCGATTAAATTTGGAACTCACATACTGGTAATTATGGTTTCGTTAATGCCTGATGATGCCTGGTCATTTGACATACATCTCAACATGAATATATTTGCAGCCAAACAGATCATCAGTGATTATAATGTTACTCTCTATATTGAAGACTGCAGGTGACATCAAGGTTGTTAAATGATCAATAATTCTAACATTACCTTCTATATTGAAGAGACTGTGACATCCATGTTGTCAAACATGAAGTGATCCATAATTCTAATATTACCTTCTATATTGAAGAGACTGTAGAGTGACATCCAGGTCGTCAAATGTGAACTGATCAGTGACCTGCTCCATGGAGATATCCGGAGATTCTGTTTCTGATTCAATATCATCATATTCTTCGCCCTGTGATGAGATATAAATGAAAGTGTCGTAGCTCAACTTGTGAACAAATGAAACTAGAGGTGTGTCTGTCCTAATGGGACTAAGGATACCCCCGTGTTTTTAAAATACTAAGATATTTCACATGTCAGTAAACACTTAGTTAATATAATAAAATAACAGTTCCCATTGTAGGTGCACAACCCTAACCCTAATCTTAAACCTATTGACAGAAAAATTTAGGAATAAAAGCTTGGACAAAATTATGCATGTTGCGAAAATGTTCTAAGTCGAAAAAGGGGAATAACTCCACAAAAAAAAGTACATAATTAAGACAGATAAGAAGTGTGTAACACAGTAATGCCCTAAATAATCAACTTCTTAACCACAGCAGAATTATGGGTAATTTTTCAGGATTTAGTTGGAAATATGGCTTGTTGCCATTCATTGGAAAGCTCTCATTGAGATTTCAAAAATTGATATCTGATCACTAGTTATCGATCGGAAACCAAAAATGTTATCGGACAGACCTTCGGTCAGCTAGACAGACAGACAGACTGTTTACATAATACAATCTTTTTTCAAAAGGGCATATAAAAACTCCGGAATTTCATTGCATTTGATGATTTGAGCAATTTTGATTTAAACATGGAAATAGATTATTGCTGAACTTCCATATTCCAACCTCATATGTGCCCCCTCCCCATGATAAGAACTGGTGCGGCTTTACCATGTAGTAAAAATATTTCAGTCATCTATAAAAAAGTACTGACCTTGAGGTAAGGGTCGTCAGGATCGTATGTGTTAATCAGTTCTTCTACTCTGCTCAGTAGATCGTGATCTGGATGCTTGAAGTGTTTCAAAATGTCTGGAACACTGTAAAGTGTGATATCACAAATAGAGAGACATAACATATATATACATACACTATTAACTGTGGAAATGTACTACTATAATCAGTTTTCAGGTACTTTGATTACTAAATTCTTTATCTCACTCAGTTCTGAAAGTCTACATTGAAATGGTTCATTCTTCAGTTGTAGGGATAGGGATTAATGTGATTAACCCTTTCATGATTGGAGCAGCGCTGGTGCAGCATTAAAGATACTGTGCCAGTGCATTCCCTTATATTAGCGAGTCTCCAATAAGGAGCCTCACTTATATAAGAGAATGCACTGGTTTACAATGTAAAGGTAAATATTGTTAGGCCAATGTATTATCTTATATATGCGAGGCTCCATATGGGAGACTCGCATATATAAGAGAATTCATTGGCACAGTGTTTTCGCAAAGTTTCAGGAAGCTCCAGTCACGGAAGTGTTAACTATACACATTTCGTAGCAATCTAAAAAGAAGTATGGACTGTAGATGTGTAGAAAAACAGGACATGACCATGTTCTTTTGCTGCGGCAGATGACTAACAAGAGCTACGCTGGGCGTGCAAAATACGCCCTCTCTGGGGAAAATTGGCGGATGGAACCCAAATTCGAACTTGACCTGTGTTTTGGTGGGAGAAAGTAATATACCAAATTATCATTGAATCCGATAAGCTCTAGTAAAGTTATCATCCGGACAACAAATTTCAGGGATTTTCTAAGTCAAATTATGGGCATAACTCCGGTGAAAATTGGCGGACGGAACCCAAATTCGAACTTGAGCTGTCTTTTCTCCAAATAAACCCACATACCAAATTTGATTGAAATCGGTTCACTCTAACTAAAGTTATCATCCGGAATTACGTCAAATAAGGGGCATAACTCCGGTGAAAATTGGCGGACGGAACCCAAATTCGAACTTGAGCTGTCTTTTCTCCTAATAAACCCACATACCAAATTTGATTGAAATCGGTTCACTCTAACTAAAGTTATCATCCGGACAACAAATTTCAGGGATTTTCTAAGTCAAATTACGTCAAAAAAGGGACCATAACTCTCGCAAAAATTATCGGATTAAAACGAAATTCGGACTTGAGCTGTATTTCGATATATGTAATCCACAAAAAAACGGGTTTTGCGTATAAACATTCCAAAATCGAGTTATCATCCGGAAACCAAAAAACATAAGAAAAACTGAATTTTCTGAGTCGAAAAAAGGGGCATAACTCTGCCAAAAATGGATGGACAGAACCCAAGTTCGATCTTGACCTGTGTTTTGGTGGGAGAAAGTAATATACCAAATTTGCATTCATTCCGATAAACTATACTATAGTTATCATCCGGACAACAAATTTCAAGGATTTTCTAAGTCAAAAAACGTCAAATAAGGGGCATAACTCCGGTGAAAATTGGCGGGCGGAACCCAAATTCGAACTTGAACTTACTTTTCGGCTAATAAATCCACATACCAAATTTTATTAAATTTGGTTCACTCTAACTAAAGTTATCATCCGGAAACCAGGTTAACAGACGCCCGGACGGACGGATGGACAGGACAGACCAATACTATAAAACGGCCGTTTTTTCAAACGGGCGTATAAAAACCATTACCTGCTAATTTGTAAATGTCATTCGAACAAGTTGTTTGACAATCACATCATCTAGGCTGTTGCCCATGCCGTTGAAATTGGGGACAACAAACTTATTTATGACACGCCTGTTCCTGAAACACAAACCGTTCTATTGGCTTAGGCGTGTCATCTTTTTCAACGATGTCTGGAATTGGACAATGTCGAGTGACACTGCGTAAATTAAGTCTGCAACGACCATGAACTATAAAATAAAAGCATCATCAAAGATGACAAGTCAAGCCTTGTCTATTTATGAATAAATTTTGATGTACAGTAATGCCCTAATTAATCGACTGCTTAACCACAGCAGAATTATGGGTAACTTTTCAGGATTTAGTCGAAATATGGCTTGTTGTCATTCATCGGAAAGCTCTCCCCGAGAGCTTTCCGATGAATGGCAACAAGCCATATTTCGACTAAATCCTGAAAAGTTACCCATAATTCTGCTGTGGTTTAGCAGTCGATTAATTAGGGCATTCCTGTATATATGTATAGCCGTATGAGTCTTGATCAAGTTCTAAGATGACAGGAATTGAATGATAACACCTTTATAGACTCATTAGTGTATAATGCACACGAGCTTTCGGCCTTCAGTGAAGCCTTTATCAAGCTTGTGTGCGTTATAAAGGTGTTATCATTCAATTCCTGTCATCTTATGAATAAATTTAGTAAGTCTTTGTTTTTAAAAATAATGGATTCTAGGACGGGTGGCATCTTATAAACAGAACAACGTGTGTAACAGTTTATCTCCCCCCCTCCCCGATCAACTTAGGGAAGTTGACCTAGGTTATCTCCCCCCGCCCTGATCATCCCCCCCCCCCCCCCCCCCACCCCCCCGGCCTGAATTGTACATACCTTAACATCTATTGGCGTGATAGTCTCATTTTATCATTCACTATGACTATGTGACTTAGAAAAACTATCATTGGTGGCAAGGAAGCATGTCTTTTCTTCGGCAGAGACATTATTGTTCAGATTTTTTTTTATTGAAAATCACCCAGTTTATCTCCCCCTATCACTCAAGCCTGCAAATACTGTGTCTGTCATTTGCAGAATGAGGTCTCCAGAGGGTGAATTTAGTGATGCTATCCTGCATGGTAGGCTAGCATCACCAAATTCACCCTCTGGGAACCTCATTCTGCTTAGGCCTCAACTGCTATGGGAGACCTAGGATCAGATTGAACTTTCCCAGTTGAAGTTGTGATGTTTAATCTGATCCTAGGTCTCCCAATAGCAGTAATTCACCCTCTGGGGGACCTCATTCCGCAAATGACAGGCAAACTATTTGCAGGCTTGATCAGACTCCACCAACATAAATATAGTGTATACATACTTATTCAGGTCATATAAGGTGATGAATGGCTTTGGACTTCCACTCTCTGTAAATGGCAATATCGCAAATCTGTGAAGACAGCAGAAAACAAAATTAGAATCATCACATTATGCAAGTAATTAGGGCTGTCAAGATCAAGATTAACATATTTCATAAACATTTTGTTTTTATAAAACAAGAGGTTGCACCATGGGTGCTGGGATACACCCATGGTGAAAATTGAAATATGGGCAGGTCGGAAACCAAATTGTGAAAAAAAATGTGATGAACGAACAAATTACTTGACAATTCTAACTAACGATGGACAGAAATCCAACGTTTTCAGATAAAGAAAGAGGGAACGTCATACCAAATTTCATTGAGATTCGATAACTCGTGGTTGAGATATAAGTGCAGATGGACGGAAATCCAACATTTTCAGATAAACAAAGAGGGATAACTCTTGAACAGAAAACGTGAACCAAATCAATGACCCCTCTTTTGAAAGCCCTCAAACCTGCATACCAAATTTCATCGAGATCCGATAACCCATGTTTGAGATATATGAGCGAATGGACAGAAATCCAACATTGTCAGATAATCAAAGAGGGATAACTCTTGAACGGAAAATGTAAACAACGTCAATGATGCCAAACAAGTATTCCAAATTTCATTGAGATCCGATTACCCATGGTTGAGATATATGAGCGGACGGGTGGACATCTTTGGGGATGGGGGTATAATAACTGAATACACTCATACCCAATGATCTCAATGAAAGGAGAGAGCGCGAAATCAGAAAATGATGGTACATAAAAACCGATATTTAGTAGGGTTTGTAATCTAGACTAAGAATCAGATTCTATGATGACTGGGTGAATCATTTATAATAGTCCAGGAGATATTGGTCGACCTCTGCACCCCCCCCCCCCCCTCCAGGACTTAACTTCACCCCACTAATTTTCTTCCTTAAGGTTAACAAGAAAAAAAAGTGGCCGCAGAGACTCCAGACAAGATGGCGTCCATCATGGCGGCCATTTTTTTTAAATTCACCAGGTATCTTTGATCGCCATTATAGTAAAGATGATAGCACATGCGGTCTTGTTTTCCGCTCGATTCGTTATGCTAATATACAACCCTTACAAATTAGCCAAAAATCCGACACCAGAATCCAATATGGCGGCCAAGATGGTCGCCGAAATGTGAAAATATGCTATTTTTCTGACATGTTACCACCTTTCGTTTGTCTCTGTGGGAAAATGTTAGAATTTTTGCGTCATATTATACATGTATCATATAGAGGAGTCATTGGCGAACACAATATGCATTTATTGCGGGATATTTTTGTCCGATATCACGTTTTCCCCAAATGCCGGTATCATAGGTCAAAGCCGAATCCCCGTTAATAACGCGATGTTATGTTTCGAATCAATGAATGTTATTGCTATTATATTTACACACTAAGTGTTGTCATCACTAAATCCACCATTCTGATTGGTCGGCGCCCACGTGGCTAGTTGCAGTTATTTCTCGGTGAATGCGCAATGCCTCATAACACCAATCTAATAACACAATCGATACGTCATTAGGTTTGGAAAGACGAAAGCGTAATGTGTTGGGCGCATTTGGACTCGCGCGTGATTGACTTAATACATCATCGGGTTTCAATATGAAGAGAAATTGTTCCTATTAACTTTTGCCAAGGGTGCTATTGGGTATTTTGGGCTGATTTTGTCACGATACACTTTTCGATTTAAATATATTTACAAAAGTAGCTTTTTCGCTAAATGTATATAAATATAAGGATTAACTATCATGTGGACTATTTTTATGGAGATGTAACGGTGAGGTAAGTGGTCATAACTTGTATGTAAAACCCTTCGGGTTTTACACAAGTTATGTCCACTTACCTCACCGTTACATCTCCATAAAAACAGTCCACATGACAGTTATTCCTTATATAACAACACCCATGCATATATATTTGCAGGAGATACTCGAGCTAGGATTCCTCTTATACCTGAGTTGAGGAATATTTACCCAAATCCAAGATGGCGGCCAAAATGGCCACCAGAAATAAAAAAATTGCCGAATCTTAACAAGTGAAAAAAAAATTGCCAATCTTAACAAGTGAAAAAAATTAGAGGAGACCTTAAGGAAGAAAATGGTGAAGTTAAGTCCTGGGGGGGGGGGGGGGGGGGGTGGGTGCAGAGGTCGACCAATATCTCCTGGACTATAAGGACTATTTTATTACATTTACACTCGTAATGTATCAATGCTGTGGTTCTTGAATGCAGGACGTTGGTTGGTTGAAATCACCTTGTGCGAAATCTCATACAAACCTCAACTTGTATACATATTATATGGAAGAAATATTCAGCCAACTTGCATCCATACCACATGGACCGCAACAAAGTCAACATCCATTTTTTTAAATGACTTTACAATAAATGTACCATACCACATCCAAACAATCTTATCCTTCTCATCGAAAACCAATATGTATTCCCTTCTTACAAACGAGACTCAGCTTTAGATATACTGCTCACATCTTGCTAACGATCACCTGTATAATCAGCACATTTTGATTCAAAATTTATCTACTGTGCTTTAACAAACTATAGATGAGTTACACATTGATTGTTTTACTTCAGTCTATGTGCACAATGATCAATTCAAGGAAGAGCTGGTTCACCCACTTTTTCGTGATTTCGTGTGTGCTGTCAGATCAGTGTTAGCCTGACATGTCTTATCGAAATGACTTGTTATCGCTCTTAAGAATTGAACAACTTTTCCAATGCCATCTCAACCTCATCTGAGCATCTAAGAACTGTCCAGAGAGATGCTTCAATCAGGAATGTCCTAAAGGGAGGTTGTGGCAGAACTAGGCATTAGCCAGAGCCTTATCTCTAGGGCATGGAATCGGTACAACACTTATGGAGGAGTCGACAGAAGACACAGCGTGGTCATCAGCAGGTTACAACTGCTTGACAGTTACTTGAATCACACCATAAATACATACAAATGTTATCAGAAATGTGCATTTACATTAATTCATCCTTTGAAAAGTGAACATTAATTACATTTAACTACTTTAAAATCACTACCCACCATTTTAAAAAGGAACAAGTGCACCGCTGGGCGGAGGTAACGCCCCCGACTGTACAATCAGAGAAACTTTCTGGTTAAGCGCTATAAAAATGCCACATGTTGTTCTATATTAGCTTCAAATTTGGTCTGGTGCCACAAAAATAGAAGGAAAACTGAATTTTCTAAAACAAAAACTGAATTTTTTAAGTCGAAAAAGGGTCATAACTCTCACAAAAATTATCCGATTGTATTGCGATATTGGTAATACACAAAAAAACGGGTTTTGCAAATAAACAATCCAAAATCAAGTCCAAAAAGGGGCGTAACTCTGGAAAAAATGGGCGGACGAAACCACGGCTATGGGGAAATCTTGTCCCCCCCGGCTGGTCTATTAGCATACCAAAGATCAACTGAATTGAGATAGCTAAACCAAAGTTATGAGTTGAAACGTTCGTACGGACGGACGAACAGACAGAAGGACGGACGGAGGGCTCCACTATATACCCCCAAATCTCCATCGGAGATCGGGGGCATAATAAATAGTAAAAATGTAACTTTTTGGCTGCAATTTGTGATCTCACTGACAAGACCACAATCTCCCTGACAAGATTTTTAGGCACTCAACAGGTCTGTTGGTCACCCAAAGTCTGGTATGCAACAACTACATTGAACGAATCATTACACAATCAACACTGATTATCACACTTACTCTTGTAGCTCATTAAAGAAATCAGGTTCATCTTCACGATAAACGACTTTCTTGGTAATATCAAGTCTGTTCTTCTGTAGCTATAAAGAGAAGACATTTATTACCACCACAGACTAATACCCCTTTGCTTTAAGGCAAATTAGTTATCTTTTAAGGCAAATTGGCTGGATTCCCAACTTCAGGGAATGATACTGTAAATTAGATTGATACCGTCTATGAGATTTATAATGTAAATGGGGAAAGAACATTGATTACATGTGCCTGTTTACATAGTACAGGTTTTTACATACCAAAAGCCAGTCCTATCACATGAAGCCGAAGGCATATCCCGTGATGACTGAGGGTAATGTACAGCAAAAACCTGTACTATGTGATGAGGCACACAGTAATGAATTTATCTATGGACCTTCTGTTGCATGAAGCACTTCAAATATAAGCTGATAATGCTGCAAACTGTTAATTTTGACATCTTGTTTCATCCCAGTCTAAGTTAACTACAGACACACATATAAATAGCGGGTCTGATTACTTGTGGTAGTCTTTTTCCAAACCGCGGGATTCCATGTCAGTAGCAGCAATCAGAACTCATTATTAGTAGCCCAAAGATAAAATTGTCCAATTGAAGCGAGTAGCATAACATGATGTGTCATAATATGGGGGAAGCCTGCATGCTTCCGAAGCCTACATGCTTCCAGGAAATGACATTTCGATAAGACTATAATAGACTCAGTATGTCAGTATGACTCTGAGTGCATGTTTACACAGACTGGTTTCATCCCATTTATTCACGTTTCAGAGTGAGGCATAACTGGAACCAAATTATTTCCCAGAACGAGACTCCTACAAGATACAGATAATTTCTGGTGTGGCGATTTCAGGGAATGAGGGTACAACATGAGAAAAGAATATTTGTCAGTGGATCGGTGGAAATACTGTGGGTTTCAATGAAGATGGTCCCATGTGTATAACTATCAGCCAATCATATAACAGAATGCACACTAGTCAACAGATAAATAATAGACTGTAGATTCTCAAACATAGCAGGTACATTATCATTGGGCTGCATGAATTTTAAACAGAGTTATTTCAATTTGTCAGAGCGAAAAATAATACAATGTATATTTTAATACAATTAAAATAAATTGATTTGCAGAATTACATGTTAACACATTGAGTGCCTTCTACAAGTTATCTTTTACAACACCATTCTTCAGTTCTCCTACTTTCTATGGGGTCTCCGCTGTAAAAATTTAAGACACCGGGTTCTCAATGTAAACATGATTCCATCCAACCTAGATTGCTCAAAAGTATATCTGCTATGGGTGATGCCCCAACATTTGTCGAATGAAGCATGCTAATGGAGGTCAAAATTAGGGTTACACTAACGCACTTGTCCCTAACTGAGAGGATCCAACAACAGCTCCTGACATTCTGCACTTCAGAATGACGAGTTAGTTCATGAATTATAGACATCAATTCTGAAGTGATATGATCATAAAAGTAAAACTGTGTGTCGAAATGTCAGTACAAAATAACTCGTAGTCGGCGCACAACACCGCCCATCCTATCCTGGCATGTGGGATATGACAACTGACAACTAGTTATCTCATAGTCAGAACATTGTAGGCTACTCCAGAATGTCAAATCAGCACATGATTATGATTTAGAGTATCCAACATGAACATCTGACAAATTATTCATGAGATGAACGTGGCAAAGTGTGGATGCGAGACAACACATAGGCAGCACCCAGTATAAATACCATGAGATGGTGTTGCTTGGTGCTGACTATGAGTTATCTCATAGTGCATTTATCAAAATTTTATGGCATGTTTTTATGTGATCCAAGCCATACACAGTTTTGGGGTCTGAGGCAGGTAAGATAGTGTGATCTGCCTATTCAATATTTAATATCAAGTTGGCACCCTAGAAGGATACATTAATAACATTATAGTGTAGTGGTACAGGCAATAAAAGTGTAAACCCTTTCATGAAGAGAGCTACGAGAATGAACTGGCTCACAAGGTGAAGGTAAATATTGTTAGGCCTCCCTATGGGAGCCTTGCATATAAAACAGAATGCATTGGCACAGGGTTTTTGCAAAATCTCAAGAAGCTCCAGTCATCAAAAGGTTAAAAGATACAATTACATGTAACTTTCCAAGTGAATTGTATCAGGTTATCATGTTAGTTAATCTCTGTTTTGTGAATTTTAGAATAAAATAAAAGTGGTAAGGCAGTTAAGGCCATCCAAAATTAATTAACTGTTTCTCCAGGTTTCTCAGTCAATTTTTCTTTCTTCCAAATTGCAGTGATGGATGACTACTACAATCATACATTATGAGCCATAATTCAAATACCAGAAACATGCAATGATAATCCAGTTCGGCAGCCAAATCCCCACTGAATATTGTGTTGGCCATTTGGCCCAGTGTCAGACCATCTATCACGGAAACTACTGACTATGTTCTTAATTTTTTATTTTTGTATGATATTTTGACCGAAATAACATGTTTTCCTCATCGATACGAACGCTTCTGGGTTGGGTTGTTCCAATTTCGTGAAATTTGAAACCAGTTAAAATGGAACGAAGCGAAGTAATAACAGAAGTGAAGTTTCGCGCAGTAAATTTCTGTTACAGAAATAATAGAAATTGTATTAGTTTCCACCTTCAGAACGAAGATGTAATATCTGATATCAAACCACTTTCTCGCACATTTCATTTAATTTTGCCTCCTAAACCCACTGCAATTAGAAAGTAAACTACTCGGGAATTCAATCTTCAAATGAGAGATTTATTTTTGATTTTGTTCAGTAGGGTAGGGTATTGCATCTCTGTCGCCAATCAACCCTAGTTATTCACAAATAATTAAATTACACATCATTAATTGTGCAATCAATTTTATAGGTTTCTCTTGTGTTTTTCTGCCATTTAAATGTCAAATTGTTGGTTTTCTATGAAAGTCCACAAAGCAATCCTTTGCATCTGTGACAAAAAAGATAAATGCGGGCCAAAATAATCAATGTGGCGGTGCCTGACAAACAGATATTTAACTTTGAATGGCCTAATTATAGTATCGTATTTTTTAACAAAACCAATATCCTAAGTCGAAAAAAGTTAAAAAAAATGTGAAAATCACTCATGCTGGTGTGAATATCTGAATATCTGGGTCAATCAAATTCATTAGACAATGATTTAGTACCATCTCATTTATATTTGCATTAGAAAATGAAGTTATACAATCTCGAAAAAATTGATGTATGTCCAAATATATTTCAAGTGGAAAATGAGTAATAGCAGTAATGAGTAATCATCGAAGAGCCAATTCTTATCTCAGAAACCTCTATTCTCATGTGCAGCAAGGGGTTGTGCACCATCCGAATGTAGACAGCATAGATCATAGTGCCAAAATTGCCAATTCCTGCCCACCATACTGAGAGCCCATGGAGCCATTAACAAGTATAACAGGTATATCAACAGTAAATATGTTACAATTCCTTGCACAGATGAATGTTAGTAATGCATGTGCAAAGAAAAACAATCAACTCTAATCAAGAAAGATATGGAAAGGAACCAGAACCAGAACAATTGAAATCATTTCAAATTTAAAGTAAATTCTATTGACTTCTGAATGCGGTACGGTTCTGTCTCTGCTAGTAACACTTGATGTTACAAAGTATGGAAAAAATACTGGGTTAAATTGATTGATAACTATAAAACTGGTAGTCATGAAACTAAGATAATTTGAAGGCAATATGCTCCCAATGGGCCAACTCAAGACCGGAATGTTTGAGTTAGTTATTTAGCTATAAATAAGCGGAAGCTTTCGGAACAAATTTGTCGATATAGTGCTGAAAATACATGTTCAGTTTGTTCTATATTTCGATAAATTTTAGTACGTTAAAATGCCGGTTCAATTGTTTTCTGTGGTGACGTAAAAATAGCAATTGTAGACCATGAGAAGAAATCCTGCGTGACACAACGTACCGGGGGGGTGGGGGGAAGGGGGGGGGGGGGGGGGGGGGGGGGGGGGGGGGGTACCTAGGCGTAAAAAATTTACACGTCAGTGTCTACCAGTCGAATGCAGAATTCTACCCCTGCGATCGCATGTATTAAACAATTTCTCCTCCAATGGTATCAGAAAACAGTTATATGCTGGTATCTCACTCATCTCATTTGCATCTTTTTCAAAGTCGAGGTAATGACTAGTTGTCATTTTTAAAGTGCATACAAAGCGTTTTGATAACCAATATACATGTTTGTACATGTCATGACATCACGAGGTACAAATCTGCGTTCTACTGGTAGACAATGACCATTTTAGTCATAATAATCTAAACTAAGTTACCAAGCACCTTCTCGTGAATTGTATGCTCCGGTGTTTTTTTCGGTTTCCGGTCAAACCGAGTTGTTGTCCGGCTGGGGTAGATTTGATTTTTCTGGCCCCATTTTTCTGGGGCAAATGGTCAGTGGAAAAAAAAAAAATGCAGTTTTTGCTGTTTTTGGGGGGGGGGGGGGGGGGGGGGGGGGGGGGGGGGGGTACCCAAACCGAAGAAAACAGTTTTTTTCCTCCCTGTGTCTGCAGTTTTTTTCCGGGCCCCCCCCCCCCCCCCCCCCGAAAACTCTAGCAAAAATGGGCGGATTGTACCCATATTCGAACTTGACATGTATTTCGAGCTGATAAACGTACATTCTAAATTTGGTTCAAATATGATCACACATACTGAAGTTATCATCCGGAAACCAGAAATTGACAGGATTCCAAGTCAAAAAGGGCCACAACTCTCGCAAAATGGGCGGAGAAAACCCATATTCTAACTTGACCTGTATATAGGGCTGATAAACTCACATACCAAATTTGGTTCAGATATGATCACACAAACTGAAGTTATCATCTGGAAACCAGAAAATTACAAGATTCTAAGTAAAAAAAGGGCCATAACTCTCGCAAAAATGGGCAGAGCAAACCCATATTCGAACTTGACCTGTATTTTGGTCTGATAAACTCACCTATGAAACTTACTTTTGATCTAATAACTGAAACTAAAGTTATCATCCGGAAACCATTTCCTGAAGGACAGACGGATGGACACTGGCTATTTTAATAGTCCCCCAAAAAATGGACAAATATTATTAGGTGCATTTTAAGCGCAAACCACAATGAGGCTTTAACAAATTGAAAGATTGAGTAATGGTACAGGTGATGTACATATCAATCTGTGGATAGGTAGGGAAATATGTTTGAGGAGAAATTTAGGCTAGGGGAAAGGGACCCTAAAAGAGGAAACCATGATAAATTGCTACATTCTCATCCAACTTGTTTTAAAAATTGGGGCGGGTGGATATACTTTTTCATTCTTCCAACACATAGTCTTGGCCAGTTCTGAAAATTGAAGCTTTGTGCTCCTTTATATCATACCATGCGCTCTGGAACTTCTCAATTTCATTGATTTAATGAGTTATTACAATGCAATTAACATTAACAGTTAAGACATGAGAATTTATTTACACCAGATTAACAGCATGAACAAAAAATTGAATGGGACCAAAATAGGGTTAGGAAAGAATGAGAATCAGGAACTCTTTTAGTATTGGCCTACACATTCACAAAAATTCCAGTTTATTTATACAATATTTGGCGGTACCTCCTCCGAGGTGACAAAATTATAATATTGTAGAGACAGGGATTTTAAAGGACACAAACTAATTCAGAAGTGTGACAGCCTACTTCCATCACCACACCAATGTTAATAGTTAACTAGAAAATTAGAAAACAGAATGAAGGAATTCACTCACTTCAGATCGTCCTAGATGTTTGCCAATAAACCTCTCTACAGCATTCTACAAGATCACAAGAAGTAAGAGGATAGGAAGCAGAGAATATTGTTACTTTCACAAGCCTGCAAATAGTGTATCTGTCATTGCAGAATGAGGCCCCCCCCCCCCAGAGGCTGAATTTAGTGCTGCCATCTCACACAATGGGCTAGCATCACTAAATTGAACCTCTGGGAACCTCATTCTGCTTAGGCCTCATCTTCTGGGAATAACTAGCCTCAAATTAACATTATTTTTAGTTACTTTTTTCCTTCTGGGAAGTTTCTATATCCCCTAATTTGCTGAAGATAAAATGCATAATCGAGGTGACTAATGGGAGAACATCACCAACTTCAACTTGGGAACTTCAATCTGATCCTAGGTCTCCCATAGCAGTTGAGACTTAAGAAGAATTAGCGACAGCGTATAATCACGGTATGGAGGTATTGTCCTGAGTCAAGGGTGCTTTAGATTCATGTTTAGTTTGGAACACAATGTTTATTATGAAACGCAAATAGAACAGAATAGATACAAGCGAAGTAACTATATAGTACACTATGAGTGACTAAAACACAGAGCGCGTAACAATGGCGCAATCTCGTTTTCTCTTTTAATATAAACTTGAGACCATCTACTTGATGCAATTAAAATGATATGACAAAAATTAAGACTAGTAAATGCAAAGGACTGAACTATGTGATAAATGGTACATATATGTGTAGGACACAATGCGAAAATTTGTGACTGTAATTTAGATATGATTATTGTGATAAACATTGAAAATATTAATTTGAGTGGTAGACTAATAGTTATAATCTATCCATTGCCTTCAAGTTCCCATTCACTGGTTGAGAGCCAGAGCGGTTGACGTCGCTGACTGCCGTTGTGTTTGATATGGGTGACTAAATCACAGAGCGCGTAACAATGGCGTAGGTCCCCAGACGGTGAATTTTGTGATGTTAGCCTGCTGTGTAGGATAGTGTCACTAAATTCACCCTCTGGGGACCTCATTCTGCAAATGACAGACAAAAAATTTCAGGCTTGGTAAGAGGATAGGGAAGCAAAGAATATTGTTACTTTTGCACACATGTCAATATAGAGGAAAAACTATGATTTGTGATATATGGCTATAAGGATCATGATGATCATGTTAAAATATTGTGGAAAATGTCATCAAATGGCGTTCATTGTATTGTAGCCATAAGGCTTTATAAATCCACAAAAATTGCTTGTAGATTGTCAGCGATGGTTTGACCAAGCCTGCAAAAGACAATTAATATTCATAATCTCTTGAATATTCTCCTAAGTCCTGCCCACATTGTATGACTGGATTATCACTCAGTAATTTAAACCACGTATCAGCACCACTGATCAAACTTAAAAAAACTTACTACTTTTATACTCCAAAACACTGTCTGTTAAAAATTCAATGTACAGGTGCATAATGTGCAAATTGGATATGTTTAGGCAGAACAGGTATAACGAATCAACTGCTTTTTGGCAAAGTGGGTTAAAATTTATAAATCTAATTCGTATATTCTCCAACCACAGATAATAATGCCAATTAAGGAGTTTCACTATGTCTGTAGTATAAAGGTGCATATACCAAATAAGAAATGATAATAAAATTTTGCCGAAACATTCACAACTAGAGATGGGCTTGTCCCAGATGGGACTAAGTAATACCCCCCGTATTCAAAATGTTATTTGAGTGAAGTAGCCATTACCATATATTGGGCACTGAAATTATGTCAACAGGTATCCCTAACCCTAAATCCCTTAACCCTAACCCCTAACCCTAATCATAACTCCACAAACAAAAGTCAACAGGTATCCCTAACCCTAAACCCTAACCCCTAACACTAATCATAACTCCACAAAAAAAAGTCAGACAGACATCATAATCGCAGGTGCACAGGACCCCATGGTACTAACTATCAGTGCCAAGATTAAACAAGAGCTACGCTGGGCGTGCAATATACGCCCTCTCTTGGGTCGGCGGAAACTGGTAAAAAAGGGGCATAACTCTGGTAAAAATTGGCGGACGGAACTCAAATTTGAACTTGACCTGTGTTTGGTGGGAGAAAGTAATATACCAAATTATCATTGAATCCGATAAGCTCTAGTAAAGTTATCATCCGGACAACAAATTTCAGGGATTTTCTAAGTCAAATAAGGGGCATAACTCCGGTGAAAATTGGCGGACGGAACCCAAATTCGAACTTGAGCTGTCTTTTCTCCTAATAAACCCACATACCAAATTTGATTGAAATCGGTTCACTCTAACTAATGTTATCATCCGGACAACAAATTTCAGGGATTTTCTAAGTCAAATTTCGTCAAAAAAGGGGCCATAACTCTTGCAAAAATTATCGGATTAAAACGAAATTCGGACTTGAGCTGTATTTCGATATATGTAATCCACAAAAAAACGGGTTTTGCGTATAAACATTCCAAAATCGAGTTATCATCCGGAAACCAAAAAACATAAGAAAAACTGAATTTTCTGAGTCGAAAAAGGGGCATAACTCTGCCAAAAATGGTCGGACAGAACCCAAGTTCGAACTTGACCTGTGTTTTGGTGGGAGAAAGTAATATACCAAATTTGGATTCATTCCAATAAACTATACTAAAGTTATCATCCGGACAACAAATTTCAAGGATTTTCTAAGTCAAAAAACGTCAAATAAGGGGCATAACTCCGGTGAAAATTGGCGGGCGGAACCCAAATTCGAACTTGAACTTACTTTTCGGCTAATAAACCCACATACCAAATTTTATTAAATTTGGTTCACTCTAACTAAAGTTATCATCCGGACAACAGGTTAACGGACGGACGCCCGCCCGGACGGACGGCTCGACGGACGGACGGACAGACCAATACTATAATACGGCCATTTTTTCAAAAGGGCGTATAAAAACATTGACCTAAAATTGTAGAAATAAAAGCTCGGACAAAATTATGCATGTTGCAAAAAAATTTATAAGTCGAAAAAGGGAGATAACTCCACCAAAATAAGTCGGCCAGACGTCATAATCGCAGGTGCACAGGTTCCCATGGTACTAAATATCTGTGCCAAGATTGAACAAATTGACCTAAAAATGTAGGAATAAAAGCTCGGACAAAATTAAAAAAACGACTGAGAAAAACTCCAGACAAATTTGTGTCGACGGAGAGACGGAACGCTCGACGGACAGGCTGATACCAGTATACCCACCCCCCCCCCCCCACCGCTTGTTGCGGGTCGATGCGGGGGGGGGGGGGGTATAAAAAGCAGTAGTTTATATTTTAGGTGAATGTTACAAGAGATATGATTATGATACAACATCAATAATTGTAGAATACTGTGATGTCAACAGAGGTCATACAGTAATGTCCTAAATAATTTACCCCTAAACCACAGCAGAATTATGGGAAAATTTTCAGGATTTAGTCAGAAATATGGCTTGTTGCCATTCATCGGAAAGCTTTCCAATGAATGGCATCAAGCCATATTTCCGACTTAATCCTGAATTTTTTTCCATAATTCTGCTGTGGTCAAAGGGTCACATACTTCGGGCATTACTGTACTTTACAACTGGCAAATTCAAGAGACAAAAGTAGACAGCTGATGCGAATAGTCAGTATGCTTAGGAAAATTATGCAAGATGGTGGAAGGGTAGGATCATATTCAGAATGATACTTGAATATCAATGGAGAGAGGATTCATACACTTCGATCATGATCAAATTCAAGGACATGTCTAGCACATTTCAAGGATTCCGCAAGCATATTAATGAACCTCACTCAACAGAACTTACAACATAGATTAGTCTAATAAAATATCCAAGCTTACAGATTCAAAATCCCAAAACCACATTGAATCACCATGCATTTCTTAAATATATAACAAATGTCTGGTGGCATGGAATGCAATAGAAGCAGTATTATAGGCAGCATTATATATGACACAACATATGAGACAAGTAAGAATAGTTCAAAGGTGAAAGTAATCTGTGTTTGATGTTAAGTACTATCTTATGCTTCAGCCACATGAAAGTCTACATACCGTTGCAAAAAAATAAATAAAAGGACTCTGAAAATGGAAACAATTAGAATTGTAAAATTCCATATAGTATGGAATTAAACCTAGGTGTTTTTTCTAGGATTTGACTCTGTTTCAATGATTTAGTTGCAGTGTCAAATCCTGACATGAAGGGTGTTAACTCCACTAAAAAAAAGTCGGACGGACCTCAT
The DNA here is from genome assembly GCA_032622095.1 of Siphonodentalium dalli. Classification (NCBI taxonomy): domain Eukaryota; kingdom Metazoa; phylum Mollusca; class Scaphopoda; order Gadilida; family Siphonodentaliidae; genus Siphonodentalium; species Siphonodentalium dalli. The sequence goes on from CP136069.1 coordinate 90,460,694, forward strand.
AAACGCAGGTGTACAGGTTCCCACAGCAATAAATAGCTGTGCCATGGACAGACAGACGAACAAACAAATGAACAAGTTGAATCCTGTGTACCCTCACCACCAAAACTTTGTAACTGGGAAAATCAATTTTGTTTTTAATTATAATCTATTAATATGACCACCATATACCAATCACTCATGAACAATTCCTGCAAATGATGAAGAGGTTTCAAATGACAAATGCAGCGTAAAGGCCAGTTAAAGTTAATTTCCTCGTTTCTAAAGCCAAACAATTTTGAAAAGCATGCGCATGAGCATATTTATATTTTATTATGTATTTCTGGGGCAAATGGCATGGAAACATTCCACCTCCCCTTCTAATTTCAGTTACACGAAGCCATTATTTCCCAAACAGATGTCTGTAAAATTTTAATTGATAGATTCCATGCAATTTATTTCATAAAAAATTTGCCCAATCAAGTATGACTTTCTAATTTTTTGCCGAGATTGTAGTTGCAATCCATCACATTTTACAAATATTTGAACATTGTTAACAATTATAGCAATGAATCGGAAATCTAAACTGGGAAACTGGTCTGTTTTATCTCAATCACAAGCATGTTTGTATGAAAATGTACCGCAATTATTTCATACCGATTAATACTTTCCCCCTCAGATTGAACCAAATAAAAAGTTTTTGCGAGTTGGGTTTCAGGACCATGTGTCCGGGCCTGAGAAATCGAAAATTTACTTTGCGTGGCATAATAGAAAAGGACAGCCAAATGCAAAGATACATAAAATATAAATCTCACCATTGTTCGTATGTTCTGTCCTTCAAAGAACCCCGAGATCTCAGATTGTAGGAGCCAGGCGTTACGCTGATAGTTCACCATGTGGATCTTATAATCTTCAGTGAGATCCAGTCTGCAATTCGATAACAGTAAATAAAGCCATCAAAACTTCTTGCCATTCACTTCTACTCTGTTGTATATATTAATAATCCTTTGAGGAAAAATAAAATTTTAAAATGACGCAGCAATGGGTTGTTTCTGCATTGATAGCCACGACAATTTTTTCACAATTTAAATCTTCAATAAAAAAAGTTATCAAGCTAGCTACAGCACTTGTGCATTGGCATATCTTCTCGGAAAAGAAACGGTTTGTACAATTTGTACACTTCTTCTGAAAACAATACGTCCTAGTAGACAGAAACAATTTTTGCTATCAAAATTGAACTATTTGAACTATAAACCAAAGTGACAAATCACCTGAAGAGCTTAACCCAAGTGAAATCAGTTACACTATATTTTAATACAAAAAGTATTGGCACACCAAAAACCTAATTATTACCTAAGTTATCATTCTTAACAAGCAACTTACGATAATTCGTACTGACCAACACTTTACTAAGACAGTTAGGCTTCCCTTGCTAAAGTTTAAACTGATAAACCAAATGTGTGCATTAGATAGCAATATGAGCTTTCAGTTTTAGTGATTTTCCTCTAAGGACATATTCTGTACTTATTTCACTACAGTAATGCTCTAAATAATAAGTTACCCACAGCAGAATTATGGCTAACTTTTCAGGATTTAGTCGGAAATATGGCTTGTTGCCATTCATTGGACAGCTCTCAGTAACAAGCCATATTTCCGACTAAATCCTGAAAAGTTACCGATAATTCTGCTGTGGTTAAGGAGTTGATTATTTAGGGCATTACACTACTTCAAACTGATATTTTACGACTCGGCCACTACACCCATTTGAAGAATTTATCATTAAACTATCATTAACAAGCAAACGCAGACGGCGGTATCCCCCGCCGAATTGTGCAGTTGGGGAAGTGCATTCTCAATAATGTTTGTGTTCTCAGTATGTGCTAAACAAGAGGTGGGATTTCGTCAAAAAGCCTGGCTTGCGAACTCATTTTAGGTACTGGTCATGGGACAAAGTCCAATAACTCTGCTGAAAATATACGGCCGGACCTGGTTTGAGAACTCGTTCTAGATACTGGTCATGTGAACTCATATAAATCCGTTGACATTTGTGGAAATGAGCCCTGGGACGTCGTCTATTTGCTATTTGGTAAATTTGACAAAAATAATAAACAAAGTCCAATCATTCCGGTAAAAATATCTGGCCAGACCTGGCTTGCGATCTCATTCTAGGCAATGGTCAGGTGAACTCATATACCACAAATCTTTGAAATCCATTGACATTTGTTCAAGTTATGACTCTTACAAATTCGGGACGGACGGAACCCATTACTATATCCCCCACAAATTTTAAATTTGGCGGGGGATAAAAATTAATTAAAACACCAGCTTTGAGCAAGATTTATGTGCCCCAGAGGAGTGTTTTCACACCATTTTAAGGATTCAACTACAGCTCAGTATAATTAGTATTTACTTACACACAAGCCTTGAAATAGTGCGTCTGTCATTTGCAGAATGAAGTTCCCAGAGGGTGAATTTAGTATGCTACCCCCCCCCCCCCCCCCCCCCCCACAGTGGGATAGCATCACAAAATTTACCCTCTTGGGACCCAGGCCTGGAAATCTCAAGGCGGGCTGGCGGGCTGCCCGCCAACAGCCCGCCTAGAATTTTCCAAGGCGGGCTTTTTATAGCCCGCCTCGTCTACGATAGGACATTTATTATTTAGTTATTTTATTGTGTTTAATGAGTAAAATACTGCATCGAAATCGTAATTATATTGTACAGTGTGGGGACTGTGCGCATGCGTGACCTGACGGTAATGTCAAATGGGAATTATAGCGGAATCAGTAAATTCCGGAACGAACTGTTTCGTAAATCTGATCTTTTGATCGATTCTCACACATTTTATGACCAAAATAAATTATTTCTCTTCATAAGATTGAGCTTACAATATATTTCACTGGATAAAATGAACACATGTTTGTGGATAGTGAGAACCAAATGTCACTGTCCCAATCAAGTTCAACCTTTCGTTCCGTTTCCGGTTCCTATCAGTGAAAATTGTATTTAGCTTGCAGCCGTCTTTTATCTCTTCGATTGACAATATTTTAATATAATTAGCTAAATATATCCACGTATTCTAGTTTACACAGTTATTCAATTATTAAAGTTCAGAAACTATTTTCTATGTCCCCAATGGCAAACACCCAGTAAATCTATAGATAGCGACTTGACTGCTGCAAGCAGCAGTCTGTGATCGGCAATGGAATATGGATTACATTGAGAGAAAAAGCAGTCAATATTCAAGTGCAAATATACTGGATTTAATATTGTTCTTGATTGTGTATTTTATGTAAAATTACACTTTCATGGAGAATGCTTTTAACGTGGACAAACTCACCCAATTCCGTTGCATGGGTTGGACACCGACTGACAAATTGTTGAGTACAAACACTCTTACATTTTGTTTCTTGTTCATATAAATTATCATAACATATAAAACATAGTTACATATTCACCATACCATAATTACTGTGGGGGATTTTGACATTCACAACTCTGTGGACAATTTGTTTCCACATAATTTTTTTTTAATTTAGATGGAGTTATACAACATCAAAAATAGACAAACTAACGGCAGTTAGTAACTCAGATAAAATAAATCCTAACTTTAAAAGTTGAGGAGGGCTATAGCCCTCCTAGGCATATCTAGGAGGGCTATTAATAGCCCTCCTGGATTTTCTAGATCGCCAGCCCTGGGGACCTCATTCTGCTTAGGCCTCATCTTCTGGGAAGTATCTATAGTGAACATCACAAACTTGAACCAATCCGATCCTAGGTTCCCAGATGGTGAATTTGATGATAATAGCCCGCCATGCGGGATAGCGTCACTAAATTCACCCTCAGTGGGACCTCATTCTGCAAATGACAGGCACACTATTTTAAGGCTTGCTTACACGAATATAAATCGTTCTTTCTTAGCAGATTCTTCACTCGATATCTGACTGATATCGTCTTCTGGCTGGGAGCTGACTGAAACAGGCTGTACTGGTGTTTCAACTGGTGTTTCAATAGTCGACTCATCTCCATACAGCTTACCGTAGTCTGGGACCTGCAATTAAATGACATATTAAAGATAGATTATAATAAGAATTTTCTCACAATGGAGTATTGTTCGAGGTATAATTGTATCGATCAATTAGAGCTACAGGGTACTGATTATAAGGTCTCCTTCAATTTAGATTGCTTTGATATGTTTGCTGTGATCTATTCTCATTATTGCTGCCAGAGTGATACTATCAGTCGCGAACATTGAGACAAGTGCAGAGGTTTAGTTTCATTGAGAATCACTCCACTGTCCATAGATCTCATAGACGGTATAAATTTACCCAGATATATATGAAACTAGCTTTATACCTTCCCTTTACATGAATTATAAATCTGCGCTTATCGGGATTAAAAGCAGTCTCGCCTTCATTGGACACTGTATGCCCCTGTGAATATTTGATATTTGTTTTGTTATTTGAATCGACCTCGACATTCGATTTGACTTTGAAACAACGAATAGTAATTTTGAATACTTCAAAACAGTCAACGCGAACATAATGCAATTATCGGTAATATCTTAACAAACTGTTGAACGGTAAGTCATGTGACTGCACATACGGATGCACACTATTAGATGTATTATCTTTTCATTATTTGAATGTTTGCTCAGTTTTGACTTCCAGTAACAGTTGTAATGTCGTATTCGACAGTGCATATCAAATCACTTCAATCAAATGTCCATTTAATTTTTGAGAAAGTCGTGATAGCATATAATTCAGGAATGTTCCATCTCCTAATCCGTATTTTGAATCGATAACGTGATTGGTGACTCATTGAAATCTGGAAGTTTTTATTTACCCTGCACAGAAATTGACGAAATTGTATTTTCCAAATTGTTTATGATATTTTGAAGATATTATGTCGTTAATTATCGATCAACCATTCACAAAAAAGATGTCAGACTACATGTTTTATTTAATAGATAATTTTGACATACTGACAAAAACGGGGAAGATATCTTTAACTATAATTTCGGCTACCATATTACGAAATATTCGATTCAATATTCGATTTGTTTTTGAATATTTCGATTACTATTTGATTCAAAATTTGATTCGATAAAAAAACACACAATTCGCAGGGGCCTATTGGGACAGCTTACATCAATGCCTTAAATAATCGACTCCTTAACCACAGCAGAATTATGGGTAATTTCAGGATTTAGTCTGAAATATGGCTTGTTGCCATTCATCGGAAAGCTTTCTGATGAATGGCAACAAGCCATATTTCAAAACAATTACCCATAATTCTGCTGTGGTCAAGGAGTCGATTATTTAGGGCATTACTGTATGACAACATTGTTGACAGGGGACCAGCCTAGAAGTTTCAAATTTGGAGAAATTATGTCACTCCCTATTTGATCATCAGGAAGAAGTGGACTGTTGTCATGGAGAAGTCATGAGAGTGAAGTTCCAACTTCCACTACGACATTAGCATACTATGATCTAATAAGTATTATGACAAACAAGAGCTCATTTATACAAATATTAAAATCACTAAATACACCATTACAATCAGTATATACACATTAAATATGCTGTTTGATAGTATATGAGAGGTATATGAGCAGGGTTGGCACTGGACCAAAATTTTCTCTTGCCAAATGAAATTATTTTTTGCCAAATGAAAAAAATATTTGCTAAATTTAAATGCGGATATAATTGGGGAAATTATTGTGTTTTTATCTTAGTTACATACTGTAAAGACTAACCACAGACACAGGTAAAATGGCTATTAGAAAAGCAAGTTAGTATCATTAATAAATATCAAAGTCTAATATCTAAGAGACACCTGCCTGGAAACTACATTTAATATTATTGCTCCACAGTCATCAAAGCATACATATTATTTTGCCCTGTGTCATTGCTGAAATCAACAAGCCACAAATTAATCCGTCGCCATTCTCATTCAGCTGATTAACATATTGTTTTATACTAGATGGTAATATAATGCTGACATAATAGATACGTGGTAAATAATGTCGCCATTAATATCCATTCTTACAGACAAAGGGAGGATTAACTGTAAAAAGAAATTAATAATTACCTTTTGCGGTATCTACATTGAGATCATGTCACAAATTACTTTAATGAAAAATTTACAGAACATCGCTTTTTTCCGACTCACATTTTAACCACATTCAATTAGCTGTTTGACGAAAGTTTGATTATGACAGAAATATGGGATTACCGTTTTGTGAAAACTAAAGAAGATTACATAAAACTTTCCCATTTCCCATTGTATTGTCTGTAATTCGGCACGCATAATGAATAACCCACTTTTGATGATGTTTTATGACTAGATTATTCACATCCCATAATGAAAAATCCACTTGCCAAAATTTTTGCCAAATGAAAATATTTTTTGCCATTGGCAAATTTGGCAAGCGGCAGTGCAAACACTGTATATGAGAAAGAAGTCACTTCTTCATAATACACAAAAATGGGGAGAAATCGCCGCCCTCTATAAAGCTGGTCACTTATTGCGCGCTGAAGCAACCAGTTCCCTGTGCATTAATCCTTTCATGACAGGAGCTGCATTGAAGATCCTGTGCCAGTGCATTCTCTAAAATATGAAGAGTCTCCCATAGGGAGCCTAACATATATGAATGCACTAGCTCACAAGGTCAAAGTAAATATTGTTAGGCCAATGTATTCTCGTATATAGGTGAGGCTCCCTATGGGAGACTCGCATATATAAGAGAATGCATTGGCAAATGGTTTTCACAAAATTTCAGGAAGCTCTAGTCATGAAAGGGTTAAATATGCGACAACTGATATACTATAAAGGGTCAGTCACATTTACTGTTCAGGAATATAAAAATATTATATAAAGCGAGATTCGGGCAATTTTTAAGTTGTACACAGGATTCATACCCCTGTTAAATGGTACTCTGGATTATTGAAATTACTGTCTTGTATCCCATATTGTTTTACATGTTACGAAGGATTCACCCTTTCTGTAAGCTGGTATTCAGGATGGGGTGGGTAACACCCTCATGTATGGTGTCCTATATCAAGGTGATAGTATTAAAGATGCATAATCCGAATTAACGCTCCCAAATTACTATTTCCTTGGTTTGGGGGGGGGGAGTAAAAAATATTTGATTCGATTCGAGGAACCTGTCCATCAAAGCTCCGAGTGATCGGATATCAATTTTTGAAGTCTTATTTTTCACCACTGATGATTTTTTAGTGGCCCAGTAAACAGACGCCGAGAAGATGGTCTCGGACCAAATTTCAGATGAAGATGGATAACTCTAAAATTAAGTGGCTTTTTTGTGTCAGATATTTGACAAACCGGCAAAATTTCGTTGAACAAAATGTTGATAAATAACAGGTTTTGTGCAATTTTATTCTATAGTTGACTGTGGTTAGCAATTATTTTTGGGCAATTAATCGATTCTGATAACTGAAGCGGCATTTCAAAAAATGTTGTTGTTGTTGGAATCTGATGATATGGGAACCATTGAATCGGATTGAGTACCTTTAAACATACTGTATCTCTGACAAACTCGTCACAGCCTGTTCACATATAGAGAGCTATCCATGTGTAAATTACATCATGATTTTCTTATAATAGATGTGAACAGAAGTTATTTTAGTGGTCTGCGGGTGAGCGTCAAGTGATAATTTTTATATGCCATATGTGACATTATCTGCCATTCATTCACTAATGGAATATAATATTTCCATTAACACAGAGAAACACTGGGCTATTTTAAGACCAACATCAGTAATCTGAAGGGCGAAAATATACTATACTGAGTAAACAATCTATGTTTTGAATAATGTGACTTTTAGATTTCCTGAGAATTATGTGACTGAAAACAATCAGCTACATGTATTTATAACTAAATATTACTAATAAACATCAACCAAAATAGTCAGCAAATTCCAAGTCGAAAAGATCAAACAAAGATAATTCGTACTCATGATTGGTAGAGATATTTATGTTTCATCTAATTAAGGCCTCGGTCACACTCATACGGCGCTGTTAATGGTTTAGCTATCAAAACATCACAACAGTTACCTGGATTAAGTTTGTATTGACTGTTCACAATGTGAATCAATAGATACAAGTCAACACTTTTTTCATAATCTTATTGTTGCTTTCAGACAAACCACCATATTTTCCTACTTTTGGTCAAATATTTGAATGAAGCGGGCCTTCAGTTGGAAAATTGGCAACCATAGTAGGTGTTGTTAGGTTGGAAAGCTTGGAAAATTGGGAAATTTTGCCTTGGTCAGCCCTGGTTAAAACAAATTGCATTTCAGATATAGTAAAACTGTGCTGTTCAGTCGCCGATCTGCGTTACTTAAACCAGAAGTCCGATGTTTTAAAGATGGCAGTGCCCTTGTGTTTATGGCCCGTTTTAACTTGAGATTGATGCCATTGAAAACCCTGATGATAATGAACATACATGCCAAATATGATCAAGATCCTATAACCCATGGTATGGCCGAGATACTCAGGTGGACATGCAAACAATCAATATTACCAGGTAAACAAAGATGAATAACCCTAGAACATTCCTCTGAATGTCCTCATTGTGGGGAACATCCATACAAAATTTCATTGAGATCTGACAATTTGTGGTTGAAATATCTGCCAGGTGAATGGATATTAGAATGGATATTAGACTAGATGCATGTAATCCAGTATATCGATCATATCCTTCGGTCATGGGGGTATAAATAGGTAACAATAGGATAACAATTGGTGGAGTTATTGCACTTACATCACAAAATGGGCATGTGGGAAATAGATAGAACGACACAAGTGTGTGAACATGTTAAAATGAGAACCGGAGGTTCGAGTCTTACCTCGTGGCATGACGAATTCCGTGCAAAAACGTTAACATGTTCACAAAACTGTGTTGTTCTATGTTTATTGCACACTCTGAAGATTGTAGCTTGTAATATACAAAAATTTAGGTTGATATTGTTTATTTAATTGAACAAATGTGTGCTTAACTATTCTTAATAAGTTAGTGAAGAAATTGTCTGTTAAATTTGACTTCCCCCAATGACCTTGTTGACATAATCAGTTTGTGTTGTTCAAGAACAAACCACAATTTTGTATTGAACATTTTGAAATCTTCTGTATTTTTGCTGTATTTCCCACAAATAGGTGTGCAATAAATAACCAAAAAAGACATAACTCCTGAAATAAAATTTAGGCAGAACTGGTCTTCTTCAAACACATCCAATATTTTCATGAGCAGAAGTCATGAACCGAATTAGGTTAGAATAAAACAACGTTTGCGGAATTATCAAACCATATTTATCAAACCAGAGTACACAACTGAACCATCAAATATATTCAAGGATAAAAAATATATAAGGATATCCAATAGGCTATACATACTTATTAGGACTGCAGTGTTTATATTACCAAGTGTCATAAATGTCAAAACACTGAGACACAAACCTGCAAATAGTGTGTTTGTCATTTGCAAAATGAGGTCCCCAGAGGGGTGAATTTAGTGATGCTCTCCTGCAGTGGGCTAGCATCACCAAATACACCATCTGGGGACCTCATTCTGTTTGACCTCATCTTCTGGGAAGTATCTATAGTCTCAAATTAACATTGTTTTTAGTTACTTTTCCCCTTTTGGAGAAGTTTCTATATCCCCTAATTTGCAGAAGATAAAATGCATAATCGAGGTGACTAATGGGTGAACATCACCAACTTCAACTGGGGAAAATTCAATCTGATCCTAGGTCTCCCATAGCAGTTGAGGCCCAAGCAAAATGAGGTTTCCAGAGGGTGAATTTGGTGATTGCTAGCCCTCTGTGTGGGATAGTGTCACTAAACCCCATTCTGTACATGACAGATACACTATTTGCAGGATTGATAAGACAACAAAATAATCCCATCACTGGCACTGTTGGACAACAATCTATATGAAAGTGTCAATGACACTGTAGCTCAACTTTGGGAAGAAGTTAAATTTGTGTGATGAGCAATGAATGGAAAGATTTTGAATTGAATTTTGAAATCCAAGATGGCCGCTGGAATCCATGTTTTTTGTCCGAATGACCCCAAAATGACTCGTTCCCATCTACATTCCAATTTAAACAGCCATGACAAATTTCATGATGATAAGACTAAAGCTATGACCCTGTAGCCCGTGCTAAAGGATTTAGTCATACAAAGAGTAAAATCCAAGATGACTGCTGGCGGCCATGTTTTTTGGCCGAATGACCCCAAAATGACTCGTTCCCATCTACATGTCATTGTTAACATCCATGACACATTTTTATGATGATCCGACCAAAAGTACGACCTGTAGGCCGTGCCAAAGAATTTAGTCATGCAAAGAGTAAATCTAAGATGGCTGCCGGCGGCCATGATTTTTGGCCGAATGACCCCAAAATTACTCGTTCCCATCTACATGTCAATGTTAACATTCATGACAAATTTCATGATGATCAGACCAAAGGTACGACCTGTAGCCCGTGCCAATGGATTGAATTTTGAAATCCAAGATGGCCACTGGCGGCCATGTTGTTTGTCCGAATGACCCCAAAATGACTCGTTCCCATCTACATTCCAATTTCAACAGCCATGACAAATTTCATGATGATCAGACTAAAGGTACGACCTGTAGCCAGTGTAAAGGATTTAGTCATACAAAGAGTAAAATCCAAAATGGCTGCTGGCGGCCATGTTTTTTTGCCGAATGACCCCAAAATGACTTGTTCCCATCTACCTGTCTTTGTTAACATCCATGACACATTTTATGATGATCCGACCAAAGGTACGACCTGTAGGCCGTGCCAAAGAATTTAGTCATGCAAAGAGTAAATCTAAGATGGCTGCCGGCGGCCATGTTTTTTGGCCCAAAGACCCCAAAATTACTCGTTCCCATCTACATGTCAATGTTAACATTCATGACAAATTTCATGATGATCAGACCAAAGGTACGACCTGTAGCCCGTGCTAATGGATTGAATTTTGAAATCCATGATGGCCGCTGACGGCTATGTTGTTTGTCCGAATGACCCCAAAATGACTCGTTCCCATCTACATTCCAATTTCAACAGCCATGACAAATTTCATGATGATCAGACTAAAGGTACGACCTGTAACCCGTGCTAAAGGATTTAGTCATACAAAGAGTAAAATCCAAAATGGCTGCTGGCGGCCATGTTTATTTTGCCGAATGACCCCAAAATTACTCGTTCCCATCTACATGTCAATGTTAACATTCATTACAAATTTCATGATGATCAGACCAAAGGTACGACCTGTAGCCCGTGCTAATGGATTGAATTTTGAAATCCAAGATGGCCACTGGCAGCCATGTTGTTTGTCCGAATGACCCCAAAATGACTCGTTCCCATCTACATTCCAATTTCAACAGCCATGACAAATTTCATGACGATCAGACTAAAGGTACGACCTGTAGCCAGTGTAAAGGATTTAGTCATACAAAGAGTAAAATACAAAATGGCTGCTGGCGGCCATGTTTTTTTGCCGAATGACCCCAAAATGACTCGTTCCCATCTACATGTCATTGTTAACATCCATGACACATTTTATGATGATCCGACCAAAGGTACGACCTGTAGGCCGTGCCAAAGAATTTAGTCATGCAAAGAGTAAATCTAAGATGGCTGCCGGCGGCCATGTTTTTTGGCCCAAAGACCCCAAAATTACTTGTTCCCATCTACATGTCAATGTTAACAATCATGACAAATTTCATGATGATCAGACCAAAGGTACGACCTGTAGCCCGTGCTAATGGATTTAATTTTGAAATCCATGATGGCCGCTGACGGCTATGTTGTTTGTCCGAATGACCCCAAAATCACTCGTTCCCATCTACATTCCAATTTCAACAGCCATGACAAATTTCATGATGATCAGACTAAAGGTACGACCTGTAGCCAGTCTAAAGGATTTAGTCATACAAAGAGTAAAATCCAAAATGGCTGCTGGCGGCCATGTTTTTTGGCCCAAAGACCCCAAAATTACTCGTTCCCATCTACATGTCAATGTTAACATTCATGACAAATTTCATGATGATCAGACCAAAGGTACGACCTGTAGCCCGTGCTAATGGATTGAATTTTGAAATCCATGATGGCCGCTGACGGCTATGTTGTTTGTCCGAATGACCCCAAAATGACTCGTTCCCATCTACATTCCAATTTCAACAGCCATGACAAATTTCATGATGATCAGACTAAAGGTACGACCTGTAACCCGTGCTAAAGGATTTAGTCATACAAAGAGTAAAATCCAAAATGGCTGCTGGCGGCCATGTTTTTTTTGCCAAATGACCCCAAAATTACTCGTTGCCATCTACATGTCAATGTTAACATTCATGACAAATTTCATGATGATCAGACCAAAGGTACGACCTGACCTGTAGGCCGTGCCAAAGAATTTAGTCATGCAAAGAGTAAAATCTAAGATGGTTGCCGGTGGCCATGTTTTTTGGACCGAACAACCCCAAAATTAGTCGTTCCCATCTACATGTCAATGTTAACATCCATGACAAATTTCATGATGATCAGACGAACCGTACGACTTGTAGCCCGTGCTAATGGATTGAATATTGAAATCCAAGATGGCCACTGGCCGCCATGTTTTTTTCCCGAATGAACGCAAAATGACTCGTTCCCATCTACATGTCAATGTCAACAGCTATGACAAATTTCATAATGATCCGACCAAAGGTACGACCTGTAGCCCGTGCTAAAGGAAATTGTTGACGCATCACACACGCACACATACACACACACACAGATGACGGACGACAAAGCCATGGCAATAGCTCAAACTTTACAAAGTAAAGTTGAGCTAACAAGATAACCACCACACAATATCTACAGTCTAAGTTACAAGCAACAACCTTCCCTGAGGACCTATAACATGAGAGGATATGTGATGATATATGGCGAGGAAAGGGTTAGGGTTAAGCAATATAAATCATATTCCACCAATACAAGACCTTGGAACTTTTTGAAGTTTTGACAGGGAACCGTATAATGTCGAAATAAATAACACGGGGAATATATTTCTTTGTTAATAACTGTTCCTTAATAGTGTACTTCACTATATGTGATGGTCCCAACTCCAAAATGCATGCTTTTCTGTGACTTTTGAGAGCCAATATTGAAATAAACATTCAATTAATTACCCAGGAAAAATTCCATAATTGTAAGAATTGCAATGCAAAATTGCTCACAAAGTCACTTAAATCATGAAATTTTAAGTTGGGACCTTCACCTACAGTGAAGTACATTATTAAGAAAGAGATAATAACAAAGAAATATATTCCCCGTGTTATTTTTTCGATTTTGTACGGTTCCCTGTCAAAACAAAAAGTTCCCAGGTTTTGTACTGGTGGAATATGATCTCTACGGGCAGTAGCCAGAGTAGAGATTCATGGCATGATCTACAGTAATGCCCTAAATAATTGACTCCTTAACCACAGCAGAATTATGGGTAATTTTTTAGGAATTTGTTAGAAATATAGCTTGTTGCCATTCATCGGAAAGCTCTCACCGAGAGCTTTCCGATGAATGGCAACAAGCCATATTTCCGATTTAAATCCTGAACAAGAGGTGGCATCAGAGATGCTGTGTCTCATTTTCGGTGGCTTACCGCCGGTGGCTACCGCCAATTGGTGTGCATCAGTATCGGTAGACTAATTAATAGGTAAAATCGAAAAATGACTAATTAAGGGCCATAACTCCATAAAATTTTATTGGGCCAGGCTGGTTTTCGAACTCGTCCGAAATATTCTTGGCAAGTATGTCTATTCCCAATTTTAAACAAATCGGAGGACGTTTGTTGAAGTTATCGCGCTAACGAGCTAAAAATTCACGAAAAATGACTAATTAAGGGTCATAACTCTATCAAATTTTATTGGACCAGGCTGGTTTTCGAACTCGTCCAGGATATTATTGGAAGACACTTATATACCAAATTTTAGTCGAATCGGATGACGTTTGTTGAAGTTATCGCGCTAACGAGCTCAAAATTCATACAAAATGACTACTTTAATAAGGACCATAACTCTATCAAATTTTATCGAACCGGGGCGGTTTTCTAACTCGTCCGAGGTATTCTTGGGAGACACCTATATATCAAAATTTCAATCAAATAGGATGATGTTTGTTAAATTATCGCGCTAACGAGCTGAAAATTTGTGAAAAATGACTACTTAAGGACCATAACTCTATCAAATTTTATCGGACCTGGCCGGTTTTCGAACTCGTCCGAGATATTCTTGGGAGACACCTATATACCAAATTTCAAAATCAAATCGGATAACGTTTGTTGAAGTTATCGCGCTAACGAGCTGAAAATTCGTGAAAAATGACTAATTAAGGGCCATAACTCCATCAAATTTTATCGGACCAGGCCGGTTTTCGAACTCGTCCGAGATATTCTTGGGAGACACCTATATACCAAATTTCAATCAAATCGTATAACGTTTGTTGAAGTTATCGCGCTAACGAGCTGAAAATTCGTGAAAAATGACTAATTAAGGGCCATAACTCTAATCAAATTTTATCGGACCAGGCCGGTATTCGAACTCGTCCGAGATATTCTTGGGAGACACCTATATCCCAAATTTCAATCGAATCAGATAACGTTTGTTGAAGTTGTTGCGCTAACGAGCCTAAAATTCAGTGAAAAATGGCAAAGGGCCATAACTCTGTAATAAATGTGCGGTCGAACCTGATTTGTCTGCACCTTACGTGCATGGATATGTACTCACACACCAAATTTAATCCGTCAATAAACGGTTGAGTTATAAGCAAAACACGTCGCCCCGCCCGCACGCCCGCCCACCGTCCCTCATCAAACTATAAGTCGAGTTTTGGAAAAAAAACTCGACTAAAAATTACCCATAATGCTGCTGTGGTTAAGGAGTCAATTATTTAGGGCATTACTGTACTATAACATGAGAGGATCTGTGATGATGATATATGGCGAGGTCAGGGGTTAGGGGTTTAAGCAACAAACACGGAGCTGCTAACCAATGGACTGTGCAGAGTACCCATTACTGGCTAGATGTGTATTTATTGATATCACCCTAGGCCTATTATTGTTCACCGACAGCCTATTGATCAACACACCATTCAATCGAAACCATTTAAATTTTCAAAGCAACCTGGCATGCCATGTCGACAATGCATAGTGGTCTGATCAGTTTTTATAGCTCCAGTGGTTTGTGCCAGTTCTTGTGGAATAATGTGTGCTGAACAGGAAAAACTATGCTCTAGACTACAGGACTGTGGCACACTGTACCCCATGGAATAGTCTACATTGAGCAATCAATTTACAGGGTGAGACCTATAGCTGCAACAAAACATTTCCGTTATCAAATCAAGTGTGTGTTACTTAAGTACAGTACTACATGTATACCAGTAAAAAGGTCACTGCTGACTGCTGAGGTCAATTTTGCTTTTATCCCTGGAGACCAAAGTTTTGTTGTGAGTGACAGAAGATTATAAAAGTTGATCTACAGTGTATATCAGGTTTTTATTGCTATGAGTAGTAATCTCTGTGATATGTTCAATGTGGGGAGCTTTTGACGTATCCACTTCTGGCTCTTTAGTCTTATTTAACTTCAGTAATGTTTGAAACATTAGTTCAACCCAGCACTTACAATAACCCGGGGCAAGGTGTGCAATTATTTATTATTGATCGGCAAGTCCTCTAAAACTGTGTTTTGTGTTTTAAATCTCCTCCAACTTCATACAAACGAGAAGGTAGAGTTAATCTTAAAAAACAACAAA